>CM028377.1:68171027-68227393 GCA_013146195.2 Codonopsis lanceolata | reverse complement strand
TAAAATCAACAAGAAAGACTAAGTTGTTTCCTTCTTTTTGGTCAGCTTGTGTTTTTAAAACTCTCTGTCAGTTATTTGTTTCAGCTGACCATAATATTTTAGTGTCAGCTTGTTTACGTCATTTGCTTTGAACATGTTAGAGAATAATATCTTTTCCTTATTCTTGTTGATTTGTAATTAGTAATTAGTGGCAATTACCAGAGAGTTCTTTCCTTATTATGTTTCCTTTCTTGTATAGGTTTCTTGTTCCCTACCAAGTTGTAACCCTAATTGTATATCTCCCTATAAATAGATGATTAAATCAATGGAAAGGCCATGCCATTATTCCCAAAACTTTATTAGTTTCTACATGGTATCGAGCTTGCTCCTAAAACCTCGCTCTTTCTTCCTCTAGCCGCTCTTAACCCTTCTTTAACCATGGCTAACTAAATCACTCTCTCACCATTAAAAACCCTCTTGATCCCCACACAAACCTTCGACCTCATTAACATCTCTCACCACAATATCACCAAACTCACCTCCACCAACTATATAGCATGGAAACTCCAAGTCGAGCCACCTCACTCGGCCATGACTCCTCTAAAATTGTAGACGGCTGCACATCCATGTCCGCTTCCACTGCCCTCACCAAGGCTCAAACATCCAGGCTCAAACATCCAAGGATTCCCACACCCAACCCGCATACCAACCCCCGATCCGCAAGACAAACTTCTCTGCTTGGTGCTCTTGTCGCTCTTCCTTTTTCGCACTTCGTCCCTCGATCCAACAGCCGCCTCTGATACCCGCAAAGCCGCCACTACCCGGCTTTTGGCAAACTCTGCTCACACCCATGCCGCCCCACTTGTGGGCCACATTGCGATCAAGGATTCTCTAAAGCGAGCCCAAAGGCACTCGCCTATTTCCGACTACATGCGCGTTAAAGGTCGCCGATGAACTCGCCGCTGGCAAACTTTCGACCACGAGGATCTCATCGAGACCATCCCTGTGGTTCGATGATGACTACCGCCACATCGTGATGTGGTGAAGGATGGGATACTCCCATATCGCTTGATGAGCTTCATGAAAACTCATAAATCGCGAGCTACTCTAGAAGCAGCCTCACCGTCCTTTTCTCGCACCCTACTCGCCAACCCTCGCCGCACTGCTGAGCACAGCTCGACAGCAATGCATCCTCCTCCTCGGATCGCCCGCCTCTGCAACCTCGGCCACCTTCCCAACCCCAGACCGCCTCCTCGGCCACATAGATCAGGCAAGTGTCAATCATGTCGCCACCGTGGCCACTGGTTACTCGTTGCCCCTTTTCAACCGATTGCCACCACATCTCGCCCGCTACTCCCAACTCAAGAAGTTGGCTCCAAATGGCAACCACTGGCTCACCTTGCAACCACTCAAGCATTACCTGGGACACCGAAATGGCTTCTCGATAAGTGGTGCCTCTCATCATGTCACTAGCGACCTTGGCAATCTCGCTACACTCCAACTACACTGCATGGATGACATGGTCATCGTGATGGTACCGGGTTAACTATCTCCAAACCGGGTTTTCCTCCCTTCATACACCCTCACACACTTTTTCCCTTCATAATGTTCTATTTGTTCCCGACATGAAAAAAGAATCTTATATCTATTTCTCAATTTTGCATCTCTAATAAAACCTCTATTGAGTTCTTACCAACTTCTTTTCATGCCAAGGATCTCGCTAAGGATCTGTATGAATGGCCGACCACGCCCACCCCGCCCCATCCTCTCGCTTATGTCGCCCAAAGTCTCTCATCAGATCTGCATCATCGCTTGGTCATCCATCCGTCCCATCCGTAGTCGACACTATCTAGCCTAGGTTTAGCTTTTGACACCGCCGCATTCTATTCATTGTAATGATTGTCTTTCTAATAAAAGTCATAAAATTCTTTTTAATCAAAATACTATCAGGTCTACTCTCCTCCGCAAACTATTTATTAACCGATGTGTGAACCTCCCCCTTCCCTCTATTGATGGGTTCAAATATTATGTGATCTTTGCTGATCACTATACCCATTACATCTGCTTTATCCGCCGCACTCAACTGAGGTAGCCACCATCTTTCTCAAATTTAAAGCCTTAAGGAAAATTATTTTAAACAACCATTGTCACCCTTTACTCTGACAATGGCGCGAGTATACGGGGCTTCGCCTGTGACTCGCTTGGCCGCCACTGCTCTCGCCCATGGCATCTCTCACCTTACCCGCCCCCTCACACCCTCGAACACAACGGGTTCTCTGAACGCCGCTTATCGCCACATTGCCGAGACCGGCCCTCCCTTCTCTCGTGCTTCTATTCCGCCGCTTTCGGGTCGCTTGCTTTCCAAACCGCGACCTATCTAATAAATCGGCTACCTACACCCACCCTTGCTCACCAGCCTCCCTACCATAAACTTTTTGGTTTCTCGCCCAACTACGCCAAGCTTCGTGCTTTTGGTTGTCTCGCACCCTTGGCTTCGCCCCATTTCGCCCACAAACTGCCGCCCGCTTCCACTCCGCGGTTCTTTCGATACTCGCCACTCAGTAGCTGCCTATCTGCTATGATCCGAGCACCACCAGTCGTACATATCGCTGGCCATGTTCGCTTTGTCGAAGTCTACCTTTCCCATGTCCACCTTGCCACCTGCTTGCTCTCGCAGATACCTATGATAAGGTCTCTGGCTACCCCTCACGAACCGCTTAGTCACTCATACACACCGGCCGGCTGCTAGCTCCTCCCCGCCGCCTCGCACTAATCGAATGTGGTTGATCTCACCGCCTCTTAACCATCGTTCAACCTACCTCAGATCCAGCCTCTATACCCGAGGCGGACCTTTTCCCCACTTGCACCGCCCCGCCGACATCGTTTCATGTACCCGCGAACCTCGGTCCTGCCCCTCGCGCCTGCTCGCTGATCCTATCCCCTCGTGTCTGCCGCCGCTTCGGTCTTCAACCATAGTTACTCGCTTCCAAGAACAACATCTTCAAACCCATCAACAACCGAGTCTTTCGGCCAACTGGCAATGACAAATGAACCAACATGTGTCACCAAGCTCAAATACGGAAGTGGCGTCAAAGCCACGCTCGAGGAGTTTGATGCACTAGCTCAAGCAATGGCATTGGGAACTTGTCCTTCTACAGATGCTCGCAAAGATTGTTGGTCGTGAATGGATCTACCGATCAAACGCCATGCCGATGGCACCATTGATCGCTACAAAGCTCGCTCTCATGCTGCGGATTTCACCAATGACCGTGGGTCGACTATCATGAGACCTTTCACCTAAGTTGTTAAACCGACCAATCGCTCGCCTTGTTCTCTCACCGTCGCTTGTCAGCGATGGGATATTCGACAACCGGATGTGAACAATGCCTTTCTTCAAGGTAATCTGCCTAAGTGAGGTTTTCATGGCTCAACCACCGGGTTCACTGGACAACCACAAACCTCATCATGTGTGTCGGCTTCACAAGGCAATCTATGACCCAGCAGCCCCCGAGCCCGGTATAATGAGCTTCGGGCTTCTAGACTCCTGGATTCACCAACTCTAAGTGGTCGACACTTCACCGTTTGTCCTTCGCATCGCGGCACTATCATCTATCTCCTTGTATCCGGATGACATCATTGTCACTGAAACCGTCACGCAGCTCGACTTTCATCTCTCCGCTCGCCAATCGCTTTCTCTCAAGGACCTTGGTGATCTTCACTACTTTCTGGGTTGAAGTTGTTGCGCCCAAGTGGTCTTCGCTTTCCCAACGCTGGGTACATAGTGATCTTCTGCTCGCACCCAGATGACCGATGCTCGCCCAAGAGCTACGCCTCGCTACCTCACCTACCTTGACTCTTCACACCTGCACCGCTCTCGATCCGACAATTTGGAGCAATGGTTGGAAGTCTTCAATATCTGCTCTCACTTGGCCTCGATGTTGCCTTCGCTGCCAACAAAATCTCTCGCCATGCATAGGCCGATCACCGAGCACTGGATTGCATCAAGAGAGTTCTTCTGTATCTCGTGGCTCTATCAATACAGTATCCTTCTTCATCGCCGCCTCCTCCCCGCCTCCATGCATTTATCGATGCCGATGGTCGGCAACAAGGATGACTACACATCCACGAGTGCCTACATTGTCTATCTTGGAAGCAATCCGATCTCGAGCTCCAAGAAACATCGGATCGTGGCTCGCTTCCTCGATCGAAGTCGAATACCGGCGCTGCCGCCACCGCGGCCGAGGTCGTGGATTGTCTCTTCTTGGCGAACTCGGTCTCACCTCCTCAACCAAACCGCCATCTCATCGTGACAATGTGGGCACCACGAAGTCTCGCTCCAACCCGGTTTTTTATACTGCATGAAGATGTGGCCCCGAACTTTCATTTTATTCGGCAACAAGTTCAGATGGGCTTCTGCGCTTGTCATATCTCCTCACCGATCAACTGCCGATGCCTTGACCAAGCCTCTTGCTCGCCAACCAAGTTTCATCTATTACTACACAAGATTGGTCTCTCCTCTCGGACGTCCATCTTGCGGGGGCATGTTAGAGAATAATATCTTTTCCTTATTCTTGTTGATTTGTAATTAGTAATTAGTGGCAATTACCTTGTAGAGTTCTTTTCTTATTATGTTTCCTTTCTTGTATAGGTTTCTTGTTCCATACTCCAAGTGTAACCCTAATTGTATATCTCCCTATAAATAGGTGATTAAATCAATGGAAAGACCATGCCATTATTCCAAAACTTTATTAGTTTCTACAGAACATTTCCTTGTACTGACACTTTCTCATTTTGTGCTTTTGGTAGATATTCTGTAAGATAACCTTTCCAACAAGATCTCTGTGATTTTGTGAAGATACGTATACTCTGCCAAACACATTTTCAAATTCAAAATGTGTTCCTAACGGGCTGTTCCTCGAGTTCTTCTATATATACCCTAAGGAATTATTTGAACTTAACAACTACACACAAGTCTGAAGCTATATACTCTCAAAAGAAATTCTCACTGTGCCTTAGTCTTCTTGAAAAACTTTAGCTAGATACTCTACTTTGATTATTTATTTCTAGTTATTGTTTAAGCAAACACTGAGTGGTCATTTTCATACTCTTTAGAAATCAGTCAGTTTGTCTCACGAGTTTGATTGTTATTCAATCATTCTCCAGAAACACTGGTCTTTTGTTGTACACTGATCCATTAGAGATCACTTAGATTTTTAATAAAATTAGTGCACTTCAAAAATCCAAGTCTGACCAACTTGGTAGTGGACGTAGCAGTTATACTGTGAACTACTTCAATTCCCTTGTCAGTTATTTTCTCAGCTCTTACAAACTGACCTAACACTTAAGAAGTTTCAATCTCATTAAGTGTCAGCCAGCTGTTTACATAATCATTTACTTAGTTGTTTTGATAAATTGTTCTTCAGTTACTTCCTTATATACAGTGATCTAGTTTTTCATAAGATAATTTTTAAATCAGCTGATCATTTTATTATTAGCTTAAACTCCTTGAAAAACATCATCCAGTTGACCAATATCAGCTGACTGACAAAAAAAATCATATTTCCGCTGTCAACTTTCAGAAGTCTTACAAGTCAACCCTCAAAGTTTTTAAAAGGCTATTCACCCCCCCTCTAGCCTTGTCAAGTTGCCAACTGGACTTACAATTACAAATATGATAATTTTGACTGCGAGAGGAAATTATGAAATCTTTTGTTTTCATGTATATAAAACCTTTAGTTGTGGATTTTGTTTGAATTACCCCGTCAGCTATGAGTTTTGTTTATCCCAACCATTCATTGAACTGATCATATATTGACACCGTGCCTATGGCACGGGCACGTATACTAGTCTATATTATAATAAAGTTCAGTAGTTAACTACTGGTCAAGATTCATTTTTAGCAAATATAACTATTGGTCAGGATTAAATTTTCTGAAAATTTAACTACATGCCATGATTCATTTTTAACAAACATAACTACTGGTCAGGACTAACTTTCATTATCACCCTAATTGGTTCCCTAATTAATTCTGACATTTGCCTTCCTATATTAGTTTCTTTAATACATTCAAGAGATATTGCTAGATTTCGTGAATCCTGGTAACAAATATAAGAGATATATGTAAATCACTAACGGTAAGTTATTTCCTTTCTTTTTAAGTTCCTTTAATTCGGTTTATTTATTTTGTTGATTATGTAATCCCTTCAATTTAAATTAAGTATCTTGTAATTGCAATTAGGGGCGGATCCACATAGGCTTTAGGGGTGTCCATGGACACCGCCCAATAAAAAAAAAAATTAGGAGTATGTTTGTGATATTTGACAATTGGACCCCTCCAAAAAAAATTTATTGGACCCTTCCCAAATTCTCTGTAAAAAATATTGTCAAGACGGATTTATGAAATCGAATGTCCGATCAATTTTTAAATGATTCTCTTGTATGTTATATCGAAAAAGACATGTTAATGAATGTTGGTGATGATGTAATTACGCGTTTTCAACGTATGAAAACGCGTAAAGGACAAATTGTAATTTCTAATTTTTTTTTTATGTAAGGGCAAGTCCAATGGTAGGGGTCAAAACCAAATTTTGATACCTATGTAAGAGTATTAGACTCTCCAATGGTTAAAGTAAAAGGTATCAAAATTAGGTGTGGTACTAAGGAAGGTACCAAATTTGATACCTCTCTTAATACCAAACCTAATTTTAATACCCTTCATTTTGATACATATGGTTGGAGGTGATCATTTGATACCAATGAATAATAATCAATAGGTATCAAATTTTGGTTTTGATACCTATAGGTAAGTACCACCATTGGACTTACCCTAATACTCTCTCCGTCCCAAAATATATGACGTCTTGGGATAATTTTTTTGTTCCAAAATAGATGACATTTTGTAATTTTCAAGGAACTTTTTCCATTTTTTTTCTTAAATTCTCTCATATTTATTGACTTCGTAACCCGTGTTTGGCTCTTTGGGCAAGAATATCAAGACACCTAATTAATGTCTGGATAGGGGGAGTTTAGTATTTACAATATATTTTAAGGGTGTAAGTGGTTCGGTTTGGTTTATGCTAAAACCACAAACCGAACCGCCTCCTAGTGGTTCAAAAAATCTCGAACCAAACCGAACCGAGTAAGACTTGGAACTGAACCGAACCACTCGGTTTGGTTCGGTTTTGTGGTTTATATAAATTATTTTTAATGAAAGTAACCAACATTGAAAATAACAATAAAAATAAGATTTTAATTTGAAATTAACCTCAAAATTAGGAAATAAGCTACTAACAACAAATTATCATAAATAAAACAATACAAATTCTAAAATAAACACAAATAATGGAAAAAATAATAGTTCTCCAACAATCAAGATTTTGTTTGGTTTAGTATCCGTCTCTCTCTCTCTATATATATAATGAATAAATCAAAGGTTCAAAATAGTTAATATATGTAATGCAATATATATTTTATAATAAAAAATAAAAATAAATAGCGTGGTTTGGTTCGGTTCGGTTTGGTTTGGTTTGGTTCGTTACCAAAAATCATGAACCGAACCGAACCGCGTGGTTTCCCAATTTTTGAAACCGAAATCGAACCGTCTTCGACCAAAACCGAACCAAACCGACTGGTTTGGTTTGGTTTGGTTCGGTTTCGTGGTTCGGTAGTTCCGATTTACACCCCTAATATATTTCCTTGATATATGTGAAAAGCCCTAAAGCGTTATATATTTTGAGACGGAGGAAGTAGTTACAATTTTGGACACCGGTCAACAATTTTCCTGGATCCGCCACTGATTGCAATTGACCAATAAATAGAAGGGAAAGACAATGCGGCCTTTGGTAGCATTGAGGAGAACGTACACAAAGAAGAATTCAAAGGGGACGGTAATGGCAGAAAAAAATGAATAAGAAAGAAGAGAATGAAGTGGGAGTGTTGGAACCAAGGGGTTGAAGAAAAGGAAGAAAGTAAAATAATAATATAGTAATAGTTAATTTGAAAACTTTAACTTATAATTCTCAAACTCATAATAAGTTTTTCTTCTTTTTTGTTTGTTTAATTTTCTGTGTTTAGTAAATATCATTTTCTTGATTTTCTACTTTGTCTTCCCATTCTTTTTAAACTTTCCAAATAGCTTTTGTACACCCGCTATCTAAATGACATATAGTAGCAAAGTATAGTTCTTTGGTTAAATGTAAATACTAGACAAAGTTATTGCATCTCGTGTTTTAAACTTAGTCATTGTTGTGAAGCAAAAGCTTCCAGAAGAAGTTTAAGTTGCCGTTATTGAGAAAAAAACAATACAATATTGTTTCTACATGTCAAATTTCTTTTTTTCTTTAACAATATTTGATTATTGATTTTACTAATCTTGCTAAAGACACGGGTATGGATGCCACTTATTTTTCTTTATAAGATCTCCCTCACTCGATTCACTGAGATATCATTATTGATGCCCAATGTTTATCTCATATTTAAATTTCTTAATTTTTATTTGTTGTTAGTATTTTTTTTTTCGAGGTCAGGCTCCTCCGTCCTCCCGCCCCTGTTTCCCTAAAAAAAAAAATTACAAAACTAACTTTTAATTTTTTTCCCACTGTTGGATGATCATATTGTTTTAATTGATTACCGAGAAATGTTCATTTTAAATTTGTTATTTTGAATATTGACATCGTCCCATACTGATGGCGTGCCATAGGCACGGGCACAAAATCTAGTTTATATTATAATTTAGCTCAGAGTTTAATTGGTGAACATGATCGAATTGTATCAAACACAACTGCTGGTCCAGATTGATTTGTAAGTATATGTGAGTTATATATGAACCCTTCAGTTAAGAGTTTTGTTTGAATTACCCTCTCCACAATTACACATAAAAGCTTTAGTTGTGAGTTTTGTTTGAATTGCCTACCTAGTTATGAGTTTTGTTTATCCCAAATATGCATTACACTGATCTCATACCAAAACTGCGCCAATGACACAAGCACAAATACTAATTTATTAAAATTCTACGAGGACAATGTTGTAAAGAAAGACTATAGAGGGTCATTTGTTAAAAAAGAATAAAGAAATAGTTGTTTAGAAATGTTTATATTGAGCGGCATTTAGCTAAAAATAACTAGATTTAGCTTTTACATGATAGTGATGATACTCGCGGTCATGGGTGTTGCATTTATAGTTAGTAAATATGCGTATTATATGCATACGCATGAATAATTGAAAAATAATTTTATTTTTCGTACTCTACCCAAACTTAATTAAAAATACATGTATTTTTTAGTTAAAATATGTGTATTTATTAAAAATGTACGAGGACAATGTTGTAAAGAAAGACAATAGAGGGTAATTTATTAAAAAAGAAAAAAGAAAGAGTAGTTTTAAAATGTTTCTATTGAGCAGTATTTAGTAAAAAATGGTTTGAGTTAGCTGTTACATGATACTCGCAGTCACGGGTGTTGCATGAATAATTGAAAAACAATCTTGTTTTTCGTACTGGACCCAAAATTAATTAAAAATACGCATATTTTTTAGTTATATAATTTAAAATATGATTATTTTTTAAAAATGTATTGTACTTCACGTATGAAACTCCGGTATATACAATTTGATATAATTTTAATCTTCACTTAATCAATTTATGTTACTAACCCATTTTAACGATACTTTCATTTAATTACTAACCCTTTTTTTTTTTTTTTGATAAATAGATAATAATATGAAAATAATATTTTTAAGAGTGCATAAAAGTAAAAATCTTAAGATATTTAAAACTAAAGATAAAGAAAATATAAAGATATCTAAAATATGATGTATATTTTAATAATATTCGTACTATATATGTACAAATGTATAGAATTATTTTTCTCATTCACATTCATTTACGCCCAATTTTTCATCATAATCTTAAGAAAAAAATGTGTAATAAAACTTTACGTTTTTTCATATACGTATATTACTAACTACTTGTATCTATATCTCCATCGGATTTCGTGTACGTGGTAACTGGCATGTGATGTGGGCGCCCGGAGTTGCTTGAGCATGAATAACAACTCCGCCAAATAAAACACAAAATCAAACGCAATCAATTAAAAAACTAATAAATTAATCTATTTAATATTGATTTGATTCAAAACCAAAAAACTTTTCAAATAATGGCATAAACTCCAGCACATTTAAATACCACACCATCTTTATCTTGAAAATCGATTTGGTGTCCGAATGAAACAAACCAAGTCTTTATTTATAGATAAAGATGTGTACTATTTTTTTATAAAAAAATGAAAATAAATAAAAACATTTTTAAAATTGCTAAAATACCAAAAAGGGATTAAAAAAAGTGGTTGTATGATTTAGTTTTGATTTGTATCTTAAATAGATACAAACTCTGCTAAATCAAATAAGATTTGGATTTGATTACACTATCATTTACCGTTGTAAACCAAGAACTTTCTTTGATTTAGAAGACAACTAGTTTTAAACCCGTGCATTAAATTAATGGACATATTTCTTTTTGAATTGAATTATAATCAAGCAAAACGAAGACAAAAAAGTATTAAAAGAATAACATATTACTTCAATGAATAACCGAATATAATTTGATTAAAATTAAATAGTCCAATTTCAATCATTAGAATTACATCAATTGATCACAAATTTATTATTAAAAAAATACATGACAATTGAATAACATTAATATCAAAGATACAATGATTAAGGGTAGAAAATCAAAGAGTTTTGTTCGTGAAAAAAGGAGAAATTAAAGAATTCATCTTTTTTTAATTTGACTGAGTTAATATTGTCATGATTAATATTTCAAACCAATTTGTTGATATATTTAATTTTTAATTTAATATTACATTAAATGAGATATGATTAATGATGTCTTAATACAAAGAGGACAAGTAATAGTAATATATGGGTTACTTTTTTATATAGATTATGTCGAAATTAAGTGTAATATTTTATTTTAATTCTATTGTTGGTATCATGATGTATGATAAAAGTTGCTGTATAATCACAAATATGAAATATATTAGCAAAAAGCAAATTTAAGTATACAAATTGTTTTTTTTTTTTTTTTGATAATAAGATTTTTGAACGGGCTACAATAAATTAAGAAAAAATTGCAAAAGAATAAAACACACTGTGTATCAAACAACACCCATTGAATTTTTTGAACATCTCATCTGACATGAGTAAAAAAATATATTAAAAAAATCATATGAATCTTCATTAGCTCTTTGGTGATTTTATTTTATTTTTTGAATCCAAGAAGAATTCAAGTTTGACTTTCCTTTACAAATACATATGGAATTAAATCCAAGCTTTTAAGTCTAGATTAAAAGTAGTTCCAAACACCATAATTACAAATAAACGCGGGTTTCTAGTGGTTTGAGGAAATAACCCAATATCTATGTAGTTAGGTTTGAGTGTCTGACGATCACAACTCCAAACTCGTTAATCTATTAAATCCGATCTTAAAATTATCTGACTCAATCAAACATGTTAACAACTTAAATAAAAATAATCACGGGCCGAGTTATAAATGGTCGAACTAGTTACTAATTTTAACACGATAGTTTTTAGACTATAAATATGTGGATTTTTTGGAAAACGACTTGCTTTAACCCGACTCATTTCAATCCGTTTGATATATGAGTTGCGATGAGTTTTAACCCGTTACTTATCTCAACTTAACCCATACCACATACAATTGTTAGGCTTACATGTAGTCATATGTATTTCAAGTCATGGAATTCGGTCACACTGAAAGAACGTGATAGTACAGATTCTCAAAAGAATTCAATGTGGTAACCAATGTTGCTGTGATTGTAGCTACAATGACAAGCACAATGAGAGAACAAGTAATAGCAGCGGAAGATTAAAGTTTGACACAACACCAAACAGAAGGATAAAGTCCAAGTTTTTACCAAAAACAATCTACAAGTTTAATACTTGTAGACGAAGCCTCAAGGCCACACAAATTTCACTAAAAATATCAAAGTTTTACACGGAATAAACTTAGTGAAATTTCTAGCAAAAATTCTCACAAGACAGTGTATCTTGGAGAATAAAATCCCACATAAAAACAGCTAAACAAAAAACGTGGGAAATAAACAAACACAACTTCCTCAAGACTAAACAGGAAGCACAAAAAAAAAACAGTTTTTCAGAAAACGGTTGTTACTGTCAATGTTGCAACATTGATAGCCTTCAGCAATTTCATCTTCTGCTCGGCAAAACTGGTATTGTATGTTCTGCAATTCACTCTCAGACCTTTTGCCTTAACTCTTTCTCACAAGCTCTTCATCCAACCCGTATTCCAACCCTCAATATATATGCGGCAACCCCTACAAAAACACGGCAAAGGATACCACATTCTACAAGGAAAAAGATTAGTACTTCAAAGGAAAAATCAGCTACTTTCCAAACATGCAAGATTTTCTTACCAAATATGATGAAAGTCAAGAGTCTTGGTTTGACTAAGATACATGCCAAGATTTAGTTACTAAAAAGTGTAGCCGAAATCTACAAAGAGATTTTGCTACCAAAAAATAAACTAAACTAAATCTAACACAAAATTCTAAGACCTAAATTAACATTAACTAATTTAAAAATCTACTTTAACCAAGAAATGTGAAAACAAGATAAAATAGGTCTTGCCTATTTTACCCTTACACACACCTTTTTTTTTTATTCCGATCTTCTTTTTCTTATTATTGATGTTGGAAATTCGTACAATTCCTATTTTACTCGAATCGGGGTAAAATGCATGTTTTCTCACTTATATATTTCTTACTTTATTACTGATTCTAATTATATATGAAAAAAATAGGAGTAAATGATTGGGGCGATCTTGTTATTATTTATTTCTTTATTTTATGCGTCGTACCTATTTTTGGTTCAAGCAGTGATGATAATGAATATACCGGGCTTTTTTTTTTGTTTGGCTTGAATACATTAGATTTTTTTTTTTTTTGTAGTGATTAAAATAAAAGGTAAAAGAGATAGAGAAAAAATGGTGAAAGCAAATGATATAAAGAGTCCCAAAATTCAAAATAAAAATAAAATAAAATAAAAACAATAACAAAATTCTTAAACACTGGTAATAATTAAGACAATGAACCTAGACATGAATTCTCTGTCTCTATATTAGTGAGTATAGTTGTCTGGAGTAAGTAATTTTCCTTTTCTACCGGTTACATTACAGGTTACTAAATACTAACGAACCATTTCCCTTTATCTTTTCATATTTCCTAGTTTCACCCAATATCAAGCTTTGGTATTTATATCACTAATGGAAAAAAAAAAAAATCAATGCTTGATATATACCCACCAGGATGCAATAGTTGATCATGTTTGCACTTTATTTTATTTTTTATTTTTATTTTTATTTTTGAGAGGCACCACTTGTTGAACCGAAAGTTAAAATATAAAATAAAATCCCTGCTTGATAATAGAATCTTTAAAATTGTAAGTAAATCATAAATGGAGGGAGAACATGTATTATTAGAAACCTATAGTTGAACGTCTTGTAATATATAATATAAGTAAATATTCAACATTATTGGTATATATATGAAACTTACATGGAATGGAAAGAAATAGGGTAAAATTTTAGGAAAATAATTTCTGTAAAACTGATCATCCTGATTTTACCCACCGTATGTTTGTAAATTGAGTTATGTTTCTAACTTTTTAGGGGCCAACTCGACAAACAAGAAAAATGAGGCCATTAAATTAATAAATAGAAAAACAAGATTTAAACATTTGTGTTTGTTTATATCAAATCTAGACAATAATAAAGTATTTAGCCAAAATTAAGTTTTAGTATTCATTTTTTTAGTTCCATGCATATAAGAAATAGTTTTTCGATCAACTTTCTCACATGGAATTAAGATACTTATTTAAATAAAAATAAAGTGTTCATAGTCAAGCTCAAATGCAAGCTTCATTTGTCATCAACCCAAATTTCAATTTTCATTGTGCGAATTTAAAAACGTCAAATAAGTATCAAATAATCACTAAAAGTATCTAAATCTTTTAGTATTTTGAAAAGAAAAATCATTAATAAACATTTAAAATCAAGTTTTTCAACTTCTCCCTTACCAATGCATAAATAAAATTATTTTCAACTTCAATTGAAAACTTCTTTTTGTTGATGCCACGGTCACGGTAACTAGTACAGCTAATAAAACAATCTAAAGTATTTGCAAACTCAAGAACTTTAATTGTTGACTTTATCTCTTTTGGTAGATATGTTTGTAATTCTAAAAATATAATCATTATTTGTGAGATATAGTAAAGGAGCATGCCTAAAATAAAAATATATTAAACAGGTTTATGCATTTTTCATTGAGGGGCTAATGAGTAATAGCGAAGTATTGGATAATTATGACCCATGTTAAGAATGATAGAGGGTTATGTAGAGGAACCGAGAGATTTCAACGTTACTAAAACTTTTCATATTGTTTTTTTCTTTTCTTTTTTAATATATTCTAAAGTTTTTTTTTTTCCATTTATTTTAGACATGAATGAGTTAAACTAGTGTTTGAGCCCTTCTATGTTCTTAATGGTAAAAATAGGGGTCCATGTTAGATTCATATTATAAATATGAAAGTTTTTTTTTTTCGATTCTCAAAAGTGGCCCAATTCTTCTTTTCAAAAAATTAAAAAGAAGCCCCAAAAAATCATATTAATATATACAAATATTTCAAATTATGTAGGAGAAATTATTGACCAATACATTTTTCCCAACATTTTTTCGCTACAGTCCCCCTTCTTTTTTGTTCAACTGCTAAAGCCAATTTTTGAAATATAGTTAATAAAATGTCTCAATCATCTTCTTCCACTATTCCGATTAATATTTTGGAGTTCGAAAATCACGATTGTTGCACAGCTGAAACGGAGATTAACCTGTGTTGGGTTGAAAGATTTTTTATTATGGACGAAAGCGGTGGATGTGGAGGAAGAAGAAGAAAAATGCTTACAATGAAGAAGAAGGCGGATGCCATGGAGGTTTGGTTCATTATAATTTTGCAGCACAATACAAAATTAGATTAGATAATTAAAAATAATGCATCACGGTGTAAAAATTGATGCATCATGGTGCAAAAATTGATGCAGTGTGGTGTAAAATTGGATTACGTAATTAAAAATGTTGCATCACGGTATAAAAATTAATGCAGCGCAATGCATTTGAGTGAGTGATATGCAGTGCATCTCAGGCTCCTAAAATCGTAGTCTTTTCGCTCCCAAAAATGATTTTTTTTTTCGATTGAAAAAAGAATACTGTAACAATTGAAAACTTATCAAAATGGACCATTCCAAATCAACCACAATTATATATATAGTGGGTCTCTCAAATTTGAGGGCGTTGGGCCGCCACCCCTCTTGACCTTGTATAGGGGCAGCCTAAGTGGTACTTTATTGGGGTAAATTTTGGTCGGTCATATTTCCAAAGTTTCTAACCCTTTCACTACCCTCCGTTTTTTTCAACCGTAAAAACTTATTTTTCAAAATATTGTTCCAAAAAAGTCATTGTCTCCTTCAACTCCGGCAAACACATTGTTGCGCAACGAAATGAGGATCGATCTGCCCGATCAAGTCGAGTGGGCAACGCCCCTGAAATGTAAACATTTTTATTTATTTATGAAATACGAAACTATAATGGATCTATATTGGGTTGTGATTTTTTAGTATAGATAAAGGCAGAGGAGGAAGAGAAAGAAGAAGATGAATGACATGGTCTGGTTCTTTATGATTTTGTATCACTGTGCAAAAATATTAGATTAATGTATCGTGTTATAAACATTGATGTATCGCAGTTCAAACATTGATATATCTCGATGCAAAAATAGACTAGACAATTAAACTGATGAATCGCGGTTCAAACATTGATGTATCGCGGTTCAATATTCAATACACCATGATTTATTTTTGTAGCATGCCCCATACTCACGATTTGCTCGACGCTTCAAGAAGGACCCTAAATGTACAAACATGATTATTACTAATTGGACTGAGATGATGCATTATTTTCATTGTTAGTTCACTTTGGAATGTTTTTCAATTGTTATAAGGGTCCGTTTGAATATATTGATTTTGAATTTAATAAATATTAGAATTCTATTGAATTTAAATAACTTGGAATTTACTTTCAAAATTATAGCAATTTCATAGTTTGGATAATGCGTGAAATTCAATTGTAATTCTACATTATAGTTAAAGTAAAATTTCATTTGTATATCAAGTATCTAGTTTAGCCTAGTGGTAATGAGTGTTAGTGATAATGAATGATAGAGGTTCAAACATTTCTAACACAAAATCGTGTGAAATTTTTTTATTAGTAAATAGCATATATAGGTGGTTGGAGGACAGATGTGTCGGATGATGGTGGCCGGAGGTGGCAGTGGTGCTACTGCAGGTGGCTGGAGGCGGAGGCCAGAGATGATTGATGGCAGTGGTGGAGGTGGCTGGTGACGATTGGAGATGACTGGTGGCGGCCGGCAGCGGTGGTTGTCGGGAGTTGTGGTGGTGGTAAAAGGAAGATGATGGTGGTCGGGGGTGGTAGTGGCGCTGCCGGAGGTGGCTAGTGGCGACCGGAGATGACTAGTGGCGATGGTTGGAGGTGGCGGGCAGCAGCGGTGGTCGGGAGTTGTGGTGGTGGTAAAAGGAAGGTGAGTTATTATTATTTATAATAATTGATCAAAATTTATAATTTAAATTATTATGATTTTGTATATAATTAGTTTTATGGAATTGAAGCATTTAGAATTCCAACTCAATTCAAATTTTAAATTTTAAATGTATTGTCGAATAACAGAATTGGTTTTAGAGGCTTTAATTTCAATTCTAAGCTATGAAATTGAAGTATCCAAACATACCTCAATTCAATGTGGAATTTCGAGTTTTAATAATATAATGCATGTTGTGGAAATAGAGGGAAAACATAAAACTCAGTGTCATGTTTGACATTTGATTTGTTTTCTTTTGATCAAATTAAATATTTTTTAAATGCAAATTTGAGGTGTATATATATTATTAATCATAAAAAATAAAAGAAAAAAAACATAGGACAAAAATGCACTTAAAAACATCAATTTTAACTTAAAAATTTAAGCAAAGCAATAATTTAGAGATTAAAATAATGAAAGATTATGGTGAAACGGCAAGGAAACAAAGATAACTAGAATTGTGGACATGGATAGGCACGTGTCCACGAGTAAGTGGCTAGATGATGCGGGACCAAATGTGGATGTGTTAAACGCGAGATTCAGATTTCGGTCACAGCCTTCTTTTGGCATTGGTTAGTCGTTACACAAACCTATTTTATCCTCTACGGAGACAGACCACCACAATTCATTCCTCTCTTTCCCTCTCCCCTTTACCCACACCACACCCAAATACACACACTGCAATGTCCTCCAGTTCCAGAATTCTCAACTGTTTGCCAATCCCACATTCAGTTCGAGCCTCTGCCTTCGCCTCCACCTCCCAAACAACTTGCTGTTTCGGGCGTTTGCCGTCCAACAATTTCTCATTCCGTATCCAGCATCCCCGTCACCACCACGGAAGAAAAGCAGGCTTAGCTTCTTCCGTTCAAAAATTATCAATTACTTGCGGTGCCGTAGCCGAGATAAGTGAGGCCCAGTTCTCCGACCTAGTCTTGAAGTCTGATCGTCCCGTTCTTGTTGAGTTCGTTGCCAGTTGGTGCGGTCCTTGCCGTTTGATTTCTCCCGCCGTCGAATCCGTCGCACAGGTTTGTTTCCTTCTTTCTCTATCCACATTCAAATTCAATGCTTTATGCTAACTATCGTTATTACGTTTTGGCAAATGATATTACGAAGTAGAGTATTATTTTGAGCTAGAGCTCTTAGTATTATTACGAGCTTTGTTGTTTGTTGTTATATTCCTGGATGATTGATTAAGTTGACTATGATTTGGAATGACCATGTCATTACTTAAAAAATAACATATTTGAGCTAACGGTTTAGAGATCTAGTTAGATTTGGTCTAACTACACTAACACTAAAGCTTGTGTACTAAGCTTGTAGTAAACACACCAACTCGTAATATCATACCTCTTTTTCCAAGTCTCAACAAATAATTAACTTATCATTGAATATTTTATCTCCTTCCAATTATTATTATCTTTTCCTAATTTATCTTTCCAACTACTTTATCACAAGAGGATATTTGATAAGGCTATACTCTTCAACCTAATTTATCTTTCCAACTTTTTTGTTTTGTTTTGGGACGGAGGGAGTATGCTGTTATTTCATTTTGATCACAAATTGCATCTCAATAAGCATATTGAAATGGGAGTTCTTTCCCCCTCACCATATAAAATCCAAGGGATTCGCTAAGAAGTGCCCCATCTCTCTTGTTGAGGGCCCAATTATAGAAGGATTTCTGTCGGAAAGGCTTCTTATTGCATTGGGAACCTTTGCCAATATATTGCAGGACATTTTCGATGTAAAAGAATCTACAAGTAGATTATTAACTACTGCCATGGGATGGGGCACTCTTTAGCAAGATCATAACAATGAGACAGACTTAACCAAAATAAGGTAAGTAAGGAAAGATATGGGAGCTCTTTTATGAAAATAAAATAATACAGGGTAGCAGTTTTTCAGGATCCTATTCTAAACTTACTCTACATTATGCTAATGCTAAGAAACAATTTAACAGCAACAATGTACATAGTCAATTACTAATCACAAGAAAATAATGTATTGGATAAAATGCGCTTTCCTTAGAAGTGTTTGAATTTCAAGTAGGACTCTATTATGCTGCATTTATACAACACAAGGCACGAATTTACCTTAATAATACATGTTTGGAGGATATTAGGCCAATGGATAATGGCCTAACCCAAAGTTATCCATTAACATCCAATTACCACCCCTATGTCTTATTCAACATTTAGTTGAGCGGAACACCGTACAGATATTATTCCCTTTTCCCTGAGGCAATATACGAACCAATTTGAGCTAACCTAGTCTAATTTGGAGTGTTTAGGTTTGGCTCGTGTTGGCACTAGTGTTTGAGCGTGGTTATGTATAAGCAAGCCACATGTCAGACAAGTTCTTCAGCTTGTTTAAAGTGTGAATCAGACAACTTCACCTTACCCCACCATTCTGTGGTGTTAGACCCTCGCCTAAGGTGAGAGAGGTGCTCACCTTTAATAACTATGATAGTCCCATGGTTAGCTACGTACGCAACGTACCATGAAAAGATGAATTATGTATTGACACCGCAACATTGTTTCCATATTAGCATATCAAATGAACATCATTTCCATCTCTACACATCTAAGTGAACATTTCTTCATAATAATGAGGCTTTCTATGGTTATAACATGTTCTCTGCTGCACCCAGCCAAATTTCGGCAGGAATTTGGCATTTACTACAGGACAGCTGGCACTTATGATAGAAATCAGAGAAGTAGCAAAAATTAAAGTTTATCCAAATTTGGGTAAGATATCAAGGGTTACCCCCTACAGATAATGGAAGAGGGAGCAAGCCCAAGGCAAGAGGTGAAAGGTGATATGGTTAATGATGATTGTTATGGCTATTACTTTCCTGAAGGAGATAGTTGCTCTTGAAAGGCTCTTTAGTGTTTGGAGGAGGAAAGAAGCATATGCTTTCTGCAAGTTCCAAGTCTTTACCTTTTACCATGATGGTGATGTGATTGCTGTGCTATCCTTTGTTTCCAAGCTATACCATGATGGTGATGTGATTGCTGTGCTATCCTTTGTTTCCAAGCTATGAAATCACACCTAAGTCACGAACCCCAGTTGTTTTCAACACCTTAGATACCCAACATTAGCAACTTTTGCCTACTTACTGCTCACAATACTATTCACAGCGCATGAGAACAGCCCTCCGCAACTCTTCTTTCTAATCCATCCCCAAACCGTTACCCTTAGATCAACATATTTAAACCTTGAAAACAGCCTTCTGATAGTTCCCTCTCGGATGCGTCCTCCGTTAATTTGTAGCCGTGTACCCATGCTTTGTCCTACATAGGTAGACTCCTTTTTCTGACGAAAATAAGTAGTAAGCTGCATTTGTACTTTGTGAAGGAAAAAAAATTCAAGTGCTGCCAAAAAGAAGGGTAAATACCTTTTGCATCGACTAAGGAAACCAGACGCATCTCCTGTCAGAAAAAGTGTGAATGCTCCTTTTGGTGCTGCCAACCTAGTCAGATGAAAAAAGAAAGAAAGAAGACAACGAAAATTACTCAAAATTTGGATGGCCCTCCTCAATTGTTGATTGCAACAAAATATCCACTTCAACTACAACATGTATTTGAATTGTCCCCATCCTTCAACTTTGTCCTTAAAAGCTTGCGACTGACTAAACATATATTCATGGCCATTCTACTCTTTCAATGTTCAACTTTCCATTTTACCTTATCATCTATGGCCTAACAATTTAAAACTCAGACGTTAACTTAGTTGCTTTGCTGGGATTTGAGCTATTACAATTTCCCCCTCTCAAATTATTGATGGCCAACTCATGGCTCACTAGGATTAGAACCATGGGCAATGTAGGATTTAAGAGGTGGCTCGTGTGACGTAGCACTTTGTTCCCACATTCTTGGTCAGTAACCACTTTGAAAGCGTTCTGTCACGACTCGAGAGTCTGGTTCGCAACGCATGCCATGGCACTCGTCCCAAAGAGAACCTGGCCACAACAGGCCAACCCAAAATCCATTGACGATGTGGTGTCCAGTCATAGTAGCTGGTCACTTATTATTTTCAACTTTCTCCCGATGTGGGATTGTGGTATTATATGCACTCTCTCTCTTGGCGCAATACAAATACACCCTTGATGAATTCAACAACTAAAGGCACTACAATATTATGTTTCTAGCCAAACTCAATCCACCTGACTCTATTCCCAAACCCATGATTCAAGAAAAAGAGAGACAGAGAGATATATCCTTGGTGCAATACAAGTACGCTTCATGAATTCTAAAACTGCAGCCACCATATATCTGGCCCGCTCTACTCCCAAACCTATGATGTGAGAGAGAGAGAGAGTTAAATTACCTTAACACCTGCATTTATTAATGATCTTTTCACTAAATTACCTTAAGCTTGCCTTAACAGCTGCATTTACCATAAATGATCTTTTTTTGCCAAGTAATGATCTTTTCCTTCATTACTCTACTGCTCGCTATCTATGAGGGAGGTTGTTTTCAACTATGGAGGTTTGGGTTAGCCTGATACTCTGAGTTCTTTCCTCTTGATGATTTTTAGAGGTTATGGTCAAGGGAAGGATGAGTGACCTAGTGACAGTGTGGGGTATTGACCATTCTCTGGTGCATTTAAATGGAAGAAATTCTCATAATTTTGAGGGATTAGTGCCTGACCAAAGGCCTATTATGTGATAGGGTGGTCTATCTTGCCAGGCTTTGGACAAGCACACTGGGTACAGAGGGGTCAGAAAGCTGTTTTATTCTGATTTGGCTTTTGTATTTTCTTTTTGCTTTTCATCACTTTTAATGGATTCTTAATCCATCTTGCTTGTAATCTTTCTTCCTCTTGATGTAATTTTATTGTTCGATAAAAAAATAAAGAAAAAAATAAGCGTGAAATAGTTATTTGAAACTAGAAGGGTAGAATGGCCAATGAAAATAAATTTGCTAGTGAATTACAATTTGGCGCTTTTAGTTAAGTTCAATGGCCGGGGTCAATGAAAGGGGGAAATCTAAGGAAATGTTGTAGTTGAGGTGGGTATATTGTTGCAAGATTCGGATTTAGTTATAGGAGGCAAATGGTAATTTACTCTGAAAAGAAAGATGGTGCAAATCGGAAATTATCCCTTGTTTACCTTGCCTCTCATTTCCCTTTCCTTCCCACCTTTTTCCCCAAATTATACAATATTCAAGGGAACTTTTTTTTTTTGGCTATACTCGAGGAAAAATGCTTGCTGGAAAAGCCCTATTATCTAATACTTTGTTAGATCCTATGAATTTTTTCATTGAATGAAATTTGAAACTGTATCACATATTTTCATTTTTCTGACTATACATGAGCCTGTAAAAGACCAGAAGGGCTTCCCATTGATGGTGATTTATAATTGCTTTAGTAATAGATGGGTTGTTTTTAATTTTACGAAAATCATGTTTATCTGTTATGAACAGGAATACAAAGATAAACTGTTGGTTGTAAAAATTGATCATGATGCAAATCCTGGGCTAATTGAAGAATACAAGGTGTATGGATTGCCTGCTTTGATTCTCTTCAAAAATGGGCAAGAAGTACCGGAAAGCAGAAGGGAAGGTGCAATTACGAAAGCAAAGCTTAAGGAGTATGTTGAAACACTGTTGGGGTAACCTTAGGTATCTGTCTCAATAGTTGCAAGTTTTGTAGTCACTCGTGTCTTGACGTCTCCTTTTCAAGTAAGTTGGTGATTACTCTTTCTTTTGCTATTTCTGTTATTCCTATGTACATGAAGAAGGTGTATATCCACTCGGTTTGTATATTTGAGCTACTGATTATGTAGACTTGACAAAAAAAATGTCAACATTCAGTGTAAAATCAATTGAATGATGCTATTCATTGTAATGGTGTTGGTCTCCACTCTCCTGTGTAGTTCATATGACATGCATGAATGATATTCTAATATTGCTGGTGTCGTGGATGGGACAAAATCTTGTGCTTGGTCACAATGTTTTTGTGGCTGGCTGGTTCTTAGTAGCTGTCACCAGTTGCAGCAAAACATGACAGACAAAACCTCTGCAACTGAAGCAAAACACGAAAAATAAAACAAATGCAATCATGTCTCATCCATATTCCTTCGGTTTTAATTGTTAGATAGACGCAAAAGGGACGCTGCTGTTGTTTAAAGGGAAAAAAAGTAGCTCATTGAGAAAATGTTTTGGTTTTATACTGATCTGATCTGATCAACAATGTAGAGGTTGATTCGCTTCTTAATGGTATTTCATATTTGTAAAAGCAACTTTAACATCTCTTTGGTCATATTTTTACAAGACTATTCATCCCCGGGACCAATGCCACCATTTTGAATATTCCCCATCACGTCTTGGTCGATAACAACAAACTATGCCCGCTTCTTCTTCCATCTGCATGTTCGTTTTCCATTGATCAAAATATTTAGCAGTAAGACACAATGGATCTGAGCTCGAAACCTTAAACATATCTAAAGATTTTTATGGATTCCTCACAAGTGTTTACATTTGCACAAACTCGCGGACACGAATTCTGCTCATCTCTCTCTCTCCCGGATGCATACTTTTTCATTTCTCTTCCCTTGACGTACATACTGAAAACCTCTTTATCCCCCAAAACCATGTCTCCAGATCAACGGACATTTAACAAGAGAGAGAGAAGGGGAAGGCGATGGCCGATGGAGGTACAAAGTAGTGAATAATATGAGATATTGGGTAATACTTCCTCCGTTCCATTCAAAGAGCTAGTCTCCGCTTGAATAGTCTAATTATTAAGCGATAAATAAGTAGTATTGGAGTTGGTCGTAATTATAAATATACTTAAGCATAGCCATTATGCTTACAATACAAGTGGAGGGTAAAGATGAAAGGTTATGGAAATTATAAGCATAATTTTTGAAAATATACTCTTTATGTGAAACATTCCAAAATAGTATGGTAGACTCTTTGCTGGAAATGGAGAGTAGATGAGGTTCCTACTTTTGTATCTCTGGTTATTGGTACAAGTGATAGCTAGGCAGTGGTTATGCATGGAAATGTATTCTGTAGTTGTTCATCTCTAACGAAGATAAATGGTGGAAAAATAAAAGTAATGAATTTTGAAAAAAGGGCAAAAACTTCATAATAGAGAAAGCGTAAAAATGTCATAAAAGCGTATATGAAATGTATAAAATTGGTCCAAACAACTTGTCGTAGCAACTTCACTATGTACAAGATGCACATTTTTATGTTAAACCAAAACTAACAGTCAGCCATCCATGATCATGATCCATGGAGGCTCAAGCCAAACTGAAAATGAGGAAAATCTTATCTATTCTCTTCTCTAGGATAAGGTGAAAACTGAAAAGGTCAATGTTTTATCAACTAAGTACTAACCCAAAATTGTAGCAGAAACAAAGGGATGAGTTTTTAATGACACCACATTTTTGTTTTCAAAACATGGAGCTAATAGCGCGGGCGAATTCAAAGTCTAATCCCCATGTCCAAATATAGATTACTTCACTGGAACGTCTCCAACTTTTTAGGCATTTTGAGCCACTTCAGCCTTCAGGCACCTACATATGTCTCAGTCTTTGTATTGCGAAAGACAGAAAACAAAGAAGATCATTAATTCTCAGATGTATATGAATAAACACGAAGGTCACACTCCCCTTAAGCTAAAAGAATCCTCTAGCAACTGAGGGCCTTTGCTTATAGTTCAAATTCAAAAAAAAGTTGAAATATTTAAAGATTACCGTTAGCTAGATAGTAATCTGCTTGAAAAATGGCCATAGGAGGTGGAGTTTCTCACGGGCCTCAAGGGGACTATGAAGCCCGTATCACGGCCTACGTCATCATCACCTGTTTGGTTGCTGCAACCGGAGGTCTTATTTTCGGTTATGACATCGGTATCTCAGGTTGTTATATAAACTACAACTGACCTCACATTTTGAATTTTATTTTCCTTAATTTCTTCATCTTGCATTTTCGCCCATCATTTTAATCAGAGGATTTTACAATGAATGATACAGTCATGGATGATGAAATGTTTTAATTCTTTTAAAACGATGCAGGTGGAGTGACATCCATGGATGAATTCTTGCTCAAGTTTTTCCCAGATGTGTACAAAAAGGCGAAAGATGAGTCTGGAAAGGAAAGTCAGTACTGTAAATTCGATAGCCACCTATTACAACTCTTCACCTCTTCCCTTTACTTAGCAGCACTTGTATCTTCCTTCATTGCATCAAAAACAACAAGGGCATTTGGCCGAAAAATCTCCATGTGTATAGGAGGGGTCATCTTCCTGGTTGGTGCTGCCATCAACGGGACTGCAATGAATGTTGCAATGCTCATCATTGGTCGTATATTACTAGGTATTGGGATTGGTTTCGCTAACCAGTCAGTTCCACTTTACCTATCAGAAATGGCACCACCACAGAAAAGAGGTGCACTCAACATTGGTTTTCAGATGGCCATTACAATTGGAATTTTTGCAGCCAACTTGGTAAACTATGGTACCGCAATGATGAAGAAAGACGGGTGGAGATACTCCTTGGGTCTAGCTGGTGTCCCTGCAGTTATTATGACTGTTGGAGCATTCTTTCTCCCAGATACTCCCAACTCCCTCATTGAGAGAGGCGAGAAGGAAATGGCAAAGGAGGTGTTGAGGAAAATCCGAGGAGTGGACAATGTCAATGAAGAGTTTCAAGACCTCATCGAGGCCAGCGAAGCTTCAAAAATGGTGCTGAACCCGTGGACTGATATTAGACACAGGAAATACAGGCCTCAGCTTGTGATCGTTCTCCTCATTCCCTTCTTTCAACAGTTCACTGGCATTAATGTGATCATGTTCTACGCCCCAGTTCTTTTTAAAACATTAGGACTTGGCAACAATGCTTCCCTCATGGCTGCTGTCATAACTGGCCTTGTGAATGTCCTCGCTACATTGGTGTCCGTCGTCACCGTGGATAGGTTTGGTAGAAGAGTACTGTTCCTTCAAGGTGGAATTCAAATGTTTATTTGCCAGGTAGGTAAATATAGCAACTTCCCAGTTTACATCTCTACACATTTTCATGCTAAAGCTTGAAAGGTTGTTTTCTTAACACGTTAGTAACTATACTAACATGAATGCTTAATCTATAATTTCTTGAAGATTTGTGTCGGTGCAATCATTGCGATGGTGTTTGGAACATCGGGCACGGGTTCATTTGACAAATTTCACGGCAACATTGCTCTGACCTTGATATGTCTGTACGTAGCAGCGTTTGCATGGTCATGGGGTCCATTGGGGTGGCTAGTACCCAGTGAGATCTTCCCCATGGAGATCAGATCGGCTGGACAATCCATCAATGTGTCGGTGAACATGATATTCACCTTCATCATCGGCCAAGTCTTCCTGTCTATGCTTTGCCACATGAAATTTGGACTCTTCTTCTTCTTCGCAGGATGGGTGTTATTAATGACACTTTTCATCTTTTTCTTCTTGCCGGAGACGAGGAACGTACCTATCGAAGAGATGAACAGAGTATGGAAGGCGCATTGGTTTTGGGGAAGCTACATCCCAGATGACGCCGTTGGTCTTGGAAATCATGGGAAGCACCCATATACAGATAATGTCTAAGGAGGGAGGTTCGTGGAGAAGAAAACTGAAATTAAGAGAAGCAAAATACTACTCCTCCTTTCCAAAATATATGTTGTTTTGGAGATTTTCACACCGACCAAATAAACATATTGCAAGAACTAAACTGCCCTTATTTACTATACTCTAAACATTAATGAGGTGTCTTTTGATACTCTTGCCCAAAGAATCAAACACAAGTTACGAGTCAATAAATATAGGTAGAATTAGAAAAAAAAGATAAAAGTTCATTAAAAATTACAAAGTGACAAACTCGGAGTAGTAATTTTGAGTAATGGAGTTAATATGGAGTTAATTTACTTTTGAGAAGAGTGTAAACATCAAAGGAACAAGAACGAGTAAAGAGAATAAGAAGGAAGGGTTGCACATATATGCTTTTTGCTTCCTTAATAATATATTTTAGTCCATTTCTTGAACATCAAATTGTAATGAATTCTGGTTTATCAGCTGAATTTATAACCGTTTCTATGGCATGGAAACCAAAGAATCATGTAAAACCATCGCCATTGTAGCCAATCTCCTCATAACTATAAACAACCACCATCATTTGTAAAATTACTCATGTAAAGGTTATGACAAAAACTTAGGTAAGACGGTCTTATAAATATTTTATGTAAGACGGATCCTCTTAACCCGACCCACCGTGTGTTGGTGGGTTGAGTTGTGAGAGAGTTCGACTCCGTCTTACGAATTAAGATCCACAAAACAGTGTCACAGAAGACTTACTCTAAGTTTATAACTGATTTAAGTGCCCCCATGTGGAATCGAATTAACGGAAAATGATACACAAAGTGATTGGAACAAAGGCTGAGTTGAGTTATAGAGAGAGCATACCTAAAATTTATGACATTTAAATGGCTACAAGATTTCAATGTCATCTTGAATAACCAGAGGGCAAACCTTACAACTTTGATAATTAAACTTTAAAGGCTAAATACCTGAAATTGAATAAAACCTTCATAATCATGGTTCATTCCAGAACACAATAAATGCAAGAACATAAGTCAGCTCAAACAAATCCATTCTCAGATCACACCTTCTATCCCTGTGAGACCTTAATCGAACTCGCAAATTTAGTTTCCTTCTGCGCAGTTTCACCGCATGGGAGCTTAGCCTATGCAAAAACCATCTACAGCCACCTGCAAATCCCATCAGTTTCCATCGATAATGGTCTCATTAGAGGAGTGTCAGTGTCAAATAAACAGGCCCTTGAAGCTGTTTTACTCTTTCAAAAGATGCTACAAAATGGTGTGCGTCCCAATGAATTTGACTTTTCCCTTTGTGGTTAAAGCTTGCAACGAATTGTCAATGGCTCAATCGGGGTTTTTGGTTCATACTCATGTGTTAAATGTGGATCAGAGTCTGATTCTTACATACTGAACTCATTGATTTGTTTATATTCAAATGGCAAAGATTTACGTGCCGCGAAACAGCTGTTTGATATGTGTCCTGTTGGTGATAACGTTTGTTGGAATTCGATGGTTGTTGGGTGGTATGTAAAATCTGGTGAACTCGCGCTAGATAGGGGAGTATTTGACAAAATGGTAAGTAGGGATGTGATTTCTTGGAACAAAATTATCAGGAATATTGCAGAAGCGAAGACTTGTTCGATGAAATGCCGTGACAGAAATATTGTTTCTTGGAATTCAATGGTTGCTGGCTAAATATTGTTTCTTGGAATTCAATGGTTGCTGGCTGCGCTAAATGTGGATATGTAGACGATGCTCTTAAAACGTTCTGTGGGTTGCCTCGTTGAGTTGTCATTTCATGAAATGCAATGTTAGCTACTTAGCTTGTTACATGCAGAATGGGAAATCAAATGAGGCTCTTGCTTTGTTGGATGAAATGAAGTCCCTGAGACTAAGGCCAACTGAGGCAACTGTTGTCAGCCTATTATCAGCTGTTGGTCATTTGGGTGCTTCGGATCAAGGACTGTGCTTGCATTCCTATATCTGTAATCATGCAAACGAGATAAATTCAATTGTTGGTACTGCATTGGTAGACTTGTATGCTAAATGTGGTTGCGTTTGTCGTGCTGCAGAATCAAAGGATGTTCTAGCTTGGAACACCATTATAACTGGCATGGCCATGTTAAGGAGGCTCAGCGCCTCTTTAGGAATATGTTTGTCGTGCTGCAGAATCAAAGGATGTTCTAGCTTGGAACACCATTATAACTAGCATGGCCATGTTAAGGAGGCTCAGCGCCTCTTTAGGAATATGCAGGAGTGGCACCAAACAACATAACTTTTGTCGGTATATTTGGTTTCATTTTGTCATGAAGGGATGACAGACGTCATGAAGGGATGACAGAAGGTCAAAACAATACTTACCTAATTGACCCCAAGGTTGAGCTCTATGGTTGTGTTATTGACCTTGCTCAGGCTGGGAGACTGGGAGACTGGGAGAGACCTTTGATCTGATGGGGATTATGCCTATGGAGCCTAATGCTTGAGCATGGGGCGCCTTTCATGGGGGATGCAGGATTCATAGGAATGCTGAGGTGAGGTGGGTGAAATTATCAGAAAGCACCTTCTTGATCTACAACTGTGCTATTAAAGTAAAAGGTTCACAAGCTGTCTTTTCAACTTTCACCTAAACCATAATTCTTGGAAGAGAGTTTTATACATGGGTTGTTCTAGTTAGGCCTCGTCGAATTAAGTGCGTGTTCAACTATATATTAACAAAGGCCTCGCTGAATTGTAGGAGTTAATAGCATAACAGCAATATTTGAACCATTAAGCCCCTCACTTGCTAATTACAGAAAACGAATAAAACTGATATAGAATAGAATAGTCATCTAATCATTTCTGATATTATCTAGAGTTAATAGCTCATTCAATATCTTACACAGACAAGTCTCGATCTAAATGAAACCAAACTAGGATACCCGTCTGTTTTCTTCTGCATTACTACAATTCTCACCCACAAAACATGACCTAAGCAACCTTTTTTTTATACTCGTGATGTTGCACCAATTACATCCTAGGCCAACCAAAAGATACTACAATTGGTTGAAAGTGGACTTTCATGCGACATACAACTCTTGGTCTCAAGAAACCAAAGAAAAAGGCAAAAGCATAGCTATTGTTCACAATGAGGACCATTCCAATTTCAAGAAAAAATTCTCATGTCACTTGACTCCTTTTTTACATATGATATTTCACTATTGAGATTACCACAGTTGGGCACCAACGCAAAGTTCATGCCCAAAAGATCATCTACAACTTCTACCGCCAAGCCCATAAGACCAAAATAAATGCCTATAACATATTACCATGCACAACTAGTGGAGTAAAAAAACCAGTAGTCAATTCACAAGCCAAGCTCCTTTCTAAATATATAGAATAAGTAAACTATAACAAAATCCATAGTTATTCCAAAGTAGTATGAAATCAGGCTTCTAACTGAAAGGAAAATAAAACAGTAAATCTCTTACTCGAAAAACAAAATACTCAAATTAACCAACTTCTGCACAGTGACAAAACTTCAACATAGAGCTAAGCACAGTTGACACATCATGTTCCAGCCTTTCTGCGGCCAACACGAGCCACAAAACCAGCCTTGATCTGAGCAACAGATCTTCCAGAACCACACTACAAACCACCAAAAAACATAACCATGAGTCACATTGAAAAAACATAAATTTTCAAACAAGAAGAGCGAAGACTGATGCCGCATAGGAACCATAGCTAAAATAGATGAGAATTTACTCAAATGACCCAAAGACAGTTTCAGGATTGAAAATGGTTGCTCTCTAAATTTCTATATGATAGAATGTAAGCAAAACAACCAATTCAATAAATAGTATATTACAGAAGTCTAACCACTGACAACCGTTCCCTGTGAAGGGAAGGCCCTAATGATACCCAATGTAGCATAAAGTTAACATGTACATAGAGCCATGCGTTCAAATCCCGTCACCATAATGTGATGGGCTAAGTTCAAACCCAGGCAGCCTATGAAGGCAGGCAAAGAAAGAATTAAACTCTTAATAACCAAGCAAGATTTTTTCATTCAGAATGGCCTCAGAAAATTCTAGATTCCTCCATCACAATAGACATTCAGACAATGTCGGCAATTTTTTACATCATCACAGGCCTTGACGTAATACTGTAGTCTGGGGTGCCGCACTGTAACCCCAACTTGCTAATTAGTATGAAACCAAGCAAGAGACAAATTCTAAAGACCTCAGATATTAAAAGATTCCTGTCGCAATATCAGACAATGTAGGAAAATCTTTAATTCATCGGACCACGAGAAAAGATAAATGCAATGTAGATAATTCATACTGCCACCATTTAACAAGAAAGGGAAATTAGCAGAGCTAACAAATATGAATCTCAATAAAGATAACAAACCATATCCCAAGCATATCCGAATAGCTGTGGTCCCCACATCAGTAATAAAAACCATGAGTGGATACCCTCATCATACAAGTATAATAAAAGCTGGCATGATGTGTTGATACCCTCATCATACAAGTATAATAAAACCAAACAAGAATCGTATTTAACAGAAAGGCCTCAGAATCTCTAGATTCCTCTGTCACAATAAACAATCAGACAATGTAGGCAAATCTTTAATTCATCACAGACCACGAGAAAAGAAAAATGTAACCAAGATAATTCAAACTGATCCCATTTCACAAGAAAGAAATTTCGCAGAGCTAAAAAAATATGAATCTCAATAAAGAAAGCAGACCATATCCCAAGAAGCATATCTGAATAGCTGTGGTCTCTGCATCAGTAATAAAAACCATGAATGGAGAGACAAGTGTGCTGTGCATTTACCAAAAGTTCATCCTTAGCACCATGACACCATCCCCCATTCTAAAAGATTTAGCTTTTAGGCTGGTATGTTGTGTTGATACCCTCATCATACAAGTATAATAAAAAACAAGAACATATTTAACAGAAAGGCCTCAGAATCTCTAGATTCCTCTGTCACGTTAAACAATCAGACAATGTAGGCAAATCTTTAATTCATCACAGACCTCGAAGGGAACCAATAGAGGTCAATCTCAATAAAGAAACCAGACAACATCCAAGGAAGCAGGTATAATAATTATCATAGATATATACCATATATATCATATATCAATATCCAAGAAACCAGACAACATATATATATATATATATATATATATATATATATTATAAAGAGAATTAAGAGACAATTTACCTTCTCACATCTGAGAAAGAAAAGACGGTTCTCCTTTGAAAGAATTGTATCTGGGCTCTTGCAACCATTGCAGATGACATATTCATCTGTAAACACAGATAATAAACCACAAAAATATTATGAAAAAAAAGAACTCGAGAAAGTAAGCTGCTTGCAGTGCAGACCATTAACCACAAGTGATTGATAAGAAGTCTATTGTAATCAGTAACTTCGGGACACGGTATCCAGTTGGCAGTTAATAAAAAATTACTTGGACAGTTACACCCATGAAGACCCGTTAGAGGATTTTTTGGCAGGTAAGTATTCTTTTGGACAGTTTAAACACCATTTTAATTTCATGGTGTTTCAAGCTACCTAGTCAATAGTGGATAGTAACTTACTGACATATCGCCGCAGAATCCCTTCAAAATTCTTCGGAGCAAATCTTCCCTTCACAACTAACCTTTGCTGTCCATCAAGTGATCCACTTGTACCCAACTCAGCCAGCAAGAAGGTCATGACATGCTCTGCCTGCCTGTGCATCCTGAGATGAGACGAGAAACAGAACAAAATGATCACAATCAAAAGAGGTACAGAGCAACGTGTAAAAAGGAAAAAGAATACACTAAATCCTTCCTACAACAAGGCATCAAAAGTTAAGAAGCATCCCAACAACGATGCATCTTGGGTGACGGAAACATAGGAAATTGAACAGTCAACAAAGTTTCACATCAAAAGTGGAATCGAATATTTGTCAAAAATAATAATAAAAAATACTAGAGACTGAATCCTACCACCAAAGCATCAAAAGCTCACAACCAACTCAATGCATACTAAGGAGCAACTGAAAGGTTAAAAAAGCCCAAAAATCAAGAAATTCCATATCAAAATCATGATAGTTCTTGAAGTAATCCAATAAGCAGTATCCTATTTCATACTATATTGAACTTTTACCACGATTCCTAGGTAAGTGAACTGATATAGTCTCACAAAGCGAATCAAATCTTACACGACATAGCACATAAACCAAAAGCTATATCGTCATTTAAAATTATTAACAAAAAAAGAAAGAAACACTGAACTTTAAATGAACTAAAATCGCCTCGTGGTACAAAGAAAGGGAAGTGGCCGGAAAAGTAAGAGGAAGGCATAAGAGCACATGCCGAAGGAGGATGCGCATGAACATGAAAGGGAAATAGTATATGCCTTCCATTATTCCATACTATATGATTTCAAAAAGACACCAAGAGATGAAGTGCATTTTGCAACAAATAGAAAAGCATGCTGCTTATATCATAATTAAATCCGATATTAAAAGCAAGAAAACCAGCCGTACGTTCTGCAAAGGTCCATGAAGTTCACAAAGACAGTCTTCTTTGTTCCTTCACGAAGAACTTGTGGAGGCCTCATGACCGTCCTTCGCCTATCTCCAGCAAGCTCAGGATTATTCTCACGCAGAATATTGAAAACTCGGCCCAGAAGCTGGATGAAGTTTGACAACATAATTAGCATTTGAAGAGAAAAATTCAGAACAAATGACAGATTAAGTTTAAAAAGGAAGGTCATATGTACCTTTGCAGTAATTATGAAAAATAAAAGATAAAGGACATAAAACCCCAAACCATTATACCAAGGAGAGAACAAGGTAATAAAGCAAAGCTATTATCTAATAGCAATCACGATTCATACAAGTGACAGCTCATAATTACAAACTATCATAGCTTTTTATTAAGCTCAACGTCCTGAGCATGCTACGTAGTAAGCATTGTACTGACATTCATATTTATGTCCATCTATCAACAAAAACATATAAACATACATATATGGGAGGCAAGACTTAAAGTAGCCAACTCAAAATATGGCAGCCCAACTAACAAGGGCAAACATTTCCTTAAAGGCTTACCTCATGCATAGCTCATAGCACAATACTCAAAACTTAAGCTTGCATGATCACTGCATGCTTTCTTATCCAACAACCTGACATTCATATTTATTTAAAAATATTTTTTTCTTTATTAATTTTTTTACTTGTATACACATTTTCTAATTTAACTCCAAGAAGCAGGAAGTACCCAACTAAGCCAGAACTTCTTTTTTAATCCAAGTATGGATGCAACAACATCAATGCATCACCTAGACAGGTAAATGGATAGTATAAACAACTAACTAAACATTTCTCAAGCATCCACATTCATATAATACATATTCTCTACTTCATCTTGAAATCTGGAGCAAAAAGCATATACCTCCTCATATTCATAATCTCGATCTGTCCCCTCCCATGGAAATCTTTGTTGCAAGACAATTCCTTCTCCCTCCTCATCGTCTTCAACATGATCTAGAAAGTAACAAAAAGGATGGCCTCGTTCATGCCAATGGACAAAAATTACAGTGAAAAATATTAACGAGTACAAGAACTCCTTACCATCAACATCTTCACCTGTATTTTCTTTCTCATCATCCAAAAGATCAGTCTGAACCTGAAATAAAGTTCCAACAATCTTATATTCTAGATTCTTTCATGCAAACTAAAGCAACTTCCCTTAGATTATGTGCATCATTATAACTAACCTGCTTCTTTTTCTTCTTTTTCAAACCCGAAAACGTGGACTCAAGACCATCAGAAACTGCGGAATGCGTCAATGCATGTATGAATCCCTCAACACATCAAAAGGATAATATAATGGCACTGGGATTACTGGTTGATGAACTATACCAGATAAGCTCTCAGTTTTCTCGGCCAATTGTTCCACGGGATCCTCAGCAGGATCTTGAATCACAACCTTTTTCTTTTTCTTCTTTTTTGTTGGATCAAATGGGGCAATCTGCAATAGGATAACACATTAAAATGCTGTGGGCATCAGCTAGGAATAATGTAATGATATGCATTGACAAATCAGACATTTATCTTTCAAATTGCCAAAATAAACTGAGCTGTAATTTCTTCAGCTCAGTTAAGAAGCAGCCCAGACTTTAGCTTCTATCTATAACCAATAAGTTGTGGGGAACAATGAAGGTGGTGACAGGAAAACTAAAGCAAGATAATCCGTGTAAATAATGAAAATGGCATGTGAGTTATATATGAGGTAGCCTTACAGAAATGGATACAGTAGGACAGAGGGACAACTGATTCCTAAAGGTGATAATTACATTAGGACCAAAAACAGTAGAAGAGCAAAATCATCAAGCAATCATATATTAGAAGATAAAAGAAAAGCCAAAACTTACATCGCCCCCTTCCTCCTTCATCTCGATTTGATTTTCTTCCTCAGCCATGATTATTTCAAAAACTGTACAAAAACAAAATCTAAATGAATAAATCACTTCAACAACAAACCCATACCATTAACAATCAACTAGCAGCCCAGAAAACATTGACATTTCAAAACCCTAACAGCATGATGAAACGTGAACTTTAGAAAGAGTAACAGACACCAGAAGGAAATCAATTAGAAAATCTACGTCGAACACTAAAAACAAGTCAATCGATGTGTTTATCTATGTGGCTGCGGCTCTGAGCTTTCTAACAGTAAAGCCTTTGAGGTAAGATTTAAAAGCCCCAAATCGAAAACTCGAATAATAAAAGCTGGTCAACAAATCGCCGGTAAAAGATACATAGTCGGTTCTAGGGCAAAATAATCAGAAGAAACTGAAACTGAAACCGAAACTGTAACTAAAACTGAGATGAATGTTACCTAGCAAGATCGAAGCTTTTGTATGCAGCCGACGCTGTTGGTTGTTGTATAACGCTAGCTCAATGAGGACTCCTCCAGCGACTACTCTACTTTGCTTTATATAGTCGAGTGAATGACCGTATGCCCTGGGTAGGTCAAAAAGGGATAATGTTGTGTTGACACCGTTTGGCCAAATAGCAGCATCTACAAGACTACAACTAGGATTTGGGCCTTGGGTTTGCCATGTCGTCATATCAAAACAAATAGAGTTCATGTGGGTTTTCGGTTTCGTAGCCTAGATAGTTTTGTTCAGTTTAAGTTTTTGAAAAAGCAAGGGAGTCGAAACATAATCAAATCAAATCATTTCAAGTCAAACTATAAAACCATAATTAAATCTTATCGTTTATTATCAATCGAAAATCATATCGTTTTGTTGTATTATAAATTATAAATATAGACAAAAGTCTAAGGACTTTTTATATCTTTAGTATTTTCAGTCTCTCGTATCGTTTTAAATTGAAAAATATTATCCTTACAACTTAATATTACAATTTTTCTAACAATTAGCTTTGAAAAAGGAAAAAATTGTTTTGAAAAAAGACAACTTTGATCTTCTTCAAAACTTAGTTGTAAATAAATTTGTAATATTAGTTTTAATGCGAGCAATGTTATTTTTAATTTGGACCATCGTCGGCAGGCACTAGAAGTCCTCAATAGGAAACGTCAACTTCTTCACACCATGGACTCTCCATCAAGCCTCTCAACCATCAAATACTATGTGTGAAGCCATCTATTACTAAAAAAATTGTTAAAAACTAATTTAGGAGACGATATGAAACCATGAAAATGTTACACATTTGTATTATTTTTGTTTTTAATGGAATTTTCTAATAAGTTTTTTTAAAATTATTTTAGTTTATTCAAAATTGAAAGCTTAAAGGTGTCTCTGAAATCAATCTAAACCATGAAATCAGACCACGAGCCAAACCACGAAACCAAACCATGAGACCAAACCGAACCAAGTCAAACCATCGTGGTGTGGCTTGGTTTGAATTTTTACGAAATGATGACGTGCAGCTCAACTAGTATTTTTTTTCCCAAAACACCCATATATATTCTCATGTTACAATTTGGAGAGACAATTTGACAAAAAAAAACATTTGTATTAAAAAATGTAACTAAATGAATTCATAATTTGGGAATCACGTCTATCCGGAGATGATCTTTTCCATTAGGTCAATTTTTATCTATATCTTCCTTACACGTCAACGCTTTATTTACCAAATTAGATGGAAACTTAACAGGATGGATCATATTGATACCTGAATCATAAGTGAGAAACCTTGACCTCGACCTGACCAACGAGACGATTCCATTGGGTCCGACTGTAAAATTGTAATCTACCACAGTAATCAGGGAACCGTAGAATTGTTGGCATTGGTAGAATTCTTCCCGGGCCAATGGTATGGCATATAACACAAGTTGGGTGAATCTTTTTTGTTTGGTTGTCGAACCTAAAAGTATCATCAATGCTGATAAGAATATGAACAAAAGTAGATATCACTTATAATTTATACTCAATAAATTTTTTTTTTAATGCAAATGTGGATGAAGGGTATGAATAGGACGTGTCAATCAAATTGGTACACATTGTGGACAATGATGTCAAATTTTCATATTATACTTGAGGGTGTGAATACATCATAGTTAACATTTTTCTTTTTAAAAACTTTTTCTATTAGTTGTTCTCTCTTTTTTTTTTTTTTTTGTCAATTTCATTTTAGTAGTGTGATGTATGCCACATAAGATCATATCAACATTTTCATTTGAGAGGTCGTTTCAATGGAATGTAACTATATGATTGAGGATATTAATATTAAGTACCAACGGCCACGTAATATCAAATTCACGATAATGCTAATGTGAATGTGAAAAAAATTAGATATCACCTAAGATTTATATAATTTTGGAAAAAAAAAACATTTCTTTAATGCAAATGTAGATGAGAGGTGTGAATATGACTTATCAACCTAATTTGTTCACATTATAAATAGCAGTGTCAATTTTTCACATTTTTATTTGAGAATATGAATATGTCTTAGTCAATATTTTTATTTTAAGAAACTCTTTCTATAGGTTGTTTCATTTTCTTTTATTTTTAATTTTATTTTGTCAAATTTCATTTTAATGGTAAGATCCATACCACATAAAATCAAATCAACATCTATATTTGAGAGGTTCATTTCAATTGAATATAAATAAATAGAAAAAAATTGACACATATGATTGAAAATGTTAACTACCGACGGTCACGTAAGATCAAATCCACAATTACATTGGTGATGCTCTCATGGAACCACTCATTTAGGTTCATGGAACCACCTTGGGTAACAAAAAGTGCCAATTAATTATTACTAATATAGCCGTGGATGATATATAATTTAATACTCCCTCCGGCTTTCGTTCCTAAATTATTGTCCTGATTTAAGTATTATGAATTACATAGTATATACTATATATTGTCATTCTAGTACTAAAGTATTTTAAACAAACTTGCAAGCTCATAAAGGTGAAAGGATATGCATCAGCCTTCCGACCCTCCCTTTAGGTTAAACTTTACCTTTTAACTTTTATAACAAGTAATTAAGAAGCAAGATTTGACATGTTATAACTAGGGTTAAATAACAATTGATAAAGGAAATCGGTTACACGATTTTGATATCGAACCAAACCAAACCGAACAAAACCATTATATATTTTTATTTATTTATTATATTATATAATATATATAAATATATTCATTTATTCTATTTTGAACCTTTGATTTATTTCTTATAGTAAACCAAACAATAATTTTGATTAACTATATTTATATTCATTCTATTGTTTGTGTTTACTATTTTGAATTTGTATTTTATTTATGACTAAACTTGCAATCATAAAGGTAGGAACTATTATTTCCTAATCTATTGTTTGTGTTTATTTTAGAATTTGTATTGTTTTATTTTGATAATTTATTATTTAGGTTATTTCCTAATTTTTGTTAATTCCAAATTAAAATCTTGTTTTTATTGTTATTTTTAATGTTGGTTAATTTCATTAAAAATAATTTATTTAAACCACAAAACCGAACCAAACCAAACCAAACCAAACCAAACCGAGTGGTTCGGTTCGGTTCCAAGTCTTACTCGGTTCGGTTCGGTTTGAGATTTTTGGAATCACTAGGAGGCGGTTCGGTTTGTGATTTTGGCATAAACCAAACCAAACTGAACCACTTACACCCCTGGTTATAACAAGGTAAGTTGGTTGAACACAACATCAAAGTTCAGAACTAAGAGTAATGGTTAAGGAGAGAACATATCATCTCCAATTAAAGCTGATACTTGAAAGGAATTATCTTAGCACGTCTCGGAATTAGATACATTCAATCCTCATATATCTAGAATTGTTTTATCTCCAAGGAATGCTGCCATTGCCATGAAAGAAATAAGAGTGACCATCTTTTCCTCCCTTTAAGTCCATCTCACACGACCATCACAAGACTGAATCTAATGTATCCCACATAACATTCCATTATTAAAGGGTAAGCAAATGTTCAATTTTATGCTTAGGAAAACCGTTGTTTGAGTAGTGATTGACCAATTGATCATCACCACATCAGCGGCCCCCTATATCAATAACATAGGCCTAAAATGACTAGGATGTCTAAGAGCATCCACAACAGCTAGTGGCTCCCATTACCACATTCTAGTCATCTCGTTTTCTGTTCTATTTACACTTTTTTAACTCTTTAAAAAATATTTCACTTCAATAAACACCATCTATACACAACATTTTATAAATCTCAAATCTCTCAAAACTCAACTAACAAACCTAACTACCAATATATATTTCATCTTCTTTATTTTTATTTCCCACCATAATTGGAATGAAATATATTTTATTTTAAATTTTATATTCTATAAAACAAATCTTTTATGAAAAATGTGTCAATCGAAAGGAAAATTTATGTTTAAAATACATTTTCATTATTTTTATTTTTGTCCTCTCATACATTATAACATTAAAGACACGATACAAATATTTTTGTTGATTGAAAAAAATTTGTAGTTAATTTACAAATTTCATAACAAAATTATTATTTAAATTGATATTACGCAGAACAAAATTCAAAAAGTCTGTTTCTCAACATTTACAAGAACACACATTAGTGAACTTAATACAACCACGAAGTGGGTTTTTAATATCATAAGGACTGAAGACTTCAAATATACTTCTATTATTTCCACTACACTTTTCAATGTCAAAGACTATATAAGTTATAAATAGACACTTTAGCCTTTTGATGCTTCATGAGAGTTTACTAGAAACCTCCAAGTAAAATGTTAAAATATACTACCATAAAAGCCACCATTGTTGAGTTCTTCACGATCCATTAGTGAGTAAGAGGGCTAATACTGGCCAATCTTCATTTTTTGTCTTGACTCCCTTCTCCCCTCCCTTGTCTTCCTTCTCTCCAGTGGCTTTCTTCTCATTGGGTTTTGCTTTCTTAGGCTTTACTGAAATTGTCAACAACCAAAGTCCATACAAAGACCACCACAACCTCAACTGTCTACTACTCCAAAAATAGAAACCAAAAGTTCTCGCATTTGCAAATCCAGACTTTCCCAGAAAGACCGTTGCAAATGTCCACATTTATAAGTCTCATCAAACTATGTTTGCTATATTCCACCCGACATTTAGGAAATATATGGTTCAGAAAATCGATAAGCTCCAATTACACAATCAGTTAGACCATTGATAGCATCGAAAAATATAACATTGGGTATGTAACATTGGCCCTTAAATCAGAATTTCACCTCAAATGACCTAGCTATGGGAAAAATAATGTGAAAATGGATGAGGTTGAATCATACATGTAACTTTTTCCATATTAGTGCTACTGAGAAATGGAAATTTTAAATTTAAAGGAGCTTATCTTATTAGAGAGAACTCATGGAAGCTTTATACTCTCTCTTTCAATCAAATGCACTCGTAGTTAAAATAGTAGGCAAATAACTTATGCCAAGAACAAAATGAAAATTGCTGTAGCCTTATCTTCAAAGAAGAAAATCCAATTTATACATAAAAGCATAATTCTATTCACTGGCCGAGCATTGAAAGGAGTATAACAATATACAATGGGTACGGATCCGACAAACCCAAATGCAACAATTTTTCAAAATTGGCAGTAATTAATCCAACAAATTGGAACAACTTCGATTTGAAAAGTTGTTGAGATGGATGATAAATTCAGCTTCCATCAATATTAGGCAAGTGTCAACATATAGGCACTTTAGTAGAAATGGGATTTGCTCCCTTTGCTTTTATGGGAAAGTTTTGTTACAGAAAATGACATAATGCTAAACTGGCTTCTTTGTGTTGTAGCTACACACAGTGCATGTTTTCCATTCGTTTAAACAAAACTGGCCCGCAAAATCCTAAACCTTATGGTGCCAACCACTACAAAGTAGAGCAATATAACTAAGCAAAACTGGGAGGACTGATTATTCAAATGAGGTTTATTTTGGGCTGCATCATCTTAACGGCCCTTAACATGAGACAGTTTTGGAAAACCTCCTAGATTACCAGAATGAAAATTTGCATTGAACACAAACTAAAACAAGAACTGGAACAAGACACCTCTCGCAAAAACTATAATTCTTTTAAGGAATTATAGAACCCAAATTTCACCAAATATAAGGCCTGCAAAGTGATTGTGAACATGAAAGTGTCTCAAACCATTAAAAATTAGGAAACATCTGTCAAACATCTCTTTTTAATGTACTTTCATAGCACTTAGAGTAATATGTTTGATTTGTCAAATGTTCTGTAAGTTAGTATATATACATGTCCATGGATGTACTTGATTTCTTAAATTAGCTACTTTAATACTAAAAGCACTGAAAACACAATTTTATATTTGCCCCAAGTCCTACTACGTATTGAATAATCACACCAACAGCCAAATGGTGTGTATTACCTCAGTACCTTTGGGTATACGTTGCACATCACGTATCACAGCCTTCTGCCCCTCACATATTAAAACTAAATTAGGGATGTAGCTACAAGACCAAAACCAATTATACAGTGACAGAGAAGCAGATGGAGCAGAATAATTAGTATACTAAAGAAGCTTACATGTGGTTTATAATGAAGATCACAGGAAACAGATCTTGTCCTAAGTGGTCTCAGTTCACTATCACAAATAGTATGTGCATTACATGCAAGCTACAGGCGTTGAGAAGGATAGGGAATTAGAGTCAGTCAAGCTGCCATCAGACCAATATTCCTCCACTGCAGAAAATCCAACTTACAGCTATTTTCTATTCCTTGAAAAGTAGAAATGCTATTTCATGAAACAAAATATAGCAACAGGCAACCAAAGCTAAAGATAGAAGCTCTTTAGTCAACAAAGAGTCAAACTAAGATCACCTTTGTAATTGCATGGCTATGAAGTTTACCCAATACCACCAACAGAACACACACAGTGATGACCACCAGCATCATCTCATCAGGGCAGCCACAATGGTTGCTCTTGTAAATCATAGACTTCACCATGTGCTTGGAATCACCCACTCATGCATAAATGTAACTCTTAAAATGTGACTTTCCAGTTGAATGACAACATACCACATAAATTGAATGGTTCGTTCACTATTGAGGTACTAATGAAGATTACGTAGAACTACATCCCTTGTTTCTTGTTTTGCACTTTACCAACCAATTTTCACTATTTTTCTTGATCAATGCTTCAAGCCTTCCACATATAAACGCTCCTATAGAACGGCAGGGGGCAGTAGCAACCATGCTAGAGCTTTTAGGTAGTTCAATTCTCAAATAACCTAGAGATAGTCCAACCATTTATGGGTAAACAAGGGATAAGATAGGTGTGACCAAGTCTTTAATAGGATACCTTTGAAAAAAATCTTTGCAATCTCTTTTATATTCATACCAAGCCACTGAAGTATCAAGTTGACAAGGTTAGCCATCTGTGCGTACAGCAGTAACTATTTCTCATCGATGTCAAGAGATATCTTTATGAAAAATTTGTTAAAGAAACATTCAAATTCCAGAAAAGTATCATCAATTAAAGAAACAAATACTAAACAAACGGAAATTGTGAGCTTCAACATCCAAATGGCGAAGGATAGAAGATACCAGAGCCTCCACCAGATTGTAGTTGCCTATAGATGTAACTAAGAATAACCCGGCAGTAAGAGATCTTCATAAAAATTTGGCATACAAATAACTGCTAGAGTACGGATAAAGCATTTTTTAAAAAGATTTGGCATAGAAGTATATGCTAGAGAACATATAATCCATATGCCAGTTAAAATCATATAATATTGACATGCAAGAAAAAGAGATTGAACTTGAAACAGAGAAAAACAAAATTAAAATTAAACGTGGTCACAAAGAAAAGAATAGTAGGTAAGAATGTGTGTGTGTGTGTGTGTGTGTGTGTGTGTGTGTGTGTAAGTGTGTATGAGAAAGAGAGAGATAGTAAGGATTATACCCCAGAAAATCAGCAGAATCATGGATCACACGAGGAAAGACATTATCATCAATCATAAAATTTTCCACATGAGAGATTGTTGGTCCACATTGATGCTCAAATAGGCTAGATGGGGGGTGAATAGCCTATGATGCCTATTAAAAACTTTACTTCTTGTTTTCATAAAGTGCATGTTTTTAAAGGCATTAGCAGTTTGCACAGCGAGCATGTCTGCTGGTAGTAATGAACAGCAGACTTGCTCTTAGCAGAGTAATGAACTCTGCTAGTGAACTGCGAGTAAATCAAAAGCTTGTTTAAAGAGTTTAGGACCAGTATAAATTGTAAGGCTTAGATTTAGAGAGAAGTATTAAGTGAATGTACACGAATATATGTTCAGAATAACAACACACTTAATGCTTCTTCCAAATGTAGGTTTAGGCAGTCATGAGAAATTAGCTTTTCAAAGGATTAATCAATTTATAAAAGCTCATAGAGAAGTAAAGGATGAATATTAAAAGATAAACCATTTGAAAGAAATTTTGAATTTATTCAAGGATAAATTACAGAATACAAGAACCTAGACTCTCTATGTAAAGTTTATGTCCTTGTCGTTCCAAGCCTTAATCTTTACTTAATCATTCATAGACAAATTCTTAAGTAAAGAGAGCAATAGGAGACGACAACGAGAAGCATATATGAGAAGAGAACTTTAAGGGCTGTTCAGATAAAAATTAACTGAACAACTGAGTGCAGAGCACTCGACTTCGTATAATGAACGATTATTGCACAATCAACAGCATTTGTATAGGAATACAAATCTGAAGATATGAATGCAATATTTACAGACAACTCTTCATCTTCCTTGGGCACCATCTGAAAATCTATCTTCAAATTGATCCAAGAGCTTGACCTCTAACTTTAGGAATAAAATCCTGAAGCTCTGTCAGAAGCTGAGTTCTTCGAAGAAGGATGAAGAACTCAAATCAAAAATTGGGTTCTTGACCAAGACACCGATCTCTATCTATAGAAGTTTTTGATTTCTCTCTTCTTCTCAAATTCTTTCCTTTTTAGCAAACCACAGAGAGTGTTTTGCTAAGGTCTGGTTTTGCTAACTGCAATCTTCTGTTTGACTGTTGAAAGATGATGATAGATTTTCTATCCGTTTGAATAATGTCGCTGCTGAGAACTGTCAGATAGAGATGTTGTTCGCCGGATCTTTGACTGTTGGATAAAAGCTTTGTCCTGTAGATCCTGGAACTGGTTGCCCGTTAGTTGTATGATAAGTCTCTGAAAAGTAGGTCTGAATCATAATGCACTGTCAGGTGGTCTATCCAATAAAGTAGATTTTTTTTTACTTTTCCAAACCACGTAAGAGAGAAAAGATATTGCAGCATCAGAGATGTCAGCCTTCATAAAGATTTGAGTGACTTTTGAGGCTTGTACATTTTTGTCTTTTCTTGATCTATTGCAATCTTGTCTCTTTGTAGCACGTGCAGATCCAAGTCTACTGGTAAGATGTTCAATCAAGATGAGTGAGTCTTCTGCAAGAGAGGGCTACTGGTATGAACAATCAAATCGTAGCATGTCTACTGGTGGCGAGTCTTCATGGTATTCTGTTGTGCTCATGACAAGTTTACTGATAACGAGTCGTCTAAAGACCTTTGACACCTTAGCATGTCTGCTGGTGCTGGTGTTGGTGCATATAAATTGCTAGTCTGTTGATCATCATTACGAAGTTAGGACTTGATCAGGACAAACCTAATCTAAGACTTATGTGATGTCAAATGAGTTGCCACACTAATCGGTACGCAGACCTTTTAGCCACTTGTTATGACTCACAGTAATGGGAACAAGCAAATCAAAATATTCAGAATATGTATGGAGATAAGTTACTTATCAACAAACATATTCCAATAGAGATAGTTCCTATGGAAAAGTCAATAAGCTATACAGGAAAGGCCAACTCATATTACAGTTTTGCATTGCAACATTGAGACAATAAGGACTAACATAAGGAAAGGTAAGACTAATTAAACAACACCAGAAAGCAATAAGGGCTATCACAGGGTAAACATGATAAGACTAGAATGCACAATCACATGTCAAAGAAAGTGACTGAAAGTCTACTTGAGTTTTGACTTCCAGAAAGCAACATACACAATCCTACCTACTAACAAAACATAACATTTTATAATTTCAAATGTTGCTATACTATTTTGACAAATTACGCAAGGAACAATTAAATTACCGATTATCAATTAACTGGCACATGTCAGCAGACAGTCCCAGTTAAAGAATTTTCGTGTAAACCACTGCAAACATAAATAAACAAGATGAATGGTAAAACAAACAGTACGAATAATTAGCTTTTAAAATGAAAAAAACAACAACATCAAACCTTATAATATATGTCTCAATCGCAAAAAGCTGCAAAATGCAAAGTCTTCCTGGACTTGGGGTCCATCGTATTAATACCACGAATATGAATAATGAACAGAACTAGTTTGGCTTCTGGATTAACATAAATTCCATCCTTGAGCTTTGCCTTACGCTTCAACTTTTTTTTTTCTTACGCTTCAACTTAATAAACTCCTTTTGCTACTCTTCGTACTCCTTATTGTATTGCTTAGCTATGACGAAAATTACAAGCGATGATGAGCACAATGATGATTAAGAGGTGGGACCAGACAAGTCTCCTAATCGAGACTTCTTGGACACCTTCAAATCTGCCCTGCAAAATTGCATCATTATCTTAAAAATTGGGAGGGGAAAAAAAAGAAGTTTTAATGAATCCATATCCAACAAGTATCCCTACCTGATCCACTCAAGAGCAGCACGTGCAGGGGCATGGCAGCACCAATATTTCATTTTTGACTTTTGATGAGAAAATCCAATCTCATATTGAAAATAATGGATGGAAACGAGATAATTGCAGCTCATACAAGTATATAAAACTGAAAATATCAAAACAGTGGAAGTATGTACATGTTAAACATAAAAAATTAGAATAACCGTCAACACAGGTGATGTCATGCGTAGTTAGAATAAGCGTCAACACAGGGGATGTGCCCTTTGTACATCAGGAGTATACAAGCATTAACAAACTAAATAAAGGGGAAGCTATTCATTACATTTACAAAAGAGTGTCTAATGAGGAATTATGCCCAGAGCACCAACAAAAAAAAGTTCAACATGACCAACTCCTTCGATCTATTCACGAGTAACTATGCGAGCACCAACAAAAATTCAAAAAATAGTGCATGACGAGAGAGTGCGACATCTTTGAAACATAGAGTTCATAGTGCACGACATAGTCCTTCAAAAAATAGTGCACGACATATTTGGACCACTAATCTTCTTTTCTGGAGTTGAATGAAGCATTGAACCTATTTTCAATGTTACATGGATTCATATTAACCCTATTGTCATTGCCGATGCCTTTAGCACTTCTAGGAGTGCTCCAAATCTTGAATCCTTTGGAAAAAAATATATGGAATTTTGAGTAACATATAAGAAACATTAACACCTCTTTTGAGTAACACATCAGAAACATTAAAAGCAATTTGGTAAAATGTTAATGGTTTGAAATATACCATTATGTTCCCTCTCAAGATCTTGCAGCGTTTTAAACCTTGCAGTCTGACCATCCTTAACCTCAGGAGTGAGAAGATGTGGGGCTCGGTTGATCATTTTCTCCTCCGCTTCCCCTATGGAGTGAACAATTGCAATGCTAGATTGCAATGCTTCAAGCTTAGTCTTCCTCATCAAATGGAATGCCTGAATCTCATTTGCTGTTTTCAAGGTCTCAAATTGAGTCTTATTAGTTTCTTGTGTCATCTGAAATTGACTATTATGAGACATCCTCCATTCATGCACTTAATCACTTAACCTTTTATTGCACGTGGACGTCTCATTTGACGCATTGTCATCTCTCCGACGACGTTTCTCCTTCGCATATTTCCTTCCTAAAGGTCATTTTAATGGCTCAGACTGAATTAAACTTGGAGTGGGACCAATAAGTGTAGTAGGTGATGGAGAGGCATCAATTATGTGAATACTTGCAGAAGGATAGACACCATCATCAGGCAATCCATCAAGACCGATATCACCCAAGTCATGCATAGGGGATGGGGGTGGTGGAGTTGCATTGACCTGATTAGTTCTTGGAGAAGGTTGACTTTGACTATTTTCACCTGGAGAAAGGTGCCACTTTGCTGAGTGTTGAAATATCTCCCAGCAGTAGTAGAACTTAAAATCCAGATTATGGTCATTCTTGAATACTTCATAACAAGCTCCCCACTACAATAACATATAACACAAAGGCTAAGTAGGTATGTGTTATTTCATCGATTTCAATGATACACAAATAAAGTGATACAATTTGTTAAAAATAATAAGTCGATTATTATTTTCAACGAATCAAAATAAAAAGCCTTAAAAATAAAGCAATTAGTGTCAAACTATAAACCTCGTCAACCACATTTGTACCGCTTTGATGATTTCTATTCACTCTAATTACGAAAGCTCTCCATTTCGTAACATCGTCTTGAATTGAACCCCACCTATTCTCCAATCCTTTTTTGTACGTCGTGTTTCAGGTTGCTTTTTACAAAAATCCTTAAAGATGTAAGACCACAAAGTTTCGCCAGTTTGACCACTACCAACAATTGGATTTTCGGAACGTTGAACCTAAGCCTCACAAAGTGCCACATCTTCGGTGGTTCCAATTGGTGATTTTCTATTAGCGATTTTGGGTGGCATATTTGAAGCATCAACTGAATTTAATTCAATTTGGGATGTAGGAAAATGAGGTTGATAAGATGTAGAATGTGGTGGTGTACTAGGTATGGGATGTTTGGTAGGTGGGTGGTTTCTTGTTTGCACTTGTTCCCTTAAAAAAGTTGCGTACGCAACATGTGAAGCTTGAGTTACCTGAGCTTGTTGGAGTGGTGTAAGGGGAAAATTGAATCAGATAGTGGTTTATATTGAGTTACACCGGCAAATTTTGTTGGAAAGGTGACCGGGAAGGATCCATACTGTAACACCAACACAAAAAATTAATATATGACAATGGCAAGTAGTTTTTTTTTTTTTTTTGGAGGAGGAACATAGGCCGTACCCCAACCCTTAAATTTCTTTAAATTATTTTTAATGCCTTGAAAGGCTACAATTATATATATGATACCTTTGGCGTGGCTCGAACAAATGGTGCCTCTGGTGAGGCTTTGAACACCGACCTCTGATGAGAGTAGTTAAAGTACCAGGTTCTCGGTAGGGCTTGAATACTCAATCTCTCCGTTAAGATAAGTGAGTAGCTAAATGGGGCCTTTGGATAAGGCTTTAACAACAACGATGCCTCCTGAAGAGGCTTGAACACCGACCTCTCTACCTGAGAGTTGTAAAGTGCAGGGTGTCTCTAGTGAGACTCGAACACCCAACCTCTCCATTAAGAGAAGTGAGCAGTACCAGTTGAGCTAGAGCTCGTTGGTGTAGTAGTTGCTGTAACATTTGATTGCTCTTTTAAAATTAAAAAAAATGGGACAGTAGTTGCTCTGACTGGGATATTTCAGCACTAACAACAAGTTGTTTATGGTGCAGAGGCATATACTGTAAGGGAGAAATTACCGTCTCAATTTTTGATATTTTGAAGGAAGGTGGGATAGCAAAGCCTACAACAATACAAGTGAAATTCATTTCTCAAAGAAAATGTTAGCCAATCACAAATCTATAATATTTCATTGGGCTCAGATAACCACATCTTTTCTAACTGATATTAGAGACAATTGTTCTATTAGGATAATAAGATGAAAATACCTTGTGAGCTGCTAGAAGCCTTCTGAACAATCTCTTATATCTTTTCAAATCCTCCTCCGCAGACTCTCAGATAGTGAATCAAAGTAATTGATAAAAATTATAAAGAGTAATAATGATGCTCTCAAATGAATTTTGCTCTTGTTTCTTTTCATTTATTGCTTTCATTTGTGTATGTAGCCGAGGCCGGCTCGATTAATTCATAACACGATAAAACACAACTACATAAGTTCGATTATAACTTAACAATCATCAATGATTTTCAAGCTGTACAAATTAGAATCAAGTCAAGAAGCATGAAAATGAAACTATGTAACTCAAGTAAGAGGAGCCCATTATGTGAACACAATGTCATTAATATTTGTTGATTATAGTGCCACAGTCAAGATATATTTTCACAAATTGATGAAAGAAAGCTTAAATATGCAAAGTTCAGCATTGGTTTCAATATTGACCTAATATACTAAGAAGTGAAAAACTACTAAAAGCAAAGTAACTATTTCTACCTCGTCACTTCCATCCCCAAAATATTAGGAATAATAATGTATAACCACTAAGGTTTAATACATGAAAGCAAAAGTCAAAGGTCGCGCGTTCACTCATCTATTTTTTTCCTTTCTACTATATTACCAAATTGAGATGTTGCTTATACACACATACACACTCATATGCATAGCCTACTATCTCAAAAACGCTTCTTGACGTTTTGACTGTCGTTAAAATCTATAAGAAACTTGAGAGCACAAATTATTTTGCCACAATTTCAGCCATATCCGACTCAGAAGTTAGAATACTTGGAGTCTTTGTGTATGTACATCACGTAAGCATGGTAAAGAAGAATATGAGCGACTTTGTATTGTGTTAATATAGGCTTTATTCCAGTTGGATAAACCTCTTCCATCACCATTGCAAAGTGACATAAAAAATAATGAAGCCACTAGGGTATTATCAAATCAGACTAATCATCCAAGCTACACAACTAGAATATAATATTTTCTATGCTAATAGACGGAACAACCGAACAACGATAATTCTAATAGCCTAACCATTAACCAGTACAAATACTATACATCTGTGCCCAATGCAGAATCTGAACATATAAGTAATATAGATGCACTTTACCAGGATCACATATTATGTTAACAACAACCACTAAAACTCAAGTAACTGATTAAGAAACCATTCAAAATCAGTAACTAACATCCATCCAATGTTAACAACAGTCACTAAAACTCAAGCAACAAGTTAAGAAACCATTAAAAATCAGTAACTAACATCGAAATTTAAACACACAGAAGTACAAGACATTCCTATACTAATTATGAAAGCACTAATTAATCTCCACCATTCCAAAGGGTTCTGAAAGCATGGGTAGGCCACACTTTCGAAAGTATTGCCTAATTTCATATTAAAAGTCCCCAAGCATATGATTCACACAATAACCAAGAGGACTAAACTCTTCAAATTACCTTAGCAAAGTAAATGTCATATACTCTATGTACCAAAGTGACAGAGTTAGAGAGAATTTTCATATGAAGTGAAAAGGGTAGAAAGAGGGAGAGAGATGTCAGAAGCATGCAATTAGGGTTTTTTTCTTTTCTATAATGAGGGTTATGATTGATTGAAATCTTACCAAAGGACCTTCAATTCCCTTGAACCATTCGGAGAAATGGAGCAACTCAAGTTGTTGCTGCAAGAAAAAAAAAAGTGCTTCAAGACCAAATTTTCAGAAAGTTGAAACCTAGAAAGTAAAATAATTGAAAATTGAAATTACTATGGAATGAAGAGCAATCGACCTGAATCAGTGTAGCTACGAAAAATTATTCTCAGTGGTGCCCATTTTGGTCGATAGAAGGAAGGAGAATGGGAAGAACTAGTAGAGGGAAAAAGAGCGGCAAGCGAAGAGAGAGAATGGTAGAGGGAAAAAGGGCAGCAAGTGAGGAGAGAAAAAGACGCTGGAGAGTCGTACTGTTCAGCTAAACGAATCACAATACTTTGCGAGTCACTTACCGGGTTATTGCGATTGGGTGTGGGTTTGGGAGTTCATTGTGAACTCCAATTTGGTTCAATCCATATATATATCTAGAATTGTTTTATCTCCAAGGAATGCTGCCATTGCCATGAAAGAAACAAGAGTGACCATCTTTTCCTCCCTTAAGTCCATCTCACACGACCATCACAAAGACTGAATCTAATATATCCCACATTGCATTCCATTATTAATGTAATACCCCGATAATTTCAACAAAAACATTAATTCAAATTAATTAATATTATAATTATTCTGGACGTATATAACTAATATTATTATTATTTTAGACATATTTAGTTATTATAATTGTTTGAATTAAAAATTTATTGATCAAACTCAATTAGTAACTTATTTAATAGTCAAGTTGGGCTTGGCCCACTTTCTTTTTATTATATTAAATTGTTATTGAATTACCCTTCTCTTAAATTAATATTGGGCTGGGATTAGGGTTAGGAAATAAGTGTTAGGGTTTGAGTATTTAAAGGGAGTTAGTTAGAGGAGAATACAACAATACTTATCGAGAAAGAAAAAGAATAACTAAAGGAGAAGGAAAGAGCAAAGCAGAGCAAAAGGAGAAGAGAGAGATCAGAAATGGCCGTTCCTAGCATTTAATCGCCCGTGCGAAGCTCAAGAAATGTCCCTTATTGAATAATCAAAATTAATACTTAGAAAAAATTGCGGTCGCCTCCACTTTTTGAAACTTTTAATCGCTAAAGTATACATTTTTTATTTTCAACCGGAAAAGTCACTTTTAGTGGTAAAATGACTACGATACCATAATGAACCGTAGGCACTATGGAGCCATGGAGGTCATTATTTTTGCTTGATTCATCAATTTTATCGCATTATTTTTTGCAATGAGTTCAATAGTATAATGCTGCAGTATTTTTGAACCGCGATTCATCGATTTTATTGAATTAATTTTACGGGTTCAATAGTGTAACTACTAGTCTATTTTTATCCGCGATTCATCAATTTTAGTGCATTAATTTTTGCACCGCGTTCAATAATGTAATTGCTAGTTTATTTTTGAACCGCGATTCAATCGATTTAGTGCATTAATATTTTCCCCTAATATTTATACACAAGTGACCCAAGTCATAACATACTCAAGAAATATTAAGGCTATAATGATTACTAATTGGATTGTTTGAGAATTGCCGAATTGAAATGTATGAAGTGAGTCGGCCGTGTCTTAAGTTTGAGAATTGCCGAATTGGGCTATGTTTTTGGATTTTGGGCCTCTTACTAGGCGCATAAAAAAACACTAACTCAATATAATACTATTACTAATACCTACAAAATTTTAGGCCCCTAATTAACTTGGGCCTTGGTCGTGCCCGACCTTACCAGTCCGGCCACAGTAGCGGCAAAAAAGAGAGAGAGGCAACATTAGTTTCTTGGTAAGCTCTCGACCTTCTCGTACCATTATTGTAGTAGAATAGTTCATATGGTCTATGGAATAGGGAACTCGGTTGTCAAGGAAAAGAAAAATGGATGGTTTGAATATAATATTGTATAATATGTATATGAGTGGTACTATGCATACATTATCGTGTGAGTTAGTGTGTGTGGTAATGGGTGGATCTGAGAATTGTCAATTGCACTTGATTAGGTCATCTACCTACTTATGATGTTATATATATATATATATATATATATATATATATATATATATTATAACCATACTTTTATAAATCATTAGAATACATAGTTTCATGATCATTGTTTATGATTGAACTTAGATTTGGGCAAACGAGTTTAGAGGCGATAGTACGTGTTGTGGATTATCTTCGTTAAGCATATTGAGGTAATATACTATACCTTTTTTAGGTCTATAATCTTTTATGTACCGTTCGTTAGATTTCCGTCATTCCTTTGATATCGATGTCTCTTGAAACGTGCGCCGACTTTAAATCGAGAATTGAATTTGAACTCGTGTTTCTGATTCTTTCGAACTCATAATTTGATTCTCTGTTTATTCTCACATAATCATTGAATTTCATGTGAGATACCTTTGATATGAAAAGTATGATTTTTGATGATGTCTGATTTTGTAAAAGTATTTGATTACTTTATGAACTATGAATCTATGAATTATTATCGTGAATTATGATACTATGAATTATGATTATGAATATTGCTTATGATGATCATGATGGAATTATGTGAGTAATCTGTTGTCATCGGTGATATGGGATGGGTGATGACAATTGATTACTGCTGAGTCTACTGTTGTATTGTTATTTTTCACTTGGAATCCTAAGTATATATCAGTGAGTGCATTTGTCTTCACTAGTATAGAGGTTGTTGGCGGCCGGGCTACTCAAGTCAATCATTGAATACTTATCTCTTTTGGATTTCGATCTTACAGTTGACAAAAGCTGCTTCCGCATCGATTTTGAACAATGAATTTTGAACACTTGATTCATCTTTGATTTGTTTACAGTTAACTCCTCTTTAGTATGCATGAGGGTTGTATATGATCTTCTTGCGAGCATTGTTCACTCGCCTTCATACTCATCTTTTTATGGTAATGAGTAAGATTTATTAGAGGATTTCAACTACGGTAGACCAAGATAACGATTCGAGAATTTTAGATCTAGTCATTTCTTATTGAATCATTTACTAGTACTTTGAATAAATTATTGACTCATGTTAAATATTAGATTGATCTTGTATTGAATTACTTTGTGTTTATTTTTTATTTTAGTTAAGGATGTTTAAGATTTATTTATTATGAGATTGAGAACATTTATGATTTAAGTTATGATTGTTAGTGACGTGGCCAAATTGTGAGACCACGGTGTCGTGTCAAGTTTGAGGCGTTACAATTAAAGGGTAAGCAAATGTTCAATTTTATGCTTAGGAAAAGCATTGTGTGAGTAGTGAAACCAATTGATCATCGCCACATCGGCCCCTATATCAATAACATAGGCCTAAAATGACTAGGAGGTCTAAAGGCGACTTGGTGAAGATATTTGGATAAATTTTAGACGATTAGTTTTCAACTGTTCTAGTAGGGGATGTATAGCCGATCTACCGATCGAACTAAATTGAACCTACAATTTGGTTTGGTTTTGGTCAAGACAGTTCAAATTTGGTTTTCAAAATTTAAAACCAATCGGTTTAGTTCGATTCATGGTTTCGTTTTCAAATTGAACCAAACCATGTTTTATTTGATTATATAATAATAATAATAATAATAATAATAATAATAATAATAATAATAATAATAATAATAATAATAATAATAACAATAATAATAATAATAATAATAATAACAATAATAATAACAATAATAATAATAATAATAATGTCGTTCTAACCAAATACCAATTCACAAACCGAAAAGTAGTAAAAACTTCGCTTTTATGTTGCTAGCTTGCATTTCAATTACCATATTGGATTCAAATGGTATATTGATTTGTATTTCACTAGTGATACTGTGTGTTTGCATTTTGTACTTGGTGTAAAATCATATACTCAATCAAAGTTGAATAATATATAATCAAAAAGTTTAATATGAGCAAAATAAATAAAAATTAATAAACAGTAAAATCAAATAAAATCACATAATTTTTTAAAAAGTTGTTATAAATTTTGAAATATATACTTCTATATACATTTTTAGTTAAAGATGTACGATTATTACAAATATTACTATCATATAAAAATTTCAAAGACCCTTAAGATTAGTAACTCGAGACAAAGCGACATACTGATCATCACTAAAATAGGGGTTTTCAAAAGAAGTCCGACATTAGACACTTTTATTTATAGACATTTCATAAACACTATCGCAAAACTGTCTTCTTTGAAATTTAGATGGAATTTTATAATCGAATGATGTCGGTGATATTTTTTAAATAAAAACACCAAAATGATCATTTGAAAGAACATTCTAAAACATGGTTTCTTAGCCTTGTAATAGTTAATCTCGTGCTAATAAATAACCTAAGGAAATAGTCAATTTTACAGAAGCAACATTAATGAATTCCAACTTTCAAATTCAACTCATGATTTGAGATTCGAAAGACAAATTATTTAAAACTTTAGGAATATCTAGATCGTTCAAAGATCACATTTCTATCAAAATGACACGAAAAATTTGAGCTCAAAAATAATATTCCTTTTGAATTGTTTTTTACCATGTAATTATTAATTGAATTAACCACATCAATAGTTGGATCTAGAATACTCTCTCTTCCAAAAACGATGAATCATCATGATGCTTCCAAATGAAGGATATGTGCTTTGTACAATTTGAGCGATTGGATCATTGAATTCCTTAACAACAGTTGATGAGAATATCAACATAAGTACAATTATCATTTGGTTCACCAATTTTACCATCGTCAATCTTCGCAATCCAATAGATAAAACGTTTCAATTCTTTAGAACTCTCGTTGGACTCATACTTTGTATCTCATATTCGTTGTCAACCTCAATACTGACAGAATCTCTCCACAAATACAATGAATTAATAGTGGGATGAACTATGTGCTGTGTACTTCCTTTTGAATCACATGTAATATCTGTCAAAATCTCCACCAAACACAATTGTCTTACCTCGAAATGGAATATTATAATATCATATACTTAAATAAAACATAACATATCAATAGAATATCATATATTTAAATAATACTTAATATATCAATAAAATATCATATATTTAAATAAAACTGAATATATCGATAGAATATCATATAGTTAAATAAAATTGAATATAATATACAATTAAGAACTTTAATATAAACAAAATAAATAAAAATTACACTAAAATTAAAGCTAGAAAATCACATATATTTGAAAAATAATTATGAATTTTGGAATGCCGCTTTATATGTGATATTTATCATTGAAAACGATTATTACTTTTAATTCTAGAAGTGGTGGTTTTAAAATATGAAGTTGTATTTATCCTTACATACGACATAAACGTACTTTGAATTGTTAATATTAAAACAACGAGATAATATTTCTTGATATCAAACACCACAAAAAATTACATTTAAATGTTGGATTGGTAATTTTCAAATAACCTAAAAAAACACAAATGTTAACGTTATATATATAAAATTCAAATTCCAAATACAGGACTCATTTCCACATGAATTTGATTAAAAAAACATACATAATATCTAATATCTCTTTTTTTGAACGTTAGTTTAACAATTTCACCATTTATTTGATTCACACTTTGATCGAAACACACACAAAATAGTAATTGTAAAACAAATTTGAATATTCCTTATTAATGTGTTTGTCAACGTAAAAATATAATCCTTCAAAATTATTATATAATTGTTAATTACTGTATATTACAACAACAAAACCAATGTAGTCTATTTAACAAATAAATTATATCATTAATAAACAAAGGAATAAGAAAGCACATTTAAAAAGTACGACCTAAATATAAAATGTAACATATATCAAAACAAAATTACATTGAGAAAATGATAGTGAATTATCTAAATGCATTTTCTAGTTTGGAAAGACATGATTAAATGGAATTGAATTATTTTATTATTTGTTAAGTCAACAATTGATGAGAGTCTTGTGTATGTGGATGGCGTAAACCGATATAGATGATAGTTTCTATTATTCTGTAATGATATAATGACTGTGAAAAAAATGTTGGTTATTGAAATACAAACATATAAAAATAAATAAATGAAAATTAATTTACTAATTAAATAGTCAACTATCAAACTGTTTGTTATATCTAATAAAAAATGAATTAAAGTCAATAATAGACTCTAAATAGAACTCTCAATACTAAAATGTTAGGAATAACATATTCTACACAACATAATTTTTATACAACTATTCAATAACC
>CM028377.1:68138152-68170927 GCA_013146195.2 Codonopsis lanceolata | reverse complement strand
ATATTGTAGAAATGAATGCTAAAAATATTATTTTCTTAAAAATTAACTTTCAAAGCGGGGTCTCTTGCGAGCGGAGGATTAATTAATAATTTGTATCTGAAATAGTGGGCCGAAAAAAATGGGTGAGACAATTAAATTCTTTGAGGATTAATTACGATATGAATTCTGAAAAAAAAAATATTTTAAATTACAAAACTTACATGTTTTTAAATTTGTATCTGTGCAATTCGAAAAAAATTTGATTAAGTTAATTACGATAATAATTAAAAGAAAAAAACAAATTTTCGCAACCATAAAAGCTGTAAAATTGTAAAATATTAACTAAAATAAATTGTAATATCTCATTAAAAGAGTAACCAATTTTCGCAAATAAGCTAAAAGCAGTAAAATATTAACTATAAAATATTAAATGTAAAATAATAGCGTAAACCGTCTTATAAACCGTAATATCTCAATAATTTTCGCAGTAATAAAATAGGGATGAAAAAAAACGTGATAAAAACGGTTGAGATTATGAGATTAAACGTGACCAAGAGACATTCTTTATATTTCATATATATCAATATTACATTGAAATGAATGACCGCACATAATTTTTCGTTTAAAAATTTGACATTCATCAACTTTTTAAAACTACAATGAAAATTCTTCAAAAAAAATTTTGAGACATTATTTGGAAATTGGTGTTGCAAAATAATTTTTATTGTCCCTAAGGGCCGGGTGGCTCGATGGTGGAATGAGACTTTACAATGTGTGAGGACATGTTCGATCCACCCTTCATACTTTAGGAGAAAAAATTAATAAAAAATAATTTTTTATTCAATAGCCGTATAATCTTGGTAAACGATAAATTGATTAATTTGTATACGAAATTGCGAAAAAACAGGCCAGACAAATAAATCAAATTAACAGACAATGTCCTTATGAAACGATGTCAGTATCAAATAAGTATATATATATATATATATATATATATAGTGCGATTGTATTAGGACTGATGTTAAATAAAGATTCTCCAAGTGCAACCAATATTAGGCATCATCAATCAAAATAACTCAAATTATATTGTAATAAGAAAGGAAATAAAATGAAACAAACAGGAAGTGAATTTGACAACCTATTCAGATCAAAACACTAACTAATTAATTTCAAGAGCTAACGGTTGAAGCTTTAGCCAAAAGTCATGGCATGTGCGATTTTCTGGAAAGCAGCCCTAGAAGAAATGTTTCCCCACCAAGCCTTAACATGGGGTCTGTCCTTGATCAATGATGCACATTGAGTCTTCATTAAGTAATGTGTGATAGTTTGGTGGTGGAGATCAGCCAAGCTGTAGAAATCCCCAGCCAAATACTTGGTTTTTGCAAGCCTACCCTCGTAGACATCGAGCACTTTTCTGAGCTTTTCCTTGTTTGAATCGATCACTGCTGGTGTTTGGCCATATAGACCAGAGCTAGGATAGCCTGGGCGAAAAGCACAAATGTAAAATGATTGAATTGTTGGGCTTCAACCTCTAACCATACTTTCACCATTGCTGCATCTTTTGGATTACTGAGCCTAGAAGATCAGTCCCGTTCTCTTTGTATTTCTCTGCTATGTATGAAGTGATTTCTCTTGATTCAAGAGTATAAGATCTCCGTCTTCAAGTACAGGGATCAGGCCAAAGGTATTCATGCTAGTGAAAGAAGATTGCTTGTAAGCACCCTCCATGAGGTTGACATGGGCGACCTCGAATTCGACTCCCTTTTCATGAAGGCAGGCCATCACTCCTCCAGACTAACAAAAATTATTCATTCACTGATTCATAGACTATAAAAACTCACACAAAAATGGGACATATATAAGAATTGGTAAATGTTTTCAAATGGAAATAAATCAAGATTTACCAAGTGCAATCAATATTAGGCATCATCAATCAAAATAAGCCATAGTTACTGTTAGTGTTAACCCAAAAAATTGTTGTTGCATTTTCATGACTCTGTACATTTGACCTATTTCATACTGCATATGCAGAAAGTCACCTTTCTGCCAAGGTATAGCAACCATTTCCTGGTCCATTATTTTTGAACATTCATGAAGGATATCAATCAGTAGGTAATGCTTCCCGTTTCCCAAAGTTGGCAACGAATCAGGCTCTACTCCATTCTTTAACCCCATAGGTGGTGCACTGCATTTCCTCATCAAATTTGATAGCTGGCATTGGATCAGTCTTAATGATTGCCACATTCTCCCGCCACTCCAAATTCATCCCCAGCTCCGCAGCCCTGTTAAACAGCCTCATCTTAAGTCGTGTATTTCGATCACTATGGCACTTAGACTTGGTACGACCTAATTATGTTCACAAATCAATTTTAAATTCTTGCCATACTTTGAAAAACCTAGCTTTGATCATCCTATGTCGTTAATATAAACTTCTTTAAGTCCTCTTGGATACTAATAAGTAGTAGGGTCTCACATAGAATGCTAGTGTTGGTGCATAAGATAGTTATCCATGAAAACTCACATAATTAATAGCGAAAGTGTTGGTATGAAAAGTTGACTTCCAACCACGGCCAGCTAGGTTAGAGCTATCATCCTCTTCCGCCATTGGCTTTGAATATAATACACCATGCTCTTCCAGTTTTTCCAAAAATTCAGGGTACCTATCTTTAATCCTACTATATACCATGTGGCTTGGAGCTACAACAGTTTCTCCCCCGCGTCCTGGTTCTACATCACAAAAAAAGAATATTTTGGCAGGATAATTGAGGGCCTGTATGAATGATCAGATCAGTTCCAAATAAGAATTACAATTTATATGAAATGAAATCAACTCAATTGAACTTGTAAAGTTAAAGAAAACAACAACTTGAGTAATAGAAAGAGCCGTTAACTAAAATGAAAACGGAACGAAAAGCCCTTGTGGATCAAAGGAGGCGGGCATTGCAACTTAGAGCTGTATCCAGATTACATTCGTCATCTTTGCAGATTTGTCTATGAAATGGAGAATATGACCACTGAACTCCGCCTAAAAAAGATTAGGCAGACTCTCCGGCTATCAAATCGATCACACTCTGCCACTTCAAGTGCTTCCAAGAAGTGTTGTTGGATAAAATTGAGGCGGCCAAAATGCCCGGAATTCCCTAAACCTCGCTGCCGAAAATGTAGCTGCTGGGACTGCCCTAAACCTCGCTGCCGAAAATGTAGCTGCTGGGAATGCCCTAAACCTCGCTGCCCAAAGTGTAGTTGTTGGGAATGCCTTAAACCTAGCTGCCCAAAATGTAGCTGCTGGTGGCCAAAATGGCCGAAATGGAAATTGAAATTCCCAGAATGTTTAAGACCTGGGTGCTGCTGCATCACATGTTCGTGCAGTTGCATAAAAGTGTTTGTGCTGGTGTTAGTGTATGGTGAGGGTATACATATGGAGCAAAGGAGGGTATAATTTAAAAATTGACGCTCCCTTCCTGTTGAGAAGGGAACGGTTGATAAATTTATATGTCTACCCAGTAGTAACAAAATTCAACCATTTTTGCCCTTCCAAAAATTTCATTAGGTAGGTCTCAATGTCTCATAACAATTAACAACACACACAATGCTAAAGCTAAATAAACAAACACCACAAACATCCACTCATCAAATTCCACATGATCGTTTAACCTAACAACAAATTAAATCACATTCAAGAAGTTTGGGGAGCCATTGAATTGGCAATCGTACCACCACCCTCTGGATGCCTCGGGCTACCACCTTGTCTCATCTCCCCACCACCTGATACAGCAGAACCACCCCTCCTCCTCCTGTTCTTGTATGATCCTTGCTCACTCATGCCAACTCTCCACCCCCTGCTACTGCTGCCCTCATCATTCCAATCCCTTCCGTGTAACCCCCAATATTCGGTTGCTGCTGAATTGAAGGCGCGTTGTGCACTGCCCTCTGCTGCATTCCGTAGTAAGGCTGACCTACCTCCCCCAATGTTTTCATGCGAATTCAAAATCGGTGACTATAGATGCGGGGGAAATTATGGTTCACAACTGACAACATAGAATGAGACCTCCCGACAAAGAGAATTGGGAGTTGGGCTCTCCGATTCGCCGCCGTTCTCTGGGTAATGGCAGCCTTACTCCTCCATATGAAATAATGGTTTGGAAGTTGGGCTCTCCGATTTGCTGCCGTTCTGTGGGTAATGGCAGCCATTAACATGGGCGAAGCTATAACTATGGTTTCAAAGGGTGTTGTTGTAACAGCAGCTAGCCCACCAGACAAAGCCCCAACCAGAATTGTTTCAAAACTCCTCCATATAAAATAATGGTTTGGAAGTTGGGCTCTCCGATTCGCCGCCGTTCTCTGGGTAATGGCAGCCATTAACATGGGCGAAGCTATAACTATGGTTTCAAAGGGTGTTGTTGTAACAGCAGCTAGCCCACAAGACAAAGCCCCAACCAGAATTGTTTCCCAGGGTTCAAACCAATACTTTCTGTCCCCTTTTGAGTTTCAGAGTTTCAGTTTGTCCTTTCATGAAATGTTTTTGATGTGCTGACATCTTGGGTCCACTGAATTGGGGATTTGTGTATATGTGTGTGTGTGGTTTTTTTTTCCTTGACTACCTGAACATGTTAATAGTTCCTTTTTCAACCTGTCTTCTTTGGGTGTTTAGATTTGATAATTGTCACTGCAATACCAACAATTGATGATAACTTAATTGTTTGGTTGTTTTATGCTCAAAATTTGGAATGATAGATTCAGCTAAAATTTCAAAACTCCTCCATATAAATCCACTCTACAGCCATCATCTTGTCCAGCGGATATGGAAGTACATCTTCCTTAAGTTCAAGGTTTGCTTAGCTAACAAAAAATGTCCTACTGGATTTCTACTTCTGGATTTCTACTTCTTGAAATGGACTGTTGATGACCAAGAAGAAAAAGGTGGTGGAGGGTATTATGGTAGTCCTGCTTATAGCCCAGTTGATCATTTGGTGGGAGAGATTGGGAGGTTGATCTCAGAATATTCAAGCAAAAAGATTTGGGTAATGGGGACTGCAAATTATCAAACATATATGAAACAACCTTCTCTTGAATCACAATGGGCTCTTCAAGCTGTTTCTGGTGAAACAGTTTGCTTTTCGAAATCAAACAGCCAAGTAGATATGCAAATCGTAAACGGCAATTAAAAAGGGCAACAATGGCTGTTTTGAGTATGATCTCCGGAACAGACCTCTAGCAGAAAGGTTTGTAAACAAATTGAAAGGTTTGTATTTATCTCTCCTTTTGTGATTTTACTTTTTCAGATAAATACAATTTCCAGGTCATCCCATGTGATTCTTTCAATTTTGAGCTTTTTGCTATAGTTAATATTGGGGGGAAATGCACTGTCACCACCTATGGTTTGGCCCAGTAGGTTTAAGATAACTATCTCAGCAATAAATCTCAGTAAATAAACTCCCAAGTCTCTCTCCTATGCTAATTATTACTGTAATTATGTATTCATTTTCAATCTAAAGACAATGCTTGGTCCAATCTCCACCAAGACGACTTTACAATCAGGCTGCCACCACTTCTTCCTCCGAACAGAATCATCACACCTTCCTCCCTCATCTTTTCCGGCAACGACGCACCCTCATGATGATTGTGCAACCTTTTTTGCTTTGGGTTCACGATTATAACATTTTTCCAGTGGACCAACCAGTAAGTTTTCGGGTCCCAATGTTTAAGTAGACTTTTGTCCCTTTCTCTTCTGCTCCACAATGGATCGAAGCAGAGCACGAATTGATTGGAGATGGTTGTAGCTGTGTTCTAAGGATTAATGGGATTGTTAGTGGTGCTGTTACCTTTCCATTGTTATCTTCTAATAATATATTTGTTGTTCTTCTAATAATAAAATGGAAAACAACAGTAATATATTCATAAGTAGTTATAAGTTCATTCATTTAAAGTTCAATAGAATCAGCATATAAAGGGCAACAAAAATATGAACAAAGTAAAGACAAATCATACTAACACCCAGAATGCAAAAATATCGAGACATATCATGGGAAGACGGAAGCAAAAAATTTCCAAACTCATATAGCAAAACACCAAAATATGACCAAAGTAAAGACAACCCAGATAGCAAAACTAATTTCAGTCGGTCATATTGACAAACACCCAGAATGCAAAACTAATTTCAGTCGGTCATATTAACAACAATGACTTGTAAACAAATTATGTAAATTTCAAAACTAATCAAGGAAGAAACACTGACTTGGGTCCGTCAGTCATGGGAAGCAACTCCACCAAGAAAATAAAAGAAAAAGGGTTGCAGAGAGAGATCATACCTGGACTGAGAGAAAGAGGGAGAGAGGCGCACACCGAAAGTGGAGCAGAGAAGGCGACTACACAGATCGACGACGGGACCCAAAAGACGGGGAGAATATGACCACTAAACTCCGCCTAAAAAAGTTGAAGGCTTCCAGTTCCCATTCCAATCACTATAAAATATACATAGAATCAAAGATTACCATTGCATTTCTCAAGGTGGATGTCAACGACTCAAAGCCTATTTTACACCAACCGAAACTTATATTAAAGCATTAAAAGCAACTTGATTCTATATCAAGGCATGCAATACCAGAATAGCTTAAATTTTCAGGTAAGCTAATAACCACCATTGGAGTGTTCAAATTACCCACACTGCAATTTACTGTCTGTAAAATATAAAAAGGACTGAAGAAGAGGAAATTGAAGAAACAGAGAGACTTGATTAGTTATTATCTGAATAAGTGAATAACTTACCGATTTCCTTTCTTTGATCAGATATTAGAAAAGTGCATAATCCAATGTTCAGACTTCACCTAGATGCAGATTAATGGAGAATATTTGAACTTTCCAAACATTTAGGCTAAACCCAATTTGAAACTGGACAAATCAATTTGAAACTGGACAAATACGAACTTAAGTAACTAAACCCACATAAACAGCATACAAAGGGCAACAAATGAGAATATTAAAAACTCTCAAAGAGCTTCAATTATTTTCCTCGACATAGAAGACAAAAACAGAGAAAGAAGGCCACATAAACAGCATAACTACAATATACCGGGGTAGAAAAGCAGATGAGAAGAAGAAAGAGAAACTTACCGATTTCCTTTCTTTGGGCGGGGTCGAAGGTCGGGAGGGGAGGGCAGTGGGTTTGGTAAAGGGGGCAGTGGTGAGATTCGCCGGGGAAGAAGGGGCGAAGATGGATGAACGAAGGGGTGGTGTCGCTGGGGCCGGTTGATTTTTGGAGATGAAGAGAGAGAGGGAGCAGCCGCCTTTTTATGGAATAAAAAGAAGAGAAACCCATTGCAATTGGAAGATAGCCGGAGAAACACTCGGGGAAAGGAAAGAGGAGTTGGAGTTGTACAGGGAGAGTGAGAGGGGACGCAGAGAGGGAGGAGTTTTTGGGATCGATCTCAACCGTTAGGTATAGGTATAAATATGTAATCTCAACCGTTTAATATAAACATAAATATGTAATCTCAGCCGTTTGATATAAAGTAAATTAAGTAATCTCAGCCGCTCTTTATGAGACTGAGCTCTATTGTATTATAGATTTTTTAAGAAAAAGACGTTTTTAGTTAGTCTATATGTAATAAAATGACACTTATGCATTAATTATTGAAAGTGAACTATTTAAGTAAAATATTTTAAAATGAAATAGTGAATTCTTTGCCCTTAACGGATGGAGTTATTCTTTTCTTTTCATTTATTTATTGTGTTCAACCGACAATCACAATCAAGTAGTACAATGTTATGGTCGTGCTAGACTGTTCGTGTATTATGGTCCGTTTATTGTTTCTGATTTTTTAGCAATCTTTTACTCCACCTTTTTAAATAAATTACTACATCATTTTTCAGTTTATCCTTTTCAATTTATGATCAATCATTATAAAGTATAAACTACAAATAAAAAATGAAATTAATAAAATGGATTAGCTATTCAAATGATTTTAGTTAAGTTATTGATTGATGATTCTTTTTTACTATCTTACCATGTAATTAAAGCAACTGATACTAATAGCTATGAACCTTAACGAGATTCTCGAAGTAAATTAACTAACAAACTAATTAGATTTATTTCTTTCAACAAAAATAATGGTCATAGTGATTGAGATAGTACGATCTTTATGAAAAGAAATCCCAACGACATAAAAACAAATAGTTACAATTGATGATAATTTTTTTCAAACTTTTTTTGCATCGCAATGCTCAAATGTGTGCATTGTGTGATGTCAATTGAGCATTATCAAATGATGCATCATGATAAATCAAGCGTGTTTTTTTTTCTGGTTTGAAAAAAAAAATCAGAGTGTAAATTAGCAGTTGAAAACTTTTAAAAGTTGACTAGCCTGCAATTTTTCCCAATTAATATGAGAAGGGGCACAGTTAACCTTGGGTTTTTGGAAATATCTTGGGAAAATTACGTGTCGGTACACTTTGATGAATTTTCAACCGCTCTAATCCACAATAATATTATCAAATTGTTAAAGTGTAGGTTTGAATGTTTGATGCATCGAGATAACAAATGTGTTGCATCGTGGACTAAAATGTTGGGTGCACGTGGTTCAATTTGGTCAAAACCGTGAACCGGACCACATCCCTAGGTTCCAAAAATCTCAAATCTGACCAAACTGACTAAATGCTTGGAACCAAACCAAACAAACCACTCAGTTTGGTTCAGTTCGATTTTGTGGTTCAATAGAAAATTAAATTAATCATCTTACTATCTTAGTAAACATTAAAAATTCGACGAATAATATTTTTTTAATTGTTAACTTAACATCAAACATTAATAAATAAAAAGTCAAACTTCTATTACAGACATCAAATATTTACAAACAATCTATACATATATAAAAGGAGGGAAGCAAATTATGGAAAGTTCCTGCCAAAAGTAACTTATTAAATTTGGAAACATTTATAACTTGTATATTTGTTATATTTTTTTGGAAATTGAAATAAAAATCAATTAATGAAGTTGACAACAACTCTTCAAATTCAAATGACTTTTCAAATATCTTTAGTACATTTAATGTAAACAAATTGTATAACATTTAATATAGTTCAATATGATTTACGAAATGACAAGAAATACAATATCAAAATAATAGTATCAAATATTGAATATTTTTTTCTATATCCGATTTCACATTTCTTTTTTTAAAATTTTTAAAAAAATTTTTTTTTGCATTTGTAATTGGCATATTGGCTTATAAATCTTTACCACAGTAATATAAATTCCCATAATTAAGATTAAATTATGAAATAATTGATTCGATATAAATTATTTATCACCATTATTAATAATAGTCTTGACAAATAATTATAATGCAGTATTATTCAAACCATTTTAAAACTATAAATTAAAGTAACATAATTATTTCCTATCATTAATGAATTAGTTAATAGTTTACTAAAGAAATATTTTTGGTAAACGTCCAAAATAATTATAATATTTTTTCGTTTAGTAAAAAATGAATTAGATTAATATGCTTACTAAATAATGTATTGTTTAACATAAAATATTATCATTACCTCATGAAAGCTTTAATATTTTTAACTAACTTTATTTAAAAGCTATTCATCGATGTAATAAGAAATATAAACGATGAATGTAGATAAATTTGTTAATAGACAAAGACATATTAGTAAAAGAATACATGCATTAAATTAATGTTTCTCCAAGGAGTATATAAAATGATTGTCAACCATAGTTATTTGCAACCGTATGAAGTGTATAAACTAAATGCAATAAATATTTTTGAAACAAATCATTTTGTTTAGATGTTTTGAAGCTTAATTTATGACTAATATGCGTAGTTTTATGAAAAGTTTAATTCTTTTTCATTCTTATAAATTTTAAATTCTTATAGTTCTAAAACTTAAATATTTTTAGAACCAGTTTGTTGTTCGAGGTGCTTAAGTATTTTTATTATTCTAATAAAAATATTTTCTATATTTTATAACAATATTATATATCAATAATATCAATAAATTATATAACAACAAGATTTCAAATAATTTACTCTATACAACAGTAATATAAACAGACATAATAATGATATATTTTGAAATTTACTGACAATTTAATATAAATTAGTAAATAGAAAAGACAAATTAGTAACCGAGCATCTACAATAAATTTACTCTTAACATTTACTTCACACCAATAATGGTAATAGTCCGGAAAAATAATTATTATATAAAGTATCAGCATATGCACTACTCCTATTGTCATTCAAATATTTTTTGTTTAACCGTAGAATACTTATAAAAATTCAAGCAGTTTTATATGCAAAATCTATAGATCGGATATAGGCTAAAGTTATATTGAACAAATAACTGACAAATTTATAAGAAAATAAATATATATCTGACCCAAGTGGTAGGATAGATGGCAAGACTAGAGGCCACACTTACCTATCAAATAATAGATAAATAAATAAATATATACATATATATGAGATTTTTTCTACTCCATTTTAATCAAATATGAAGCTAAAAAATAAAATTCTTAATATATTTTTCTAACCTACATGTTTAAAAATCCAGGTCTAATATATGCAAAAAAAAAAAACTTTAACCTAAATTAACAAATAAAAATCTTAGTATATTTGTCCAGCCTGCATGTTTAAAAATTCAGGTCTAATATTTGCAAAAAAAACTAACCTATTAAAGTTAGTTTACAAAAGATATATATGTATTCAACTTAATCGGTAATAGGCCAATGTCAATTTGAACTTTAATTTTACAAATATTTACCAAAATATACAGATCTATGATGTTTTTTTCTCTATTTTCATTATATCCGAAAATAGAATGCAGATCTGAAGTCAAAAAGTGCATATCTGATGTTCATTTGTCCATTTTTGTCAAAATCAAATTTATAAAACAAATGTCCAACATAAAAAGTTGGGATCAGAAGAATTTTTTTTATCCATTTTGAAAAGAAAAAAACTCATATGCTTAAAAAATTCTCAGATATGATAGATCTAAATTTCTATTTTTATAAATTGTTTTTTAAAGTAAAGATGCATATCGATATATATATTTAGATATAATTAATTAAATATAAGATCTGTATGAAATCTTGAAACGAAGGGTTGGAGGAGATGAAGAGGATGAAGTGGCTACATATTCTAAAGAAGGGAAAGGGACCTACTAAAATATCAACTATCTGTTATAGAACTAACTTCTCCCAAGGGACACTAAGGCTCCGTTTGTTTCACGGAAAATCATTTCCAGAAAATGATTTCTGGAAAATGATTTCCGGAAAATCAAAAGATTTCATTTTCAGGTGTTTGGTAAATCTTTTGAAAATATGTCAAAAAAAACATTTACAGGTGTTTGGCAAACATACGGAAAATGTTACGGAAAACAATATATGAATAAATACAAAAATAAAAATAGAAAATGAACAATGTTTAGGATGTCCCTAGAAAATCAATAAGGACCATCTTTTTTTAATCTCACAATTACAAATAATTTTTTTGATGATTGATATGAAAAAAAAACGTTTTAAAATAGAAAATAGACAATGTTTAGGATGTCTCTAGAAAAAGTTACGGAAAACTATATATGAATAAATATAAAAATATATATTCTAATATTAATGCACATATTAAATATAAAATAGTGTTGAACTTTAACTAATTTTTCTTTAGTAATCCTCAATTTATCATTAGTGGTGTCAAATCAGTGTCTATTTTTTTTCAATCTCACAATTACAAATAAAAAATTTGATAATTGATATGAAAAAAAAAATTTAATAGAAAATTGACAATGGTTAGGATGTCCCTAAATAATATAGTTGACACTAATTTTAGAACGTAGTAAGCATTTATTAAAATTATAATTTATAAAGAGTGTGCACAAACTTTATTTATATTCCTAAACAATTTATTTGTTGAATGAAATATTGTGTGTAAGTAAATATGTACACTTATGAAAGGGGGCGGAGGGTGCCCGAAGATTTGGAAAATGACTTACGGAAAATGAATCCGTAAGTCATTTTCCGGAAAAGAAGCCTTCATTTTCCGTTGACTCGAAAAACCTTTTACGTTGACTACATTTTCCTAATGTTACCAAACACTAGAAAATGAGGAAAACGTTTTCCGGAAGTCATTTTCCCTGAAACAAACGGAGCCTAAGAATCTAGATTCAATAACTTTTGTTATTGAATAGTTGTATAAAAATTATGTTGTAGAATATGTTATTCCTAACATTTTAGTATTGAGAGTTCTATTTAGAGTCTATTATTCTGACTTTAATTCATTTTTTATTAGATATAACAAACAGTTTGATAGTTGACTATTTAATTAGTAAATTAATTTTCATTTATTTATTTTTATATGTTTGTATTTCAATAACCAACATTTTTTTCACAGTCATTATATCATTACAGAATAATAGAAACTATCATCTATATCGGTTTACGCCATCCACATACACAAGACTCTCATCAATTGTTGACTTAACAAATAATAAAAATAATTCAATTCCATTTAATCATGTCTTTCCAAACTAGAAAATGCATTTAGATAATTCACTATCATTTTCTCAATGTAATTTTGTTTTGATATATGTTACATTTTATATTTAGGTCGTACTTTTTAAATGTGCTTTCTTATTCCTTTGTTTATTAATGATATAATTTATTTGTTAAATAGACTACATTGGTTTTGTTGTTGTAATATACAGTAATTAACAATTATATAATAATTTTGAAGGATTATATTTTTACGTTGACAAACACATTAATAAGGAATATTCAAATTTGTTTTACAATTACTATTTTGTGTGTGTTTCGATCAAAGTGTGAATCAAATAAATGGTGAAATTGTTAAACTAACGTTCAAAAAAAGAGATATTAGATATTATGTATGTTTTTTTAATCAAATTCATGTGGAAATGAGTCCTGTATTTGGAATTTGAATTTTATATATATAACGTTAACATTTGTGTTTTTTTAGGTTATTTGAAAATTACCAATCCAACATTTAAATGTAATTTTTTGTGGTGTTTTTATTTGATATCAAGAAATATTATCTCGTTGTTTTAATATTAACAATTCAAAGTACAGTTTATGTCGTATGTAAGGATAAATACAACTTCATATTTTAAAACCACCACTTCTAGAATTAAAAGTAATAATCGTATGTTTTCAATGATAAATATCACATATAAAGCGGCATTCCAAAATTCATAATATTTTTTTCAAATATATGTGATTTTCTAGCTTTAATTTTAGTGTAATTTTTATTTATTTTGTTTATATTAAAGTTCTTAATTGTATATTATATTCAATTTTATTTAACTATATGATATTCTATCGATATATTCAGTTTTATTTAAATATATGATATTTTATTGATATATTAAGTATTATTTAAATATATGATATTCTATTGATATGTTATGTTTTATTTAAGTATATGATATTATAATATTCCATTTCGAGGTAAGACAATTGTGTTTGGTGGAGATTTTTGACAGATATTACATGTGATTCCAAAAGGAAGTACACCAGACATAGTTCATCCCACTATTAATTCATTGTATTTGTGGAGAGATTCGTCTGTATTGAGGTTGACAACGAATATGAGATACAAAGTATGAGTCCAATGAGAGTTCTAAAGAATTGAAACGTTTTATCTATTGGATTGCGAAGATTGACGATGGTAAAATTGGTGAACCAAATGATAATTGTACTTATGTTGATATTCTCTATCAACTGCTGTTTAAGGAATTCAATGATCCAATCGCTCAAATTGTACAAAGCACATATCCTTCATTTGGAAGCAGTCATGATGATTCATCGTTTTTGGAAGAGAGAGTATTCTAGATCCAACTATTGATGTGGTTAATTCAATTAATAATTACATGGTATTGAAAAACAATTCAAAAGGAATATTATTTTTGAGCTCAAATTTTTCGTGTCATTTTGATAGAAATGTGATCTTTTGAACGATCTAGATATTCCTAAAGTTTTAAATAATTTCATGTTCTGGAATCTCAAATCATGAGTTGAATTTGAAAGTTGGAAATTCATTAATGTTGCTTCGTAAAATTGACTATTTCCTTAGGTTATTTATTAGCACGAGATTAACTATTACAAGGCTAAGAAACCATGTTTTAGAATGTCGAGTTCTTTCAAATGATCATTTTGGTGGTATTGTTTTATTTAAAAAAATATCACTGACATCATCTGATTATAAAATTCCATCTAAATTTCAAAGAAGACAGTTTCTGCTGATAGTGTTTTATGAAATGTCTATAAATAAAAGTGTCTAATGTCGGACTTCTTTTGAAAACCCCTATTTTTAGTGATGATCAGTATGTCGCTTTGTCTCGAGTTACTAATCTTAAGGGTCTTTGAAATTTTTTATATGATAGTAATACTTGTAATAATCGTACATCTTTAACGAAAAATGTTGTATATAAAGAAGTATATATTTCAAAATTTATAACAACTTTTTTAAAAAATTATGTGATTTTATTTGATTTTACTGTTTATTAATTTTTATTTATTTTGCTCATATTAAACTTTTTGATTATATATTATTCAACTTTGATTGAGTATATGATTTTACACCCAAGTACAAATCGTGCAACACACAGGTGCATCACTAGTGAAATACAAATCAATATACCATTTGAATCCAATATGGTAATTGAAATGCAAGCTAGCAACATAAAAGCGAAGTTTTTTACTACCTTTCTGGTTTGTGAATTGGTATTTGGTTAGAACGACATTATTATTATTATTATTATTGTTATTATTATTATTGTTATTATTATTATTATTATTATTATTGTTATTATTATTATTGTTATTATTATTATTATTATTATTATTATTATTATTATTATTATTATTATTATTATATAATCAAATAAAACATGGTTTGGTTCAATTTGAAAACAGAAACCATGAATCGAACCAAACTGATTGGTTTTAAATTTTTGAAAACCAAATTTGAACCGTCTTGACCAAAACCAAACCAAATTGTAGGTTCAATTTAGTTCGATTCGGTAGATCGGCTATACATCCCCTACTAGAACAGTTGAAAACTAACTGTCTAAAATTTATCCAAATATCTTCACCAAGTCGCCTTTAGACCTCCTAGTCATTTTAGGCCTATGTTATTGATATAGGGGGCCGCTGATGTGGCGATGATCAATTGGTCAGTCACTACTCACACAACAGTTTTCCTAAGCATAAAATTGAACATTTGCTTACCCTTTAATTGTAACGCCCCAAACTTGACACGACACCGTGGTCTCACAATTTGGCCACGTCACTAACAATCATAACTTAAATCATAAATGTTCTCAATCTCATAATAAATAAATCTTAAACATCCTTAACTAAAATAAAAAATAAACACAAAGTAATTCAATACAAGATCAATCTAATATTTAACATGAGTCAATAATTTATTCAAAGTACTAGTAAATGATTCAATAAGAAATGACTAGATCTAAAATTCTCAGAACTGTTATCTTGGTCTACCAGAGTTGAAATCCTCTAATAAATCTTACTCATTACCATAAAAAGATGAGTATGAAGGGGCGAGTGAACAATGCTCAGTAAGATCATATACAACCCCTGCGGTTACTAAAGAGGAGTTAACCAGAAACAAATCAAAGATGAATCAAGTGTTCAAAATTCATTGTTCAAAATCGATAAGCGGAAGCAGTTTTCAAATGTCAACCAGAAGATCAGAAATCCAAAAAGAGATAAGTATTCAATGATTGACTCGAGTAGCCCGCTGCCATCAACCGTCTCATACTAGTTGAAGACAACAGACTACTCACAGATATATACTTAGGATTCCAAGTGAAAAATAACAATACAACAAGTAGACTCAAGTAATCAATTGTCATCACCCATCCCATATCAGCTGATGACAACAGATTACTCACATAATTCCATGATCATCTAAGTAATTCATAATCATAGTTCATAGATCATAATTCACAGATAATAATTCATAGATTATAATTCATAAATCATAGGTATATCCGGATAACCATGCCACGGGCCAAGTGGCGTTCACAAGTATCATAATTCATAGTTTCATAATTCATAGTGTCATAAATTCAACTTAGTGATCATGGTAAAATTTCAAGTAATCAAATACTTTTACAAAATCAGACATCATCAAAAATCATACTTTTCATATCAAAGGTATCTCACATGAAATTCAATGATTATGTGAGAATAAACAGAGAATCAAATTATGAGTTCGAAAGAACTGTAAACGACAGAGTTCAAATTCAATTACTGATTTAAAGTCGGCGTACGTTTCAAGAGACATCGATATCAAAGGAATGACGGAAATCTAACGAACGGTACATAAAAGATTATAGACCTAAAAAAGGTATAGTATATTACCTCAATATGCTTAACGAAGATAATCCACAACACGTACTATCGCCCTAAACTCGTTTGCCCAAATCTAAGTTCAATCATAAACAATGATCATGAAACTATGTATTCTAATGATTTATAAAAGTATGGTTGCGAATATATATATATATATATATATATATATATATATATATATATATAACATCATAAGTAGGTAGATGACCTAATCAAGTGCAATTGACAATTCCTGCAGGATCCACCCACACGACACACACTAACTCACACGATACATCGGTAATGCATAGTACCACTCATATACATATTATACAATATTATATTCAAACCATCCATTTTTCTTTTCCTTGACAACCAGTGCCCTATTCCATAGACCATATGAACTATTCTACTACAATAATGGTACGAGAAGGCTGAGAGCTTACCAAGAAACTAATGTTGCCTCTCTCTCGATTTTTGCCGCTGCTACCAGGGCCGGACCTGGGTAAGGCCAGGCTGGGCATCAGCCCAAGGCCCAAGTTAATTAGGGGCCTAAAATTTTGTAGGTATTAGTAATAGTATTATATTGAGTTAGTGTTTTTTTATGCAGCTAGCTGAAGAGGCCCAAAATCCAAAAAACATAGCCCAATTCGGCAATTCTCAAACTTAAGACACGGCCCTGACTCACTTCATACATTTCAATTCGGCAATTCTCAAACAATCCAATTAGTAATCATTATAGCCTTAATATTTCTTGAGTATGTTATGACTTGGGTCACTTGTGTATAAATATTAGGGGAAAATATTAATGCACTAAAATTGATGAATCGCGGTTCAAAAATAAACTAGCAATTACATTATTGAACCGCGGTGCAAAAATTAATGCACTAAAATTGATGAATCGCGGTATAAAAATAGACTAGTAGTTACACTATTGAACTGCGGTGTAAAATTAATTCAATAAAAACTGATGAATCGCGGTTCAAAAATAGACTAGCAGTTATACTATTGAACCGCGGTGCAAAAAATAATGCGATAAAATTGATGAATCGCAGTGCAAAAATAATGACCTCCATGGCTCCATAGCATGCCTACGGTTCATTAAGGGTATCGTAGTCATTTTACCACTAAAAGTGACTTTTTCCGGTTGAAAATAAAAAATGTATACTTTAGCGATTAAAAGTTTCAAAAAGTGGAGCGACCCGCAATTTTTTCTAAGTATTAATTTTGATTATTCAATAAGGGACATTTCTTGAGCTTCGCCCTGGGCCAATTAAATGCTAGGAACGGCCCTGGCTGCTACAGTCTCTCTTCTCCCTTTTGCTCTGCCGGTCTCTTTCCTTCTCCTTTAGTTATTCTTTTCTTTCTCGATAAGTATTGTTGTATTCTCCTCTAACTAACTCCCTTTAAATACTCAAACCCTAACACTTATTTCCTAACCCTAATCCCAGCCCAATATTAATTTAAGAGAAGGGTAATTCAATAACAATTTAATATAATAAAAGAAAGTGGGCCAAGCCCAACTCTATTAAATAAGTTACTAATTGAGTTTGATCAATAAATTTTTAATTCAAACAATTATAATAACTAAATATGTCTAAAATAATAATAATATTAGTTATATACGTCCAGAATAATTATAATATTAATTAATTTGAATTAATGTTTTTGTTGAAATTATCGGGGTATTACATTAATAATGGAATGCAATGTGGGATATATTAGATTCAGTCTTTGTGATGGTCGTGTGAGATGGACTTAAGGGAGGAAAAGATGGTCACTCTTGTTTCTTTCATGGCAATGGCAGCATTCCTTGGAGATAAAACAATTCTAGATATATATATGGATTGAACCAAATTGGAGTTCACAATGAACTCCCAAACCCACACCCAATCGCAATAACCCGGTAAGTGACTCGCAAAGTATTGTGATTCGTTTAGCTGAACAGTACGACTCTCCAGCGTCTTTTTCTCTCCTCACTTGCTGCCCTTTTTCCCTCTACCATTCTCTCTCTTCGCTTGCCGCTCTTTTTCCCTCTACTAGTTCTTCCCATTCTCCTTCCTTCTATCGACCAAAATGGGCACCACTGAGAATAATTTTTCGTAGCTACACTGATTCAGGTCGATTGCTCTTCATTCCATAGTAATTTCAATTTTCAATTATTTTACTTTCTAGGTTTCAACTTTCTGAAAATTTGGTCTTGAAGCACTTTTTTTTTTCTTGCAGCAACAACTTGAGTTGCTCCATTTCTCCGAATGGTTCAAGGGAATTGAAGGTCCTTTGGTAAGATTTCAATCAATCATAACCCTCATTATAGAAAAGAAAAAAACCCTAATTGCATGCTTCTGACATCTCTCTCCCTCTTTCTACCCTTTTCACTTCATATGAAAATTCTCTCTAACTCTGTCACTTTGGTACATAGAGTATATGACATTTACTTTGCTAAGGTAATTTGAAGAGTTTAGGTCCTCTTGGTTATTGTGTGAATCATATGCTTGGGGACTTTTTAATATGAAATTAGGCAATACTTTCGAAAGTGTGGCCCTACCCATGCTTTCCAGAACCCTTTGGAATGGTGGAGATTAATTAGTGCTTTCATAATTAGTATAGGAATGTCTTGTACTTCTGTGTGTTTAAATTTCGATGTTAGTTACTGATTTTTAATGGTTTCTTAACTTGTTGCTTGAGTTTTAGTGACTGTTGTTAACATTGGATGGATGTTAGTTACTGATTTTGAATGGTTTCTTAATCAGTTACTTGAGTTTTAGTGGTTGTTGTTAACATAATATGTGATCCTGGTAAAGTGCATCTATATTACTTATATGTTCAGATTCTGCATTGGGCACAGATGTATAGTATTTGTACTGGTTAATGGTTAGGCTATTAGAATTATCGTTGTTCGGTTGTTCCGTCTATTAGCATAGAAAATATTATATTCTAGTTGTGTAGCTTGGATGATTAGTCTGATTTGATAATACCCTAGTGGCTTCATTATTTTTTATGTCACTTTGCAATGGTGATGGAAGAGGTTTATCCAACTGGAATAAAGCCTATATTAACACAATACAAAGTCGCTCATATTCTTCTTTACCATGCTTACGTGATGTACATACACAAAGACTCCAAGTATTCTAACTTCTGAGTCGGATATGGCTGAAATTGTGGCAAAATAATTTGTGCTCTCAAGTTTCTTATAGATTTTAACAGTCAAAACGTCAAGAAGCGTTTTGAGATAGTAGGCTATGCATATGAGTGTGTGTATGTGTGTATAAGCAACATCTCAATTTGGTAATATAGTAGAAAGGAAAAAAATAGATGAGTGAACGCGCGACCTTTGACTTTTGCTTTCATGTATTAAACCTTAGTGGTTATACATTATTATTCCTAATATTTTGGGGATGGAAGTGACGAGGTAGAAATAGTTACTTTGCTTTTAGTAGTTTTTCACTTCTTAGTATATTAGGTCAATATTGAAACCAATGCTGAACTTTGCATATTTAAGCTTTCTTTCATCAATTTGTGAAAATATACTGACTGTGGCACTATAATCAACAAATATTAATGACATTGTGTTCACATAATTGGGCTCCTCTTACTTGAGTTACATAGTTTCATTTTCATGCTTCTTGACTTGATTCTAATTTGTACAGTTGAAAATCATTGATGATTGTTAAGTTATAATCTGAACTTATGTAGTTGTGTTTTATCTGTGTTATGAATTAATCAGTCAGTTCAGCTACATACACAAATGAAAGCAATAAATGAAAAGAAACAAGAGCAAAATTCATTTGAGAGCATCATTATTACTCTTTTATAATTTTTATCAATTACTTTGATTCAGCTATCCGGAGTCTGCGGAGGAGGATTTGAAAAGATATAAGAGATTGTTCAGAAGGCTTCTAGCAGCTCACAAGGTATTTTCATCTTATTATCCTAATAGAACAATTGTCTCTAATATCAGTTCTGAAAAGATGTGGTTATCTACGAGCCCAATGAAATATTATAGATTTGTGATTGGCTAACATTTTTCTTTGAGAAATGAATTTCACTTGTATTGTTGTAGGCTTTGCTATCCCACCTTCCTTCAAAATATCAAAAATTGAGACGGTAATTTCTCCCTTACAGTATATGCCTCTGCACCATAAACAACTTGTTGTTAGTGCTGAAATATCCCAGTCAGAGCAACTACTGTCCCATTTTTTTTAATTTTAAAAGAGCAATCAAATGTTACAGCAACTACTACACCAACGAGCTCTAGCTCAACTGATCGCCACTTTCTTAATGGAGAGGTTGGGTGTTCGAGTCTCACTAGAGACCCCGACTTTACAACTCTCGAGGTTGTTCAAGCCTCTTCAGAGGCATCGTTGTTGTTAAAGCCTTATCCAAAGGCCCCATTTAGCTACTCACTTATCTTAACGGAGAGATTGAGTATTCAAGCCCTACCAGAGGCACCCTGGTACTTAACTACTCTCATCGGAGAGGTCGGGTGTTCAAAGCCTCACCAGAGGCACCATTTGTTCGAGCCACGCCAAAGGTATCATATATATAATTGTAGCCTTTCAAGGCATTAAAAATAATTTAAAGAAATTTAAGGGTTGGGGTACGGCCTATGTTCCCTCCAACCTTGTAAAAAAAAAAAACTACTGCCCATTGTCATATATTAATTTTTTTGTGTTGGTGTGTACAGGTATGGATCCTTCCTGGTCACCTTTCCAACAAAATTTGCCCCCGGTGTAACTCAATATAAACCACTATCTGATTCAATTTTCCCCTTACACCACTCCAACAAGCTCAAGTAACTCAAGCTGCGCATGTTGCGTACGCAACTTTTTTAAGGGAACAAGTGCAAACAAGAAACCACCCACCTACCAAACATCCCATACCTAGTACACCACCACATTCTACATCTTATCAACCTCATTTTCCTACATCCCAAATTGAATTAAATTCAGTTGATGCTTCAAATATGCCACCCAAAATCGCTAATAGAAAATCACCGAATTGGAACCACACTGAAGATGTGGCACTTTGTGAGGCTTAGGTTCAACGTTCCGAAAATCCAATTGTTGGTAGTGGTCAAACTGGCGAAACTTTGTGGTCTTACATCTTTAAGGATTTTTGTAAAAAGCAACCTGAAACACGACGTACAAAAAAGGATTGGAGAATAGGTGGGGTTCAATTCAAGCCGATGTTACGAAATAGAGATATTTCGTAATTAGAGTGAATAGAAATCATCAAAGCGGTACAAATGTGGTTGATTAGGTTTATAGTTTGACACTAATTGCTTTATTTTTAAGGCTTTTTTATTTTGATTCGTTGAAAATAATAATCTGACTTATTATTTTTAACAAATTGTATCACTTTATTTGTGTATCATTGAAATCGATGAAATAACACATACCTACTTAGCCTTTGTGTTATATGTTATTGTAGTGGGGAGCTTGTTATGAAGTATTCAAGAATGGCCATAACGGATTTTAAGTTCTACTACTCTTGGGAGATATTTCAACACTCAGCAAAGTTGCACCTTTCTCCAGGTGAAAATAGTCAAAGTCAACCTTCTCCAAGAACTAATCAGGTCAATGCAACTCCACCACCCCCATCCCCTATGCATGACTTGGGTGATATCGGTCTTGATGGATTGCCTGATGATGGTGTCTATCCTTCTGCAAGTATTCACATAACCGATGCCTCTCCCCCACCTACTACACTTATTGGTCCCACTCTAAGTTTAATTCAGTCTGAGCCATTAAAATGACCTTTAGGAAGGAAATCTGCGAAGGAGAAACGTCGTCGGAGAGATGACAATGCGTCAAATGAGACGTCCACGTGCAATAAAAGGTTAATTGATCAAGTGCATGAACGGAGGATGTCTCATAATAGTCAGTTTCAAATGATACAAGAAACTAATAAGACTCAATTTGAGACCTTGAAATAGCAAATGAGATTCAGGCATTCCATTTGATGAGGAAGACTAAGCTTGAAGCATTGCAATCTAGCATTGCAATTTTTCACTCCATAGGGGAAGCGGAGGAGAAAATGATCAACCGAGCCCCACATCTTCTCACCTCGAGGTTAAGGATGGTCGATTTGCAAGGTTTAAAACGCTGCAAGATCTTGAGAGGGAACATAATGGTATATTTCATACCATTAACATTTTACCAAATTGCTTTTAATGTTTCTGATGTGTTACTCAAAAGAGGTGTTAATATTTCTTATATGTTACTCAAAATTCCATATTATTTTTTTTTCCAGTGATTCAGCATTTGGAGCACTCCCCGGAAGGAAGTGCAAGCAGACGGCTCAGCGACGATAGGGTTAATATGAATCAATGTAACACTGAAAATAGGTTCAATGCTTCATTCAACTCCAGAAAGGAAGATTAATGGTCCAAATATGTCGTGCACTATTTTTTGAAGGAATATGTCGTGCACTATGAACTCTATGTTTCAGTATGCTATGCACTCTCTGTCATGCACTATTTTTTGAATTTTTTGTTGGTGCTCTGTGCATAGTTACTCGTGAATAGATAGAAGGAGTTGGTCATGTTGAACCTTTTTTTGTTGGTGCTCTGGGCATAATTCCTCATTAGACACTCTTTTGTAAATGTAATGAATAACTTCCCCTTTATTTAGTTTGTTAATGCTTGTATACTCCTGATGTACAAAGGGCACATCCCGTGTGTTGACGCTTATTCTAACTACGCATGACATCACCTGTGCTGACGGTTATTCTAATTTTGCATGTTTAACATGTATATACTTCCACTGTTTTGATATTTTCAGTTTTATATACTTGTATGACCTGCAATTATCTCGTTTCCATCCATTATTTTCAATATGAGATTGGATTTTCTTATCAAAAGTCAAAAATGAAATATTGGTCTTTGCCATGCCGCACGTCTTTGCTTCTTGAGTGGATCAGGTAGGGATACTTGTTGGATATGGATTCATTAAAACTTCTTTTTTCCCCTCCCAATTTTTAAGATAATGATACAATTTTGCAGGGTAGATTTGAAGGTGTCCAAGAAGTACGTCTCGATTAGGAGACTTGTCTGGTCCCACCTCTTAATCATCATTGTGCTCATCATTGCTTGCAAGTTTCGTCAGAGCTAAGCAAAACAATAAGGAGTACGAAGAGTAGCAAAAGGAGTTGATTAAGTTGAAACGTAAGACAAAGTTCAAGGATGGAATTTATGTTAATCCAGAAGCCAAACTAGTTTCGTTCATTATTCGTATTCGTGGTATCAATACAATGGACCCCAAATCCAGGAAGACTTTGCATTTTGCAACTTTTACGATTGAGACATATATTCTAAGGTTTGATGTTGTTGTTTTTTTTTTCATTTTAAAAGCTAATTATTCGTATTGTTTGTTTTACCATTCATCCTGTTTATTTATGTTTGCAGTGGTTTACACGGAAATTCTTTAACTGGGATTGTCTGCTGACATGTGCCAGTTAATTGATAATCGGTAATTTAATTGTTCCTTGCGTAATTTGTCAAAATAGTATAGCAACATTTGAAATTATAAAATGTTATGTTTTGTTAGTAGGTAGGATTGTGTATGTTGCTTTCTGGAAGTCAAAACTCAAGTAGACTTTCAGTCACTTTCTTTGACAGGTGATTGTGCATTCTAGTCTTATCATGTTTCCCATGTGATAGCCCTTATTGCTTTTTGGTGTTGTTTAATTAGTCTTACCTTTCCTTATTTTAGCCCTTATTGTCTCAATGTTGCACTGCAGAACTGTAATATGAGTTGGCCTATCCTGTATAGCTTATTAACTTTGCCATAGGAACTATCTCTATTGGAATATGCTTGTTGATAAGTAACTTATCTCCTTACATATTCTGAATATTTTGATTTGCATGTTCCCATTACCGTGAGTCATAACAAATGGCTAAAAGGTATGCGTACCGATTAGTGTGGCAACTCATTTAACATCACATAGGTCTTAGATAAGGTTTGTCCTGATCAAGTCCTAACTTTGTAATGATGATCAACAGACTAGCAATTTATATGCACTCAAGCACCAAAGACCAAGACATGCTAAGGTGTCAAAGGTCTTCAGACGACTCGTTATCAGCAGACTTGTCATGAGCACAACAGAATACCATGAAGACTCGCCACCAGCAAACATGCTACGGTTTGATTGTTCATACCAGCAGCCCTCTCTTGCAGAAGACTCACTCATCTAAATTGAACATCTCACCAGTAGACTTGGATCTGCACGTGCTACAAAGAGACAAGATTGCAGTAGATCAAGAAAAGATAAAAATGTTCAAGACTCAAAAGTCACTCAAATCTTTATGAAGGCGGCATCTCGATCTTTGCAATATCTTCTCTCTCACGTGGTTTGGAAAAGTCAAAAGAATCTACTTTATTGGATAGACCACCTGACAGTGCATTATGATTCAGACCTACTTTTCAGAGACTTATCATACAGCTAACGGGCAACCAGTTCCAGGATCTACAAGACAAAACTTTTATCCAATAGTCAAAGATCTGGCGAACAACATCTCTATCTGACAGTTCTCAACAGCGACATTATTCAAACGGATAGAAAATCTATCATCATCTTTTAGCAGTCAAACAGACTCCGGTCTATAAAAGAAATTCCCTTTCTTCTTCAAGCCAACAAGGTGAACAATAGGTGAATAACTGCAACAAGAATCTGTTCGACAAAGCTGTGAGATCTACAAGAGATCGTCTTCACCAACGCATCTCAGATCTCCACATAAGATTGCAATGAGCAAAACCAAACCTTAGCAAAACACTCTCTGTGGTTTGCTAAGAAGAAAAGGATTTGAGAAGAAGAGAGAGATCAGAAACTTCTATAGACAGAGATCGATGTCTTGGTCAAGAACCCAATTCTTGATTTGAGTTCTTCATCCTTCTTTGAAGAACTCAGCCTCTGACAGAGTTTCAGGATTTTATTCCTAAAGTTAGAGATCAAGCTCTTGGATCAATTTGAAGATAGATTTTCAGATGGTGCCCAAGGAAGATGAAAAGTTGTCTGTAAATATTGCATTCATATCTTCATATTTGTATTCCTATACAAATGTTGTTGATTGTGCAATAATCGATCATCATACGAAGTCGAGTGCTCTGCACTCAGTTGTTCAGATAATTTTTATCTGAACAACCCTTAAAGTTGTCTTCTCATATATGTTTCTCGTTGTCGTCTCCTATTGCTCTCTTTACTTAAGAATTTGTCTATGAATAATTAAGTAAAGATTAAGGCTTGGAACGACAAGGACATAAACTTTACATAGAGAGTCTAGGTTATTGTATTCTGTAATTTAACCTTGAATAAATTCAGAATTTCTTTCAAATGGTTTATCTTTTAATATTCATCCTTTACTTCTCTTTGAGCTTCTATAAATTGATTAATCCTTTGAAAAGCTAATTTCTCATGACTGCCTAAACCTACATTTGGAAGAAGAATTAGGTGTGTTGTTGTTCTAAACATATATTCGTGTACATTCACTTAATACTTCTCTCTAAATCTAAGCCTTACAATTTTTGCTGCTCCTAAACTCTTTAAACAAGCTTTTTGTAATACCCCGTAAATTCGTTTATTTTTGAAGATAATATTATATTATTAAATCTCGGTTTGATATTCGTATTTGGGTTGGACTTGTGTGTTACTTGGGCCAACCATTAGAATAATTCTTATTTGTTAATTGGGTTCAATCCATGAATAAATTACTAATTAGTTTAGAGTATAATAGTAATAATAATATAAGAAATCGGTAATTTATTAATGTGTAAATAATAATTAAAAAATGTGAGATAAGAAGTTACCACACAATTGAACAGTTAATTGTGCGTGAGTTGTGGCTCGAACTGATTAATCAAATGTGGGTTTATCAAGCAGTTCCTAAGGAGTGGGTAATGGCAAAACAGATAAGGTAATCGTGTAATCGTGGAATCGTGAATTCATGGATGATGGTCTCAATGTGAGTTATAAAAGGGGAATTGAGAAGAGCAATGGGTATGTTTTTTTTTAGTCAATACACTAAATGAGAAACTGAGTGAAAACGGTGAAGTTTTCGGAAGGCTGAAAGTGTAGAAAGAAGTAGCACCATATTAAGAGATTGAAGCTTGAGGTGAGTTTACTATCTTCACTTTCTTTCTTTTGTTTCAGTTGAAAAATAAATAAAAATGAAAGGTAATGATTTCGTAAAAGGGTCGGCGAAGCGTTGTCGTTGATGGACGAAAAAAAAATGGAGAAGAGTTCTTGCTTGTTTTTGGTGGAAATGGTGGATAGAAAAAAGGAAGATGATAAGAGCAATGAGGGAGAAAGAAATTGAGAGGAAGAAATAAATAAAGTAGGATAGGAGTGGTTAAAGTCAAAGTATAGATTAGGAATAAATGGACGGTGGGCATGCAAATGTATGTACGGAACATTATCAATTTTGGTAGATTAGATGAGTTCAAATTGATGAAGTCATCTTGCATGTTTTGACTACAAATAAAATAAGTGTTATTTTATTAATTAAGCTTTTGTATTGTGTTTTAGATTTGGTTGAACACGTGTAGTGGAATATCCGCATAAATTTTAGCCTTTAGCATCGTTTTTAAGGTAAGAGATTATACTTCCTTTAGGTTGATTTGTATAATGTATTTTTTTTTGCTAGGTTTCCTATATTTTTTTGAATTACGTTTTTTTTATCTCTAGGCTGAACTCGTGTCGGTAATTGACTTTGACTCCGTCGATTAACATCTTTGTTTCTTATCAGTGAATTGGAATCTGACAACGTCTTATATTAAAAACTTGTTAAAATATAAGATACGTTTGATTTTTGAAAAGTATGTTACTTGTTTGAATTCATTTATGATCACTACATTTGATTTCTTTGTCAACAATGTAACCCTTTTGTTATTTGATATTTGCACCACGAGGTTTGTGAGTGCGGTAATCCAGTTACCTTTGATTATTGTATCCTACGGGATTTTGTTTGATTGGATAAATGGACAATTTATGTGATCATATTTTGCTGAAAATAACACGTCGTAATGAACTGGTATGGGACGGTTCGTTATGATTTAGTTATTTTTCATTTATTCGTTATCGTTCTTCGAACTCTATCAATTGTTATAAAATCTTTTGTCATAACTTTGATTCATACATATTATTTCTTGTGAGTCCTCCCCTCCTTAGAAACCGGAGGGACGGTGTATGAACCTACTGGGCATTTGTTCGCTCACCTTTTCAAATTACTCCTCTTCAGGTCACAAGTAGATTGGAGCTTCACGTAGGGAAACATGGGAAGCAGCTATAGTTATTTAGAGTTTTATTGTTATTTCGTTTTGTAATGGATTTTTAGCGATTAGAAAAAAAAATTCTTTAATTGTATTTTGAGGTTATGGTGGTAAGCTTTGGGAATTAGACATTAGACTGGTTTGGTGGTTTATTGACATTAAATGGTAGTTGACTTTTGACTAATGGAAGTTAAGTTAGAATTTTGTAAGTGACGTGGCCAAATATGGGCCCACGATGTTGGGCCCAGGTTTGGGGGTGTTATAGTTGGTATCAGAGCTAAGAATTGAGATCATGTAGACTGTAGGATCAAGATATAGTTCTAGTTTAAGAAGTGATATTAGTTTTATTCTTATGATTATGTGTTGGACGTTGGGTTATAATCTTGAAAATTTATGTGTCGTCTCATCATTATAGGAATGGCGAGGTTGATGCAAACTGCTAGGAAAACTTGTAATCAAGCAATGATAGAGAGAAGAAGAGTGGCACTAGCCAACAGAAGAATTCAGAGGCTAAAGGTAATTCAAGAGGAACTTGTAGCTCAGATGAGAATTCAGGCACAAGCAATTCGTTATGCAAGAATTCTCACCGAGCATGTGTGGGATAAGTTAACAGAAGCAATTGATGGAGTGAATGACAGTGTAGGGTCCTTTATTAACCCCATTAAGGTTGAAGACTCAGAGTCCAAGAGTGAGGATTAAGAAGCCTTATTAGTATGTGTGAATAGAAAGCGGGGTGTAGCCTCGACAGTAATAGTTGTTATTTCTTTTCATTCTAGTAATGTCGTAGTAATGTTGGAGTTATGTTTTCAGATCGTTTTATTAAGTAATGCAACTTTGTTGAAAATTTTAAGAAATATGTTTTTTTAGTCATATGTGCTTATGTCTTTTAATTTGGTATGATTCTCTCGAGAAATATTTGAATGATTTCGAGCTATTAGACAATGATTTTCTTTTAAGTAACTCATTAAAATCAGTTTTGTACAACGTGCCTATTTAGTAAACTCGAAAAAAAGGGAATTATTCCCGAATACTTGTTGTAATAAATGATTAACCTTATCTCAATATAGATGGCACGTGGCGGACGACTTGGTAATAGGGGTCGAGGACGCGGACGAGGTAACCGAGCAAGTAGAGTTGTGGAGGATTCAGTCTCTAAAACTGTAGGGGATCAAACAGCACCTCAACCTAATGTGAACATCGATGGTCCCACCCCTGCAATGGCTCAACCTCAAGTGAATGTCAACGATCCGCTCGATGTCGGCTCGACCCTAACGAAAATATTGTCAATCTGTCCTACGGACCATATGCAAATCATCAATCTTCTCGAGGAATCTAACACAAGCGGTAGAGAGAATCGGACATGCTACCCAGGTGGAATGTGGACCTCACCCTATTATACCTCCTGTTGTACCTCCACATGTTATACCTCAACACTGTCGCACCTCGACTGTTGCGTCTGACCTATTCTTTGTTGCTAAGGACCCATTGGAAAGCTTTGAGAAGAGGGGTCAGAAAAAGTTCTGAGGACACCAGTCTTGAAAAGCGGAAGATTGGCTTGACAATATGGAAACAATTTTGAAACAATGACTTGTACTAGTGAGGTAAAAGTTAGACTCGCCACCTTTGTACTCCAAGGTGATGCGAGTCAGTGGTGGAAGGCTGAAAGAAAGAATGCGGATTTGAGGGGAATACATGTTTTTACTTGGGAAATGTTCTTGGACGTTTTCAACAAGAAGTTTTTTTCGCCGAGTATTCGGGAAAGAAAAGTGGTGGAGTTTATCAACTTGGAGCAAGGGTCGATATTGTGGAACAATATGAGGCTAAATTCGGAACTATCGAGAAGTATGCCCCTGACTTTCTTTAATAGTGAGGATCAAAAGGCAAGAAAGTTTGAGCGTGGCCTTAATGGTAGGATCGATTATCATTTACTGACCTTAAAATTACCAACATATCTTTGAAGTGGTAGATAGGGCTCGTCTTGTTGAGCAAGAAACATCGGATTACCTAAAAAGGAAAGATGAGAAGAAGAAGAGAGGTCGAGAAGATTACATGTAATGCGTCATCGAGGCGATCTAGCGATCAAGGAGGGGCATTCGGTGGAAATAAGAGGAGGAATATTGAAGAAAACCGCAATAGGGTAGCAAACCCGGTGGGGTCGGAACGAGAATCGAGTCGGGAATCAAGGAAGAATCGAGGTCGAGAATCGTGGGTATAACGGTGATTGCCGAATTTGTGGGGAAACCATAAGCAGGAGTTATGTTATCGTGGAGCAGTGCATGCTTTAATAGTGGTAAAGTAGGGCACATGATTAGAGAGTGTCGAGCCGTTAAAGGGCAATTTCGTTCGAAATACGGGAGGTGGAGATAAGAATAAACCCAAGGAGCGAGGGAAGAGTGTATGCTATGATACAAAGGATGCCCGTGCTACCAACGGACGTTGTGGCGTTGTGCAGTTCAAGCGTGTTCTCGTAATGTTTATGCTTTGATTGATCAGGGTGCTACACATTACGTTATATCACTATCACTTTGCGTCGTTTGAAGTTGTCTCCTCAAAGCTTAGATATTGAGTTAGTAATAGATACAGACTAAAGAATCTATTCGATGGTCTCGTATTTCGATCTTGTTGTTTGAGCTTGGAGGATAGAGAAATGGGTAGATTTGATCCCTTTAGATATTCGGGATTTTGATATAATTTTAGGCATGAATTGGTTAGCCGCATTTCACCAGGTGGATTGTTTCGGGAAAGAGGTAGTGTTACGTCCTTTGGGTGAAGAAGAAGAATATCGTTTAAAGGTTCTAAGCGAGTAGTATGGTTTCATTTTACGTTGAGAGCTAGGCGATTATTGAGGAAGGGTTGTCGGGGTTATTTGGCATACATCACTGATAATAGTAAGGAAGGGGCTAGCTTAGAATCAATTTCAGTGGTCAATGAGTTTGCTGATGTGTTTCATGGAGATTTACCAGGAATTCCACCAGAAAGAGATGTCGAGTTTGTAATTGATTTAGCACAGGAACAACCCCAATTTCTAAAAGCGCCATCTGAGAATGGCATCGACGACAATTAAAGGAGTTGAAGGAGCAGGTTGCAAGAGTTGTTGGGGAAGGAACTAATTAGACCTAGTGTGTCTCCGTGGGGTGCACCATCGGTGTTGTTTGTGAAGAAAAAGGATGGAACAATGAGATTATGTATTGATTATCGTGAATTGAACCGAGTCACAATAAAGAATAAGTATCCATTGCCGAGGATTGACGATTTGTTTGATCGGTTGCAAGGTGCATGCTATTTCTCAAAAATTGATCTTCGTTCGGGTTATCATCAATTAAGGGTTAGAAATGAGGACATCTCTAAGACTACTTTTAGAACGAGATATGGTCATTATGAATTTCTAGTGATGTCGTTTGGTTTAACAAATGCCCCTGCAGTATTTATGGATTTGATGAATCGGGTCTTTAGAAAGTTTTTAGATCAATGTGTGATTGTGTTTATCGATGACATTCTTATTTATTCTAAGACTCGTGAGGAGCATGAAGAACATTTGAGAGTAATACTTCAAATTTTAAGAGAGCGAAAATTATATGCCAAATTCAAGAAGTGTGAATTTTGGTTAGAAAGTAACTTTCTTGGGGCATGTTGTGTCGAAGGATGGAATTTCGGTGGACCGGCTAAGATTGAAGCGGTGGTTAGTTGGGAGAGACCATTGTAACAGAAATCTGACTTTTGGGGTTGGCAGGATATTATCGCCGTTTTGTTGAGGATTTCCCGAAGATAGCTATACCCTTAACTAGGTTAACTCAAAAGAACGTCAAGTTCGTGTGGACAGACGAATGTGAGTCTAGTTTTCAAGAATTGAAGAAAAGACTAGTATCGGCCCAATTCTTACCGGACCTTTGGGGGGTTTGTGATTTGATGATGCTTCTTTGAAAGGTTTGGGTTGTGTGTTGATGCAAAATGGTAAGGTGATAGCTTATGCCTTAAGACGGTTGAAGAACTTTGAGAAGAATTACCCAACTCATGATTTAGAGTTGGCGGCAGTAGTGTTTGCTTTGAAAATTTGGAGGCACTATTTGTACGGAGAAACTTGTGAAATTTACACGATCACAAGAGTCTTAAGTACATATTCACCCGAGAGAATTGAACATGAGACAAAGAAGGTGGCTAGAATTGTTGAAAGACTACGATTGTACTATTTTGTATCACCTGGGAAGGAAGCGTGGTAGCCGATGTTAAGCCGTAAGAAAAGAGGGACTTTGGCTATGATGTTAACGCAAGAGAAAAGAATTTTGGGCGACATAGAGTCTTTGGGTTTAGAAGTTCAGTGAGAGAGGTGGTAAGGTTACTTAGCACATTTGAGTTTCAACCGTCTCTATTAGAAAGTTAAGCGACTCGAAAGTTGACCCCAGTTAGTGAGGATTTGTGAAGGTTTGAAAGATGGAATATACAATAATTTTGGTCGGGAAAGATGGTATTTTACGTTTTGGGAGTAGAATTTGTATTCCTTCGATCAAGAGTTGAAGAGGCAAGTCTTAGAAAAGCTCATAGTTCAAGGTTTTCGATCCACCTTGGAAGTACAAAGATGTATCGAGATATGCGCGACACTTTTGGTGGAGTAATATGAAGCGGGAAATGCGAGTTTGTTTCCAAGTGTCTTGTTTGTCAACAAGTGAAATGTGAACATCGAGCCCGGTGGTTTGTTGCGTCAATGCCAATTCTGAGTGGAAGTGGGAACACATAACTATGGACTTCGTAGTAAGGGTGACCGTAGCGGGGTTACCTAGAGCGTTAAAGGGAGGAATGCAATTTGGATTATTGTGGATTGATTGACTAAATCTGCTCACTTTCTAGCTTTTCAGTTATCGGCGATCCTTTGGAAAAGTTGGCAAAATTGTATATAGATGAGATAGTCGGACTACATGGTGTACCAGGTTTCAATAGTGTCGACCGTGATGCGATTCAACTTTGAAATTTTGGAGAAGTTCTGAGGCTTTAGGAACAAATTTGAGCCTAAGTACAACTTTCCATCCACAGACAAGCGGTCGGTCGGGTCGCCATTCAAACTTTGGAAGACATGCTTCGGACTTGTGTCTTAAATTCTGAGTAATTAGGATGACCATTTCCGTTAGTATAGTTCACCACTGATAATAAACATCA
>CM028377.1:68096507-68138052 GCA_013146195.2 Codonopsis lanceolata | reverse complement strand
TATGACTAAAAAACATATTTAAAATTTTCAACAAAGTTGCATTACTTAATAAACGATCGAAAACATAACTCCAACATTACTACGACATTACTAGAATGAAAAGAAATAACAACTATTCTGCCGAGGCTACACTTTCTATTCACACATACTAATAAGGCTTCTAATCCTCACTCTTGACTCGAGTCTTCAACCTTAATGGGGTTAATAAAGGACCCTACATCATTCACTCCATCAATTGCTGTTAACTTATCCCACATGCTCGGTAGAATTCTTGCATAACGAATTGCTTGTGCCCGAATTCTCATCGAGCTACAAGTTCCTCTTGAATTACCTTTAGCCTCTGAATTCTTCCGTTGGCTAGTGCCACTCTTCTTCTCTCTATCATTGCTTGATTACAAGTTTTCCTAGCAGTTTGCATCAACCTCGCCATTCCTATAATGATGAGACGACACATAAATTTTCAAGATTATAACCCAACGTCCAACACATAATCATAAGAATAAAACTAATATCACTTCTTAAACTAGAACTATATCTTGATCCTAGCACATGATCTCAATTCTTAGCTCGATACCAATCTATACCCCCAAACACGGGCCCAACATCGTGGGCCCATATTTGGCCACCTCACTTACAAAATTCTAACTTAACTTCCATTAGTCAAAAGTCAACTACCATTTAATGTCAATAAACCACCAAACCGCCTAATGTCTAATTCCCAAAGCTTACCACCATAACCTCAAAATACAATTAAAATTTTTTTTCTAATCGCTAAAAATCCATTACAAAACGAAATAACAATAAAACTCTAAATAACTATAGCTGCTTCCCATGTTTCCCTACGTGAAGCTCCAATCTACTTGTGACCTGAAGAGGAGTAATTTGAAAAGGTGAGTGAACAAATGCCCATGAGGTTCATACACCGTCCCTCAGGTTTCTAAGGAGGGGAGGACTCTAAGAAATAATATGTATGAATCAAAGATTATGGGTAAATAACAATTGATAGAGTTCGAAGAGCGATAACGAATAAATGAAAATAACTAAATCATAACGAACCGTCCCATACCAGTTCATTACGACGTGTTATTTTCAGCAAAATATGATCACATAAATTGTCCATTTATCCAATCAAACAAAATCCCGTAGGATACAATAATCAAAGGTAAATCCGGATTACCGCACTCACAAACCTCGTGGTGCAAATATCAAATAACAAAAGGGTTACATTGTTGACAAAGAAATCAAATGTAGTGATCACAGCGGAATTCAAACAAGTAACATACTTTTCAAAAATCAAACGTATCTTATATTTTAACAAGTTTTTAATATAAGATGTTGTCAGATTACAATTCACTGATAAGAAACAAAGATGTTAATCGACGGAGTCAAAGTCAATTACCGACACGAGTTCGGCCTAGAGATAAAAAAAACGTAATTCAAAAAAATATAGGAAACCTAGCAAAAAAAAATACATTATACAAATCAACCTAAAGGAAGTATAATCTCTTACCTTAAAAACGATGCTAAGGCTAAAATTTATGTGCGGATATTCCACTACACGTATTCAACCAAATCTAAAACACAATAGAAAAGCTTAATTAATAAAATAACACTATTTTATTTGTAGTCAAAACATGCAAGATGACTTCATCAATTTGAACTCATCTAATCTACCAAAATTGATAATGTTCCGTACATACATTTGCATGCCCACCGTCCATTTATTCCTAATCTATACTTTGACTTTAACCACTCTTATCCTACTTTATTTATTTCTTCCTCTCAATTTCTTTCTCCCTCATTGCTCTTATCATCTTCCTTTTTCTATCCGCCATTTCCACCAAAAACAAGTAGAAGAACTCTTCTCCATTTTTTTTTCGGTCCACTGTAACGACCCAACGTCTTCGTCGACCCTTTTTACGAAATCATTACCTTTCATTTTTATTTATTTTTCAACTGAAACAAAAGAAAGAAAGTGAAGATAGTAAACTCACCTCAAGCTTCAATCTCTTAATATGGTGCTACTTCTTTCTACACTTTCAGCCTTCCGAAAACTTCACCGTTTTCACTCAGTTTCTCATTTAGTGTATTGACTAAAAAAAAACATACCCATTGCTCTTCTCAATTCCCCTTTTTATAACTCACATTGAGACCATCATCCATGAATTCACGATTCCACGATTACACGATTACCTTATCTGTTTTGCCATTACCCACTCCTTAGGAACTGCTTGATAAACCCACATTTGATTAATCAGTTCGAGCCACAACTCACGCACAATTAACTGTTCAATTGTGTGGTAACTTCTTATCTCACATTTTTTAATTATTATTTACACATTAATAAATTACCGATTTCTTATATTATTATTACTATTATACTCTAAACTAATTAGTAATTTATTCATGGATTGAACCCAATTAACAAATAAGAATTATTCTAATGGTTGGCCCAAGTAACACACAAGTCCAACCCAAATACGAATATCAAACCGAGATTTAATAATATAATATTATCTTCAAAAATAAACGAATTTTGAGGGTATTACAAAAGCTTGTTTAAAAGAGTTTAGGAGCAGCAAAATTGTAAGGCTTAGATTTAGAGAGAAGTATTAAGTGAATGTACACGAATATATGTTTAGAACAACAACACACCTAATTCTTCTTCCAAATGTAGGTTTAGGCAGTCATGAGAAATTAGCTTTTCAAAGGATTAATCAATTTATAGAAGCTCAAAGAGAAGTAAAGGATGAATATTAAAAGATAAACCATTTGAAAGAAATTCTGAATTTATTCAAGGTTAAATTACAGAATACAATAACCTAGACTCTCTATGTAAAGTTTATGTCCTTGTCGTTCCAAGCCTTAATCTTTACTTAATTATTCATAGACAAATTCTTAAGTAAAGAGAGCAATAGGAGACGACAACGAGAAACATATATGAGAAGACAACTTTAAGGGTTGTTCGGATAAAAATTATCGAACAAGCGAGTCTGAGCAACACTCGACTTCGTATGATGATCGATTATTGCACAATCAACAACATTTGTATAGGAATACAAATATGAAGATATGAATGCAATATTCTGAGACAACTTTTCATCTTCCTTGGGCACCATCTGAAAATCTATCTTCAAATTGATCCAGAGCTTGATCTCTAACTTTAGGAATAAAATCCTGAAACTCTGTCAGAGGCTGAGTTCTTCAAAGAAGGATGAAGAACTCAAATCAAGAATTGGGTTCTTGACCAAGACATCGATCTCTGTCTATAGAAGTTTCTGATCTCTCTCTTCTTCTCAAATCCTTTTCTTCTTAGCAAACCACAGAGAGTGTTTTGCTAAGGTTTGGTTTTGCTCATTGCAATCTTATGTGGAGATCTGAGATGCGTTGGTGAAGACGATCTCTTGTAGATCTCACAGCTTTGTCGAACAGATTCTTGTTGCAGTTATTCACCTATTGTTCACCTTGTTGGCTTGAAGAAGAAAGGGAATTTCTTTTATAGACCGGAGTCTGTTTGACTGCTAAAAGATGATGATAGATTTTCTATCCGTTTGAATAATGTCGCTGTTGAGAACTGTCAGATAGAGATGTTGTTCGCCAGATCTTTGACTATTGGATAAAAGTTTTGTCTTGTAGATCCTGGAACTGGTTGCCCGTTAGCTGTATGATAAGTCTCTGAAAAGTAGGTCTGAATCATAATGCACTGTCAGGTGGTCTATCCAATAAAGTAGATTCTTTTGACTTTTCCAAACCACGTGAGAGAGAGAAGATATTGCAGCATCAGAGATGCCAGCCTTCATAAAGATTTGAGTGACTTTTGAGTCTTGAACATTTTTATCTTTTCTTGATCTACTGCAATCTTGTCTCTTTGTAGCACGTGCAGATCCAAGTCTACTGGTGAGATGTTCAATTTAGATGAGTGAGTCTTCTGCAAGAGAGGGCTGCTGGTATGAACAATCAAACCGTAGCATGTTTGCTGGTGGCGAGTCTTCATGGTATTCTGTTGTGCTCATGACAAGTCTGCTGATAACGAGTCGTCTGAAGACCTTTGACACCTTAGCATGTCTGCTGGTGCTGGTGCTAGTGCATATAAATTGCTAGTCTGTTGATCATCATTACAAAGTTAGGACTTGATCAGGACAAACCTTATCTAAGACCTATGTGATGTTAAATGAGTTGCCACACTAATCGGTACGCATACCTTTTAGCCATTTGTTATGACTCACGGTAATGGGAACATGCAAATCAAAATATTCAGAATATGTAAGGAGATAAGTTACTTATCAACAAGCATATTCCAATAGAATAGTTCTATGGCAAAGTTAATAAGCTATACGAGGATAGGCCAACTCATATTACAGGTTCTGTTGCAACATTGAGACAATAAGGGCTAAAATAAGGAAAGGTAAGACTAATTAAACAACACCAAAAAGCAATAAGGGCTATCACATGGGAAACATGATAAGACTAGAATGCACAATCACCTGTCAAAGAAAGTGACTGAAAGTCTACTTGAGTTTTGACTTCCAGAAAGCAACATACACAATCCTACCTACTAACAAAACATAACATTTTATAATTTCAAATGTTGCTATACTATTTTGACAAATTACGCAAGGAACAATTAAATTACCGATTATCAATTAACTGGCACATGTCAGCAGACAATCCCAGTTAAAGAATTTCCGTGTAAACCACTGCAAACATAAATAAACAGGATGAATGGTAAAACAAACAATACGAATAATTAGCTTTTAAAATGAAAAAAAAAACAACAACATCAAACCTTAGAATATATGTCTCAATCGTAAAAGTTGCAAAATGCAAAGTCTTCCTGGATTTGGGGTCCATTGTATTGATACCACGAATACGAATAATGAACGAAACTAGTTTGGCTTCTGGATTAACATAAATTCCATCCTTGAACTTTGTCTTACGTTTCAACTTAATCAACTCCTTTTGCTACTCTTCTTAGTACTCCTTATTGTTTTGCTTAGCTCACGGCCGAAACTTGCAAGCAATGATGAGCACAATGATGATTAAGAGGTGGGACCAGACAAGTCTCCTAATCGAGACGTAATTCTTGGACACCTTCAAATCTACCCTGCAAAATTGTATCATTATCTTAAAAATTGGGAGGGGAAAAAAGAAGTTTTAATGAATCCATATCCAACAAGTATCCCTACCTGATCCACTCAAGAGCAGCACGTGCAAGGGCATGGCAGCACCAATATTTCATTTTTGACTTTTGATAAGAAAATCCAATCTCATATTGAAAATAATGGATGGAAACGAGATAATTGCAGGTCATACAAGTATATAAAACTGAAAATATCAAAACAGTGGAAGTATATACATGTTAAACATGCAAAATTAGAATAACCGTCAACACAGGTGATGTCATGCGTAGTTAGAATAAGCGTCAACACGGGATGTGCCCTTTGTACATCGAGGAGTATACAAGCATTAACAAACTAAATAAAGGGGAAGTTATTCATTACATTTACAAAAGAGTGTCTAATGAGGAATTATGCCCAGAGCACCAACAAAAAAAGGTTCAACATGACCAACTCCTTCTATCTATTCACGAGTAACTATGCACAGAGCACCAACAAAAAATTCAAAAAATAGTGCATGACAGAGAGTGCATAGCATACTGAAACATAGAGTTCATAGTGCACGACATATTCCTTCAAAAATAGTGCACGACATATTCCTTCAAAAATAGTGCACGACATATTTGGACCATTAATCTTCCTTTCTGGAGTTGAATGAAGCATTGAACCTATTTTCAGTGTTACATTGATTCATATTAACCCTATCGCCGTTGGCGCTCATGCGCACTTCCTTAGGGAGTGCTCCAAATCTTGAATCACTTGGAAAAAAATAATATGGAATTTTGAGTAACATATAAGAAATATTAACACCTCTTTTGAGTAACACATCAGAAACATTAAAAGCAATTTGGTAAAATGTTAATGGTATGAAATATACCATTATGTTCCCTCTCAAGATCTTGCAGCGTTTTAAACCTTGCAGTCTGACCATCCTTAACCTCAGGAGTGAGAAGATGTGGGGCTCGGTTGATCATTTTCTCCTCCGCTTCCCCTATGGAGTGAAAAATTGCAATGCTAGATTGCAATGCTTCAAGCTTAGTCTTCCTCATCAAATGGAATGCCTGAATCTCATTTGCTATTTCAAGGTCTCAAATTGAGTCTTATTAGTTTCTTGTATCATTTGAAACTGACTATTATGAGACATCCTCCGTTCATGCACTTGATCAATTAACCTTTTATTGCACGTGGACGCCTCATTTGACATTGTCATCTCTCCGACGACGTTTCTCCTTCGCAGATTTCCTTCCTAAAGGTCATTTTAATGGCTCAGACTGAATTAAACTTAGAGTGGGACCAATAAGTGTAGTAGGTGGGGGAGAGGCATCGGTTATGTGAATACTTGCAGAAGGATAGACACCATCATCAGGCAATCCATCAAGACCGATATCACCCAAGTCATGCATAGGGGATGGGGGTGGTGGAGTTGCATTGACCTGATTAGTTCTTGGAGAAGGTTGACTTTGACTATTTTCACCTGGAGAAAGGTGCAACTTTGCTGAGTGTTGAAATATCTCCCAGTAGTAGTAGAACTTAAAATCCAGATTATGGCCATTCTTGAATACTTCATAACAAGCTCCCCACTACAATAACATATAACACAAAGGCTAAGTAGGTATGTGTTATTTCATCGATTTCAATGATACACAAATAAAGTGATACAATTTGTTAAAAATAATAAGTCAGATTATTATTTTCAACGAATCAAAATAAAAAAGCCTTAAAAATAAAGCAATTAGTGTCAAACTATAAACCTAATCAACCACATTTGTACCGCTTTGATGATTTCTATTCACTCTAATTACGAAATATCTCTATTTCGTAACATCGGCTTGAATTGAACCCCACCTATTCTCCAATCCTTTTTTGTACGTCGTGTTTCAGGTTACTTTTTACAAAAATCCTCAAAGATGTAAGACTACAAAGTTTCGCCAGTTTGACCACTACCGACAATTGGATTCTCGGAACGTTGAACCCAAGCCTCACAAAGTGCCACATCTTCAGTGTGGCTCCAATTCGGTGATTTTCTATTAGCGATTTTGGGTGGCACATTTGAAGCATCAACTGAATTTAATTCAATTTGGGATGTAGGAAAATGAGGTTGATAAGATGTAGAATGTGGTGGTGTACTAGGTATGGGATGTTGGGTAGGTGGGTGGTTTCTTGTTTGCACTTGTTTCCTTAAAAAAGATGCGTACGCAACATGCGCAGCTTGAGTTACTTGAGCTTGTTGGAGTGGTGTAAGGGGAAAATTGAATCAGATAGTGGTTTATATTGAGTTGCACCGGGGGCAAGTTTTGTTGGAAAGGTGACCAGGAAGGATCCATACTTGTACACACCAACACAAAAAAATTAATATATGACAATGGGCAGTAGTTACTGTAACATTTGATTGCTCTTTTAAAATTAAAAAAAATGGGACATTAGTTGTTCTGACTGGGATATTTCAGCACTAACAACAAGTTGTTTATGGTGCAGAGGCATATACTGTAAGGGAGAAATTACCGTCTTAGTTTTTTATATTTTGAAGGAAGGTGGGATAGCAAAGCCTACAACAATACAAGCGAAATTCATTTCTCAAAGAAAAATGTTCGCCAATCACAAATCTATAATATTTCATTGGGCTCGTAGATAACCACATCTTTTCAAAACTGATATTAGAAACAATTGTTCTATTAGGAAAATAAGATGAAAATACCTTGTGAGCTGCTGGAAGCCTTCTGAACGATCTCTTATATCTTTTCAAATCCTCCTCCGCAGACTCCGGATAGCCGAATCAAAGTAATTGATAAAAATTATAAAAGGGTAATAATGATGCTCTCAAATGAATTTTGCTCTTGTTTCTTTTCATTTATTGCTTTCATTTGTGTATGTAGCTGAGCTGACTGATTAATTCATAACACAGATAAAGCACAACTACATAAGTTCAGATTATAACTTAACGATCATCAATGATTTTCAACTGTACAAATTAGAATCAGACAGTCAAGAAGCATGAAAATGAAACTATATAACTCAAATAAGAGGAGCCCGATTATGTGAACACAATGTCATTAATACTTGATGATTATAGTGCCACAGTCATTATATTTTCACAAATTGATGAAAGAAAGCTTAAATATGCAAAGTTCAGCATTGGTTTCAATATTGACCTAATATACTAAGAAGTGAAAAACTACTAAAATCAAAGTAACTATTTCTACCTCGTCGCTTCCCTCCCCAAAATATTAGGAATAATAACGTATAACCACTGAGGTTTAATACATGAAAGCAAAAGTCAAAGGTCGCGCGTTCACTCATCTATTTTTTTCCTTTCTACTATATTACCAAATTGAGATGTTGCTTATACACACATACACACACTCATATGCACAACCTACTATCTCAAAACACTTCTTGACGTTTTGACTGTTAAAATCTATAAGAAACTTGAGAGCACGAATTATTTTTCCACAATTTCAGCCATATCCGGCTCAGAAGTTAGAATACTTGGAGTCTTTGTGTATGTACATCACGTAAGCATGGTAAAGAAGAATATGAGCGACTTTGTATTGTGTTAATATAGGCTTTATTCCAGTTGGATAAACCTCTTCCATCACCATTGCAAAGTGACATAAAAAATAATGAAGCCACTAGGGTATTATTAAATCAGACTAATCATCCAAGCTACACAACTAGAATATAATGTTTTCTATGCTAATAGACGGAACAACCGAACAAAGATAATTCTAATAGCCTAACCATTAACCAGTACAAATACTATACATCTGTGCCCAATGCAGAATCTGAACATATAGGTAATATAGATGCACTTTACCAGGATCACATATTATGTTAACAACGACCACTAAAACTCAAGTAACTGATTAAGAAACCATTCAAAATCAGTAACTTACATCCATCCAATGTTAACAACACTCACTAAAACTCAAGCAACAAGTTAAGAAACCATTAAAAATCAGTAACTAACATCGAAATTTAAACACAAAGAAGTACAAGACATTCCTATACTAATTATGAAAGCCTAAGATGGACTCCAAAAAAAGGTCTCGATTCCTTCAGATACAGTGCCGAAACCTACTTCTTCGATTCCAATAATAGTGGAAACTGATGATATTACAAACCCTACTTCTTTGCTTCCGGAACACGAAAAGGAACAAGCAATTAATGTTGACGAGAATGACTGTCAAAGGACGGAGGTAATTACCAAGCCTGGAAACCCTCAACCATCTAATGCTAATTCTGAAGACAATGGTTCATTGCCGGCTTCTCATGAGGAGACTAGTGGAGACAACAATGACCAGCCAATTCATAGCAAGTCTCCTACTATTCAAGAGGATCCCCGCCCTTCGATTCCATCTACTTTACGGGATTCTGCCTAGAATAATATGAATGCTGATCCAGTTTTGAATTCAAATAGTCAGGATTGTATCTCTCCCAATCGATATGATGTGCTTAATACGCTGGATAATGAAGACGACCCAGATAATGATAATTTGCAAGCTCTTAATTTGGAAGGTCAGCACCAGCCTCCTCCAAAACCCAAGCCTCCAACAGCTCCTGCAGTCAGACAAACTCGATCAAAGACAGTAAAGTCCTCAGCTTTTGAATCTAAAACTAGTGCCTAATGGATTGCAAAGTTCTTTTTTGGAACGTTCGTGGTATTGGTAACGAACCAACGGTAAGCCGTCTTAAGCAACTAGTTAAGCTTCATAAATTATCTGTCATTGCTATTTTTGAGCCGATGTTAGATCCTTCCAAAGTTGCTCTCATTACTCGTCGATTAAATTTTCGATTTTCTTTCTCTAATTCTGCCAGCTCTATATGGGTTTTCATTAAATCCAACTTTACTTGTAGCCTTGTTCAAGAGACCTCCCAATATGTCACTCTTCTTCTTAAACATTTTGCTTGGCCTATTAATGTTCTTTTTTCTTGTGTATATGCGAGGTGCGACTCGCGTGACAGACAAGATCTTTGGGATGATATGATAAGTACTAGCTTGAATTCCTCTCAAACCCCTTGGATAATTGGAGGGGACTTTAACATAATTCTTCATCCGAGGGAAAAAAGTGGGGAGCTGGCCGATCGCGGGTGCTATGGACTTCCATGCCTGCTTGTCTGCTGCGGGCTTAATAGATCTGGGCTTTTCTGGAAGCAATTTTACCTGGTGGAACAAGCGAGCTGGAACAGCCACCATCCATCAGAGAATAGATAGAGTGCTGTGTAATGCTTCTTGGCTGGACACATTTCGCTTAACTTCGCTCAACATCTTAACAGAACTGCTTCGATCACTCTCTTTACTCACAACTATCGCTCGTCAAGTCACTCGCCACTCAGTTCCTTTCCGATTCCTCAATATTTGGACTTCTCACGCTTCTTTCAAGGATACAGTTCAGCAAAGCTTGGAATCAGCCTGTTGTGGGTAGGCCGATGGTTGGTTTTTCAAACAAACTCCGAAATGTCAAGGCGGCTCTCAAAGTTTGGAATAAATCTGTTTTCGGCAATATTTTTGACAACCTTAAAGCTGCAGAAGATGAGGTGGCAGAAATGGAACTGCTTTATGAAATCAATAATTCTCCTTCAAACCGCGAGAATTTAATGAATGCCCAGGCCTCTCAACGCCGGTTCTTGTTACAGGAGGAAGAATATTGGCGTCGTAAAACTAAAATCAAATGGTTGCAAAAGGGCAAGGAAACTTCGAAGCTTTTCCATGCGTGCGTCAAACAGACTCAACGTCGCCTCCACATCCATTCTATCCATGACGAAGAAGGCAACCTTCTCTCTACAGATATGTATATTAAACAGGCTGCTGTAGCTTATTTTAGTTCCCATCTTAAAGATGAAGGCTCTTCTTCTTATAATCTGGATATGATTCCCTCTTTGATCACGCCGGATTGGAATGAGTCTCTTATAGCTCCTCCTTTATTGTCTGAGGTTAAGACAGCTTGTTTCGGTCTTAATGGGGATAGTGCATCGAGTCTGATGGATTCAGAAATTTTACTCCTATTCTTTGGGACATTATTGGTGTTGATTTTCATCAAGCTATCTTGGAGTTCTTTTCGGGTTTTCTCTTCCCGTTCATGGTCGAGCACGCTAATTGCCACTATACCAAAGGTTGATGTTCCTACTTCTTTTAAGGATATTAGGCCTATAAGTGCGTGTAACTTCGCTCCAAGGTCATATCTAAAATTCTCTCAACAAGGCTCGCTGTTATCTTGCCTCACATTATTTCTGAAAATCAGAGCGCTTTCACAAAAGGTCGAATTATTCAGGATAATATCCTTCTTGCTCAGGAAATGATGTGTCACCTGGGGAAAAAGATTACAGGGTCCAATGTTGTTATTAAACTGGACATGGCCAAAGCCTTTGATAGGGTCTCTTGGGTTTTCCTCACCAGTGTTCTTCGTAAGTTTGGCTTTCATGAGGTTTTTATAGACCTGGTTTGGCGCCTTATATTTGACAACTGGTTTTCGGTCCTAATTAATGGCGACCCAGTTGGCTTCTTTCCTTCATCTAGGGGCCTTCGCCAAGGGGACCCTCTCTCTCCGAGTCTCTTCATTATAGATGCAGAAGTCTTAAGCCGAAGCATTAATCGTCTTCACTCACAATCTTCGTCCCTATATCTACTCATTGTTAGCTGGTGTCCAATTATTTCCCACCTTGCCTTTCTTGATGACATTATTATTTTTTGTAATGGAAGCAAGGCATCTCTCTCGGCTTAAACACATTATTCACCATATGAAGGCTTCGGCCGCTTATTAACCGCGTTAAAAGTTCCTTCTTTGTTGCTCCTTCCACAGAAACTTCTCGTTGTAACCTGATTCAATCTGTTTTGAATTTTCAGAAGGGTTCTCTTCCCATCACTTATCTGGGCTGCCCTCTTTACTATGGTCGCAAAAAGAAGTCTTATTTTGATTCTCTTCTTCTCAAGCTTCAAAACCGTATAAGCTCTTGGTTGGGTCCTTTTCTTGACAAGGCTGGCCGTATTACTCTCATCAAACATGTTCTCTATTCCATCACAAGTTATCAAATTGCATCTATAGACCCTCCTAAATGCATTTGTGAAGATGATTGATAGGATGTGTTCTAATTTCTTAAAGGGCGGTTGGAAGGAGACAAAAGAGTCACTAGATTTCTTGGTCTACTTCTTTGTTTGTTGAAGGAGGTCTTGGTATATTCTCTATGGCAGATTTATGTAAGGCCTATGGTCTGAAGTTGTGGTGGCGATTCCGTACTGTTTCCAATCTTTGGACTTCCTATCTGAAAGCTAGATATTGCTCTCGGCATCACCCCAGTATCGTTCAGTCCAAAGGCTCTCATTCTTGGAGCAGAATGCTTAAGGCCCATTCCATAGCAGACCCCCGTATCTTCTGGATTCTGGGTCGTGGAAATTGTTCCCCTTGGCATGATCACTGGATTCGTGATCTCAATGAGGACTTACCTATTGACTATAATGTCTCTACAGCTCGAGAATTTTTGCCCAGTGTGTCCAGTCAAAATGCCGGCAGCCATATATCTCTCTCTTCCTCCGTTAAAGACAGCATCAAGGCCCAGCTCATTTCTCTCGCAGATGAAGATGATCGAGCTTGCTGGACTTTGTCTCCAACCAAATTTTCCCTTTGTTCACCATCTCAGAGATCTCATTTGCTCATCCTAGAATGTTGTCTACCGCCTTTATCTGGCACAATTCTCTGCCGAAGAAAATAAGTATCCTTATTTGGCGTCTTTTCCTCCGTCGTCTTCCTATAGATGAGGGTCTCTGTGGCAAAGGGTTTCAGCTTTCTTCAAAGTGCCAATGTTGTGCTTCAGGTCACATTGAATCTTTCGATCACGTCTTCTTATCCAGCAGTTTGGCAACAGATATCTGGCGTCATTTTCACAATCTTTTTGATGTTCCTTTCAGCCCGTGTGACATCCAACAGCGCTGCATCGCTTGGTGGCTTTATCGTCGGTCTCTCCCCTTCATCATTATCCCCTCTCTAATTCTTTGGCACCTATGGATGTTCAGAAATTATGCTATGTTTGATGGCAAACATCTCTCAATCCGTTCCCTGATTTTTAATATAAAATCAGACCTCAAGGCCATCCTTCAAGCTTCCAATTACTTCATATCCGATCTCCATGATAATTCAGCAATCTCTTTTGGTCTATTCAAGCAGATTAAAGTTCAGGCTGTTTTCTGGGACCTTCCTCCTTCAGGTTCTTTTAAATTTAATTCTGATGGAGCTAGTTGAGGCAATCCCGGTTTAAGTGGAGGCGGTGGCATTCTTCGAAATTCTCAAGGTGAATGTCTTTATGCTTTTTCAGAATTTTATGGCGAGTGTTCTAATATGATGGCTGAGTTGAAAGCTCTTCATTCTGGCCTCCTGTGGCTTCATGAGCAAGGATATCATAATGTCGTCATTGAAATGGACTCAAAAATTATTGTTGATACTCTCTTTAACAATTTCAATATTTCATGGAAGTATGTTTACATTTACCGAGATATCCTTCGGCTTCAACACTCGTCGAAGCATTCGTTTCATCACTGTTTCCGTGAAGCCAACAAAGTTGCAGACAGCCTAGCTAACTTGGCTTGTGATTCTCAAGACAGTTCCCAGTTTTTTATGTCTGCTTGTATTCCTCGCTCTATTAAGGGTCTCATTTGTTTAGATGCTAGCAGAACTCCCTATGTTAGAATTTCTTAATATTCTTGAATTTGATTTGTATTTCCTTTTCGAGGTAAGACTCCTCTGTCCTCCCATTTATAAGGGCAAGGCTGGTTGTCCCCCTCAAGTTTGTATTTTTTCCTCTATTAATAAAATCTAGCAGGGTGCCGTCCCTGTTTCCTAAAAAAAAAAAAAAAAAAATTATGAAAGCACTAATTAATCTCCACTATTCCAAAGGGTTCTGGAAAGCATGGGTAGGGCCACACTTTCCAAAGTATTACCTAATTTCATATTAAAAAGTCCCCAAGCATATGATTCACACAATAACCAAGAGGACCTAAACTCTTCAAATTACCTTAGCAAAGTAAATGTCATATACTCTATGTACCAAAGTGACAGAGTTAGAGAGAATTTTCATATGAAGTGAAAAGGGTAGAAAGAAGGAGAGAGATGTCAGAAGCATGCAATTAGGGTTTTTTTCTTTTCTATAATGAGGGTTATGATTGATTGAAATATTACCAAAGGACCTTCAATTCCCTTGGACCGTCCGGAGAAATGGAGCAACTCAAGTTGTTGCTGCAAGAAAAAAAAAGTGCTTCAAGACCAAATTTTCATAAAGTTGAAACCTAGAAAGTAAAATAATTGAAAATTGAAATTACTGTGGAATGAAGAGCGATCGACCTGAATCAGTGTAGCTACGAAAAATTATTCTCAGTGGTGCCCATTTTGGTCGATAGAAGGAAGGAGAATGGGAAGAACTGGTAGAGGGAAAAAGAGCGGCAAGCGAAGAGAGAGAATGGTAGAGGGAAAAAGAGCGGAAGTGAGGAGAGAGAAAGACGCTAGAGAGTCGTACTGTTCAGCTAAACGAATCACAATACTTTGCGAGTCACTTGCCGGGTTATTGCGATTGGGTGTGGGTTTCGGAGCTCATTGTGAACTCCAGTTTGGTTCAATCCATATATATCTAGAATTGTTTTATCTCCAAGGAATGCTGCCATTGCCATGAAAGAAACAAGAGTGACCATCTTTTCCTCCCTTAAGTCCATCTCACACGACCATCACAAGACTGAATCTAATATATCCCACATTGCATTCCATTATTAATGTAATACCCCGATAATTTCAACAAAAACATTAATTCAAATTAATTAATATTATAATTATTCTGGACGTATATAACTAATACTATTATTATTTTAGACCTATTTAGTTATTATAATTGTTTGAGTTAAAAATTTATTGATCAAACTCAATTAGTAACTTATTTAATAGAGTTGGGCTTGGCCCACTTTCTTTTATTATATTAAATTGTTATTGAATTACTCTTCTCTTAAATTAATATTGGGCTGGATTAGGGTTAGGAAATAAGTGTTAGGGTTTAAGTATTTAAAGGGAGTTAGTTAGAGGAGAATACAATAACACTTACTGAGAAAGAAAAGAATAACTAAAGGAGAAGGAAAGAGACCGGCAGAGCAAAAGGGAGAAGAGAGACTGTAGCAGCCAGGGCTGTTCCTATCATTTAATTGGCCCAGGGCGAAGCTCAAGAAATGTCCCTTATTTAATAATCAAAATTAATACTTAGAAAAAATTGCAGGTCGCTCCACTTTTTGAAACTTTTGATCGCTAAAGTACACATTTGAACCGTGATTCATCAATTTTTATTGAATTAATTTTACACCGCATTTCAATAGTGTAACTACTAGTCTATTTTTGTACCGCGATTCATCAATTTTAGTGCATTAATTTTTGCACCGCGGTTCAATAATATAATTGCTAGTTTATTTTTGAACCGTGATTCATCAATTTTAGTGCATTAATATTTTCCTTTAATATTTATACACAAGTGACCCAAGTCATAACATACTCAAGAAATATTAAGGCTATAATTATTACTAATTGGGTTGTTTGAGAATTTACGAATTGGAATGTATGAAGTGAGTCAGGGCCGTGTCTTAAGTTTGAGAATTGCCGAATTGGGCTATTTTCTTTGGATTTTGGGCCTCTTCAGCTAGCTGCATAAAAAACACTAACTCAATATAATACTATTACTAATACCTACAAAATTTTAGGCCCCTAATTAGCTTGGGCCTTGGGCTGATGCCCAGCCTGCCCTTGCCCAGGTCTGGCCCTAATAGCAGCGGCAAAAATCGAGAGAGAGGCAACATTAGTTTCTTGGTAAGCTCTTAGCCCTCTCGTACCATTATTGCAGTAGGTAGTTCATATGGTCTATGGAATAGGGCACTGTTTGTCAAGGAAAAGAAATATGGATGGTTTCAATATAATATATATTGTATAATATGTATATGAGTGGTACTATGCATTACCGATGCATTGTGTGAGTTAGTGTGTGCCGTGTGGGTGGATCCTACAGGAATTGTCAATTGCACTTGATTAGGTCATTTACCTACTTATGATGATATATATATATATATTCGCAACCATACTTTTATAAATCATTAGAATACATAGATTTGGGCAAACGAGCTTAGGGCGATAGTACGTGTTGTGGATTATCTTCGCTAAGCATATTGAGGTAAGATATTATACCTTTTTTTAGGTCTCTAATCTTTTATGTACCGTTCGTTAGGTTTCCGTCATTCCTTAGATATCGATGTCTCTTGAAATGTACGCCGACTTTAAATCGGTAATTGCATTTGAACTCTGTCGCTTACACTTCTTTCGAACTCATAATTTGATTCTCTGTTTATTCTCACATAATTATTGAATTTCATGTGAGATACCTTTGATATGAAAAGTATGATTTTTGATGATGTCTGATTTTGTAAAAGTATTTGATTACTTGAAATTCTACCATGATCACTAAGTTGAATTTATGACACTACGAATTATGAAACTATGAATTATGATACTTGTGAACGCCACTTGGCCCGTGGCATGGTTATCCGGATATACCTATGATTTATGAATTATAATATATGAATTGTTATCTGTGAATTATGATCTATGAACTATGATTATGAATTGCTTAGGTGATCATGGAATTATGTGAGTAATATGTTGTCATCAGCTGGTATGGGATGTGTGATGACAATTGATTACTCGAGTCTACTTGTTGCATTGTTATTTTTCACTTGGAATCCTGAGTATATATCTGTGAGTAGTCTGTTGTCTTCAACTGGTATGAGACGGTTGATGACAGCGGGCTACTCGAGTCAATCATTGAATACTTATCTCTTTTTGGATTTCTGATCTTCTGGTTGAGATTTGAAAACTGCTTCCGCTTATCGATTTTGAACAATGGATTTTGAACACTTGATTCATCTCTGATTTGTTTCTGGTTAACTCCTCCTTAGTAACCGGAGGGGTTGTATATGATCTTACTGAGCATTATTCACTCACCCCTTCATACTCATCTTTTTCAGGTAATGAGTAAGATTTATTAGAGGATTTCAACTCTGGTAGACCAAGATAACAGTTCCGAGAATTTTAGATCTAGTCATTTCTTATTGAATCATTTAATAGTACTTTGAATAAATTATTGACTCATGTTAAATATTAGATTGATCTTGTATTGAATTACTTTGTGTATATATTTTACTTTAGTTAATGATGTTTAAGATTTATTTATTATGAGATTGAGAACATTTATGATTTAAGTTATGATTGTTAGTGACGTGGTCAAATTGTGAGACCACGGTGTCGTGTCAAATTTGGGGCGTTACAATTAAAGGGTAAGTAAATGTTCAATTTTATGCTTAGGAAAATCGTTGTGTGAGTAGTGACTAACCAATTGATGAGAGTCTTGTATATGTGGATGACGTAAACCGATATAGATGATAGTTTCTATTATTATGTAATGACATAATTAATGACTGTAAAAAAAATATTGGTTATTGAAATACAAACAAATAAAAATAAATAAATGAAAATTACTTTACTAATTAAATAGTTAACTATCAAATTGTTTGTTATATCTAATAAAAAATGAATTGAAGTCAGAATAACAGACTCTAAATAGAACCCTCAACACAAAAATGTTAGAAATAACATATTCTGCAACATAATTTTTGTACAACTATTCAATAACAAAAGTTATTGAGTCTAGATTCTTAGAATTCATTGGGAGAAGTTCTATACCAGATAGTTGATATTTTAGTAGGTCCCTTTCCCTTCTTCAGAATATGTAGCCACATCATCCTCTTCATCTCCTCCAACCCTTCATTTCAAGATTTCATACAGATCTTATAGTTAATTAATTATATATATCCAAATATATATCGATATGCATCTTTATTTAAAAAAACAATTTATAAAAATAGAAATTTAGATCTATCATATTTGATAATTTTTTAAGCATATGAGTTTTTCCTTTTCAAAATGGATAAAAAAATCTTCTGATCCCAACTTTTTATGTTGGACATTTGTTTTATAAATTTGATTTTGACAAAAATGGACAAATGGACATCAGATATACACTTTTTGACTTCAAATCTGCATTCTATTTTCGGATATAATGAAATTAGAGAAAAAACATCATAGATCTGTATATTTTGGTAAATATTTGTAAAATTAAAGTTCAAATTAACATTGGCCTATTACCGATTAAATTGAATAAATATATATCTTTTGTAAACTAACTTTAATAGGTTATTTTTTTTTGCAAATATTAGACTTGAATTTTTAAACATGCAGGCTGGACAAATATACTAAGATTTTTATTTGTTAATTTAGGTTAAAGTTTTTTTTTTTTTTGCATATATTAGACCTGAATTTTTAAACATGTAGGCTAGACAAATATATTAAGAATTTTATTTTTTAGCTTCATATTTGATTAAAATGGAGTAGAAAAAATCTCATATATATGTATATATTAATTTATTTATCTATTGTTTGATAGGTAAGTGTGGCCTCTAGTCTTGCCATCTATCCTACCACTTGGGTCAGATATATATTTATTTTCTTATAAATTTGTCAGTTATTTGTTCAATCTAACCTTAGCCTATATCCGATCTATAGATTCCGCATATAAAACTGCTTGAATTTTTATAAGTATTTGACGGTTAAACAACAAATATTTGAATGACAATAGGAGTAGTGCATATGCTGATACTTTATATAATAATTATTTTTCCGGACTATTACCATTATCGGTGTGAAGTAAATGTTAAGAGTAAATTTATTATAGATGCTCGGTTACTAATTTGTCTTTTTCTATTTACTAATTTATATGAAATTGTCAGTAAATTTCAAAATATGTCATTATTATGTCTGTTTATATTACTGTTATATAGAGTAAATTATTTGAAATCTTGTTGTTATATAATTTATTGATATTATTGATATATAATATTGTTATAAAATATAGAAAATATTTTTATTAGAATAATGAAAATACTTAAGCACCTCGAACAACAAACTGGTTCTAAAAATATTTAAGTTTTAGAACTATAAGAATTTAAAATTTATAAGAATGAAGAAGAATTAAACTTTTCATAAAACTACACATATTACTCATAAATTAAGCTTTAAAACAACTAAACAAAATGATTTGTTTCAAAAATATTTATTGCATTTAGTTTATACATTTCATACGGTTGCAAATAACTATGGTTGACAATCATTTTATATACTCTTTGGAGAAACATTAATTTAATGCATGTGTTCTTTTACTAATATGTCTTTGTCTATTAACAAATTTATCTTACATCTATCTTTTATATTTCTTATTACATCGATGAATAGTCTTTAAATAAAGTTAGTTAAAAATATTAAAGCTTTCATGAGGTAATGATAATATTTTATGTTGAACAATACATTATTTAGTAAGCATGTTAATCTAATTCATTGTTTACTAAACGAAAAAATATTATCATTATTTTGGACGTTTACCAAAAATATTTCTTTAGTAAACTATTAACTAATTCATTAGTGATAGGAAGTAATTATGTTACTTTAATTTATAGTTTTAAAATGGTTTGAATAATACTACATTGTAATTATTTGTCAAGACTATTATTAATAATGGTGACAAATAATTTATATTGAATCGATTGTTTCATCATTTAATCTTAATTCTAGGAATTTATATTACCGTGGTAAAGATTTAGAAGCTAATATGCCAATTACAAATGCAAAAATTTTTTTTTTAAAAAAGAAATGTGAAATCGGATATAGAATAAATTATTCAATATTTGATATTATTATTTTGATATTGTATTTTTTGTCATTTCGTAAATCATATTGAACTATATTAAATGTTATACAATTTGTTTACATTAAATGTACTAAAGAGATTTAAAAAGTCATTTGAATTTGAAGAGTTGCTATCAACTTCATTAATTGATTTTCATTTTAATTTCCAAAAAAATATGACAAATATACAAATTATAAATGTTTCCAAATTTAGTAAGTTACTTTTGGCGGGAACTTTCCATAATTTACTTCCTTCCTTTTATATATGTATAGATTGTTTGTAAATATTTGATGTCTGTAATAGAAGTTTGACTTTTTATTTATTAATGTTTGATGTTAAGTTACCAATTAAAAAATATTATTTCTTCGAATTTTTAATGTTTACTAAGATGATTAATTTAATTTTCTGTTGAACCACAAAATCAAACCGAACCAAACTGAGTGGTTTGTTTGGTTTGGTTCCAAGCATTGGTCAGTTTGGTCGGATTTGAGATTTTTGGAACCTAGGGATGTGGTCCGGTTCATGGTTCTGACCAAAACCGAACCACATGCACCCTACATTTTAGTCAACGATGCAACACATTTGTTATCGCGATGCATCAAACATTCAAACCTACACTTTAACAATTTGATAATATTATTGTAGATTAGAGCGGTTGAAAATCCATCAAAGTGTACCGACACGTAATTTTCCCAAGATATTTCCAAAAACCCAAGGTTAAATGTGCCCTTTCTCATATTAATTGGGAAAAATTGCAGGCTAGTCAACTTTTAAAAGTTTTCAACTGCTAATTTACACTCTGATTTTTTTTTTCAAACCAGAAAAAAAACATATTTGATTTATCATGATGCATCATTTGATAATGCTCGATTGACATCACACAATGCACACATTTGAGCATTGCGATGCAAAAAAAGTTTGAAAAAAATTATCATCAATTGTAACTATTTGTTTTTATGTCGTTGGGATTTCTTTTCATAAAGATCTAACTATCTCAATCACTATGACCATTATTTTTGTTGAAAGAAATAAATCTAATTAGTTTGTTAGTTAATTTACTTCGAGAATCTCGTTAAGGTTCATAGCTATTAGTATCAGTTGCTTTAATTACATGGTAAGATAGTAAAAAAGAATCATCAATCAATAACTTAACTAAAATCATTTGAATAGATAATCCATTTTATTAATTTCATTTTTTTTTGTAGTTTATACTTTATAATGATTGATCATAAATTGAAAAGGATAAACTGAAAAATGATGTAGTAATTTATTTAAAAATGAAGAGAATAAGAGAAAAGTAATGGAATAACAATGTTTTCATTAAACTTATGTGTCTTTTACCACGAAGGAGGAGGAGGAGTCTCTTTATATAAACATGTTAAAAGCTGTATTTACGGCTAAACATTAGGAATTCCTAAATATAGATCCTAAGTAAAAGGAAAGAATATAAATACAAAAAAGGTATGTAGATATATACGCTCAATCATATCTATGTAGATATATATGCTCAATCATATCACGTATCATATCTTGACATCTTTCACTCCCCCTCAAGTTGGTGCATGTAAGTTTTGAATGCCCAACTTACCAACCAGGAAACGAAATCGTGCCATGCCTAAGGCTTTTGTGAATATGTCGGCTACTTGCTCTTCAGTGGAGATTTTATGTGGAAAAATATCATCTGACTCAACTCTTTCGCGAATGAAGTAACAGTCCATCTCCACATGTTTTGTTCTCTCGTGAAAAACAGGATTATTAGCTATGTGTCTAGCTGCCTGATTGTCACAATAAAGGGTAGTAGCTCTCAATTGTGGAGCTTCAATATCTTTGAGTAGCCATCGAAGCCACAGAAGTTCACTGGTGTCGTGGCCATGGCTCGATATTCTGCTTCGGCAGAAGAACGTGAAACCACACTTTGTTTCTTGGTGCGCCACCAAGAGAAATAAAATAACCCGTACAAGATCGCCTTGTCATTTGACATCCTCCCCCATCTGCATCACAATACGCCTTAAGTACCAAGTCTCCATTAGAAGGTAAGAAAATGCCTTGGCCTGCAGTTTGTTTTAGGAAACAGACAACACGAAGAGCTGCATCCATATGACTACGACGAGGTGCCGAAAGAAATTGACTTAATAAATTAACCGAGAATTGAATGTCAGGCCTTGTCATTGTTAAATATAGCAGCCGTCCAATGAGTCTCCTGAAACATGAAGCATCAACGAGTGGAGTGTCATCTTTGGTAGTGATGCGCAGATTTTGTTCCATTGGGAAATGACTTGGCCTCCCTCCTTGAAAGCCGATCTCTTCCAAGATGTCTAAAGTATACTTCCATTGGCTAAGAACAATACCCTCTGGTGACCTTGCAACCTCTATCCCCAAGAAGTATTTTAATGAACCAAGATCCTTGATGCTGAATTTTTTATCCAAGAAAGACTTGACGTTTTCAATCTTGGTGCTATCATTTCCCACCAATAAAACATCATCCACACAGATTAGAGCAGCCACATAGCAGTCCTCACGGTTGTAGATAAATAGGGAGTGATCAGCCCGAGATTGACGAAAACCAACTTCAAGGAGTGCACTAGTAAATTTGTGGTACCAATTTCGAGATGCTTGATGGAGTCCATAAAGCGATTTATGGAGCTTGCAAACCCGTAACTCCCTATCCTTAGCAAAACCTTGGGGCACCTTCATGTAGACTTCTTCGTGCAAATCTCCATGTAGAAAAGTGTTGTTGACATCAAGTTGGTGAATGATCCAACCCCTTTTAACTGCCACGGCTAACAAACTCCTCAAAGTTACCAACTTGGCCACGGGAGCAAATGTTTTGTGGTAGTCAATACCTTCCACTTGGGTGAATCCTTTTGCGACCAACCGAGCCTTGTATCGTTCGACATCTCCATTTGGTTTGTACTTTATCTTGTAGACCCATTTGGAGTCGATGGCTTTCTTTCCCGGAGGCAATGTTTCTAGTGTCCATGTCCCATTTTGTTCAAGGGCAAAGATCTTTTTTTTTATTGCTTCCCTCCAATGTGCATCTTTTACTGCCTGATGATAATATCTAGGCTCATCACATGAAGTGATGGCCGCCAAGAAAGCTTTATGATTAAGGGAAAAACGATCATAATTAACATAATGTGCTAAGGGATATACTTCCGAGGTTTCCGAATTGGGAGCAGGTGGCGAATGGTCTATGGAGCCAGGCAAGTTAATGACATAATCCTCAAGACGTTTGGGCTGCTTCTTGGTTCGATCACTACGTCGTGGTTCTACATTCCGACTGTGTTCAGTTGTCTGCCCAGTTGATTACACACTTGTTTGTTCAACTGACTGCTCAACAGGTTGCTCAACCTGCTGTTCATTCGACTGCCCAATTGTTTGTACAGTGGTCTGCCTAGACGATAGCTCAACTGGCTGGACATCTGACTGTTCGGCCAAGGTAATAGGTGGATGATTACCCCGTTCCTCTGTACCATCAACTATGCTGAGTTCCTCCTCCCAATCAAGTTCTCGACGTGCTACTGAGTCATCTACATTGGGTTTTGATGGCATGTTCTTGAACGGAAAAATGTTTTCAACAAATTTTACATCACGAGAGGTGTAAATCTGTTTGCTTTCAAGATCAAACATCATAGAACCCTTTTGAGAATGTGGATACCCAACAAAAATACATGGACGTCCCGTAACATCAAACTTGTCTCTCCCTTTTTTATTATCTTTGGCATGAGCAAGACAACCGAAGGCATGAAGGCGGTCATAGTTAGGCCTTTTTCCAAATATAACTTCAAATGGAGTTTTATTTTGTAAAAGTTTTGTAGGTAATCTATTTATGATGTAAGAAGCTGTCAAAACACATTCACCCCAAAATTTCTTTGGCAACCCAGCCTCAAAACGTAAGGTCCTAGCAACCTCTAAGATGTGCCTATGTTTACGCTCCACCACCCCATTCGTTGAGGTGTGTCTGCAAGAGAGGTTTCAAGTATCATGCCATGCTCATTGTAATATGCTATCATTTGTCGTGATTGAAATTCAACACCATTATCACCACGAACCCTTTTTATTTGTCTTCCAAATTGAGTTCGAATCATGTTGCAAAACATAGTCAAGTATTTAGACACCTCTGACTTATATTTCATGAGAAAATTCCAAACACCTCGACTAAAATCATCAAAAATTGATAAAAAATATCTTGCACCCGAAAAAGAAGGAGTTTTATATGCACCTTAAATGTCACAGTGAATTAAGTCAAACAAATAATGATTGAATACTACTTATTGGAAAAGGAAGTCTTGTCATCTTTGCTTTAAAACAAGAGTCACAATGTTTATCCTCCTTTATTTCACTACCGAAAATGCTATTAAAATAATCAGACCTCAATGAAGCTGCATGACCTAGTCTTCGGTGCCAAGTACTTGAATCAACAACCTGCCAACGCTTCGCATTCACTACTCTTGATTGGCTCCATGTAGTATAGACCATTGTGTCGCCTACCCATCCCAATCAGAGTCCTCGAAGCTAAGTCCTGCATAGCACAAAAATTCGGGAAGAAAATCAGTGAACAATTTAAATCTTTCGTGAGTTTGCTAACAGAGAGTAAATTGCACTTGAAATCCGGAATATTTAAGACATGATCGATTTTCAACCCATTTGGTAGATTAGTACAACCCACTCCCTTGACAGGTATAACATCACCATTTGGTATTTTGACAGGCAAGGAATCCTTGGAATTTCGTCGGTTATGCAAAATAGTAGCATCACAAGTTATATGCTCACTTGCTCCCGAGTCGATGACCCAAGATGTTGTATTATCTATCTTACCCGCCAGATTTGCTGTTGGGAAAGTTTCATCATTTGGCTGTTTGAAGAAATCTACCAACTTGCTGAAGTTTGCCGCTGAAAGGCCTGGAATGGGGCTATCATTTGCGTCAGCCAGGTAAGCTGTCTTCTTCCCTTTGCCGTGACCATCCCCTCCTTTCTTCTTGTTGTTTGGATACCCAACCAATTCATAACAATTCTCAACCGTGTGATGATATTTCCCACAATGGGTACATTTCGGTTTCTCTTGCAGCCCATCTTTCTTTTCATCTTTGTTCGGTTTTTGCATTCCTTGTGTCTAAAAAGCTGCAGCTTCAATGACCGGCCTCCCTACCATTGTAATCTGCCGCTGCCTTTCATCCTCGGACACTAAATGATAAGTTACCCCCAATGACACCATCGGCTGCGTGCTAAGAATCTGGGTTTTGATTGTTCCAAAATTCTCATCTAATCCCATTAGAAACTCGTACAAGCGTTCCTTCTCCCTCATCTCTACCAATTGCTTGGGCACTTCACACCTGCACCCGTTGCATTTACACTTCGGTATGGGAGAAATAGAATTGATTTCATCCCATAAACCCTTTAGCTTGGTGTAATAAGATGACACCGAGAGTTTCTCTTGTCGAGTTAGGGTTATTTCCCTTTTTATTTCGTATGCCATGGGTGCGCTTTGGGCTCCAAAACGCTCACCAAGATCTTTCCACACTTCCTGTGCAGTCCTTGCATGTTTGACACTGCTCTGAATGTCCTTTTTCATGGAACTATGCAACCAACCCTTTACCATGGCGTTGCATCTTTTCCACAACCCTAATTCAGCCGATCCTTCTTGTGGGCATGGGATCGTTCCGTCGACGAAACCAAACTTATTTTTCGCGAAAAGGGCATTGCTCATCTCATCTACCCAATCCGCATAATTCCCATCATGAAGAAGATCGCTTACGAACACGGTATTTGGACTATCCGAGGTTGAAATGTAATAAGGCGACATCACATCCACCTTGGCTCCCCCTGCGGCATCAACCTCAATTTTCTTGCCTTCGTTGGTAGTCATGGTCTTTGATGTCGAGATTAATGAAAAAAAAATGTGCGGAAGCGTTATACAACCTGCTCTGATACCATGAAGAGAACGAGAGAAAAGTAATGGAATAACAATGTTTTCATTAGACTTTTGTGTCTTTTACCACGAAGGAGGAGGAGTCTCCTTATATAAACATGTTGCAAGCTGTATTTACGGCTAAACATTAGGAATTCCTAACTATAGATCCTAAGTAAAAGGAAAGAAAATAAATACAAAAAAGGTATGTAGATATATACGTTCAATCATATCTATGTAGATATATACGCTCAATCATATCACGTATCATATCTTGACATCTTACAAAAAAGGTGGAGTAAAAGATTGCTAAAAAATCAGAAACAATAAACGAACCATAATACACGAACAGTCTAGCACGACCATAAAATTGTACTACTTGATTGTGATTGTTGGTTGAAGACAATAAATAAATGAAAAGAAAAGAATTACTCCATCCGTTATGGGCAAAGAATTCACTATTTCATTTTGAAATATTTTACTTAAAGAGTTCACTTTCAATAATTAATGCATAAGTGTCATTTTATTACATATAGACTACTAAAAACGTCTTTTTCTTAAAAAAAATGTATAATACAATAGAGCTCAGTGTTGTATGTGCGCAACTGACAAAAACTAACTACCAGATGAGATTTATTGTTTTACTGAAATCATACACCCGTGATTTAATTGGATTTACAAGTCTGTGAAAGATAATAGTGGCCGTAATTATCGAAATATGTGAATGACAGTTATTGTTTTACTGAGAACTTACGACTGTAATTATCCAAGGATGTGAATGACTATTATTATTTTTTTTAAAAAAATGTTCGTAAGTTTTGTAAGTAATTTTTTGTAATTTTAAATATTTGTATTTTAATTTCTTTCTTTTTTTAAAAAAAATTTGTGCTAAGTTTCCCTTATTGATCTGGAATCTTTGTGATTTATCAATTGAATCTTAATTTAATTTTTTTCCGGTTGATCACGTCAAAGTTGTGGTGACCTTGTCTTTAGTCCATGTAGACAATGGTACTGGTAAGCCGAAAGACAAAGCGATTATGAATTAACTCCGTCCTGCAAGGATGAACATCGCCATTAAGAAGTCGGGGGTGGCCCGACTCAAAACCCTCCGGCGTAAGGATGAGATTACGGGTGATATAAATTGCAATAAATATAGTGTATTGATAGCTCTTTCTTATGGCCTTGTTTTCTGGAAATGAATGTTGTTTTGAAATGAATGTTGTATGTTATTTTCAGATATCTGTGTTGCCTTAGCAATAACTATAGAGAATGTCTCATATTTATACTTGAATAGTCTGTGAGGTGGCATTTTCCCATTTGTGGACATGTTGCAGCTGATCATAAATGCCCTGATACCGTGTCAGATGGGAGAAGTGACCAGAATGCGCTCATGTAAGGGGAGTGGTTGGTTGTGTGTGTCTGTATTTCCGGCGTATGGTAATGGTAGGGGTGCATGAGGACGCCAACAAGTCAACTGTTTCACCTCTGCCTTCTTCAAAGGCCAAGAGGGGAGGAAATTCTGTGGGAGTTTCGAGGCCAAAGAGATAGAAAACTTTGGTTGTTCCTGCCGAGGATATTATTTCAGCCGAGACTGTGGCTCCGACCGAGACTACGGCTCTGGCCGAGGATACATCTGTTGTCTTTGAGTTTGCCCTTCATTCTACCTATGCCGACTTGCCAAGAGCGTCGATGGATGAAGACAATAGGTTCATGCTCGTTTCTTATCGGACTTGCAAGTCGTAACTGTCTTTCTGACATTGGCTTTGGGCGCAGGTTGTTGTACCAATTTATCCCCCAGGAGTTAATTGAAAACGCTGCTTTGCTTTTAGATGACAAGGTCGTCGATCTGATTGGTATTGCCATGAATCAGGTAGCATTCTTTTTTCTTTAAGTTTTTTTGAGACGCACTGGAGAGATTTATTTTTTTCTGAACACAGTTTGTTTTCTTTTAGCTCGACATTTCGTTTGGCTCCCTTTCCGATAGGGTCAACATGTACTTTGGAGCTCTCGTCGGTTTGAAGCAAGACTTGGAGGGCTCGAAATCTGATTGCTCCTGAGCTCACGCCAAGGCTGAGACTTTGCAGACCCGGGCTGAATCCTTGCAGGCCAAGGTGGATTCTCTGGAGGGTAGCCTCCATGCAAAGGACAACGAGCTAGAGCAAATGCTCAAAGAGAAGACTGTGTGGCTGACGAGGGAAAATCTTCTAGGGGCGAAGGCTATAAAGCGAGACCAGTTTGTCTCGGAGAAGAGTCAGCTGGAGGAAAATGTTGCCTCCTTGGCTCATGAAAATGCGAGCTTGAGGGCCGAGATGACGACTCTTCTTGGAAAGGACCAAATAATCAACACCTTTATGGCCGATGAAGAGTATGAAAATATGTGCATGGAGTTCTTCAAGAAGAGTTGTGTTCAGACTTTCAGGGCTACCCTTACAACTGGAGTCCCCCTCGACAGAGTACTGGTGATGGCTCGGTTTGACACATATGGAAAGGAGTGTTGGGGAGCCTCTTCCATCGTGCCCTTCGATCAGGATGAGCTTGACTAGCTGAGGGCGGAGGATGAGAAGAATGGGGCTTTAGAATGGGTTCCCCCCTGTGTCGGCCAAGAACTTGGTCCTTCGTCTAAAGGAGAGGAAGCTTTATTTTAAAGAAAGCTTCCTTCCTTACGCTTCAATGCTTACCTCTTCTACTTCCTTTGCTCTAGATTTTTACGTGGGAGATCAATTGATGAAATAATTGGAGGGAGAGAGTCCCGTCTCGCTGGGGAGAAAGGCCCTACGTCACCCATTCCCTCGTTCTGTCTAAAAGGTTCGTTCTCCGGTGACTGATGCCATCGGAGTTATATTTATGGAGTTTTGTCTTTTTGATTTCACCATTTGTATGTTTGTAGAGGACAGAGTATAGCCAAGAAAATAACGCTTCCTGGCAACGAGAACCAAACTTATCACGCCAAAGTTGTGGTGACCTTGTCTTTAGTCCACATAGACAATGGTACTGGTGAGTCGGAAGACAACGTGGCTATGAATTAACTCCACCATGTAAGGATGGACAACACTGTTAAGGAGTCGGGGGTGGCCCGACTCAAAACCCTCCGACGTAAAGATGGGATTACGAGTGATATAAATTGCAGAAAATGCAGTGTATTGATGATGGCTTTTTTTTTGGCCTTGTTTTTTGGAAATGAATGTTGTTTTGAAATGAATGTTGTATGCTATTTTCGGATATCTATGTTGTCTTAGCTATAATTGTAGAGAATGTCTCATATTTATACATGAATGGTCTGTGAGGTGGCGCTTTCCCATTTGTGGACATGTTGCGGTTGATCATAAATTCCCTGATGTCGTGTCAGATGGGAGAAGTGACAAGACTGTGCTCTTGTCAGGGGAGTGGTTGGTTGTGTGCGTCAGTATTTTCGGCGCATGGTAGGGCTATGTCAGAGCTGTCGCGCCCTAAATGCCTCGCTTTTTCGTGACCGATTGTCGCCAATGCCGAGCTAGCTTTATCGTTGCCGAGGCCGAGTCGACTTTATTGTTTTGCCGAGGCCGAGCTGTTTTAGCCCTGTGCCTCAATCTCTTTTTAAACAACCTTTTACTGGTTTAAGGAAACCCTCCTCGGCATAGCCGAACTGATTCCTGCCATTCAATTTCACTAATGGTGGGACCCAAAGTGGTCCCCTCTGAGGCTAACTTATACCAAGACCCTTCACGACCTAGATTTATTTAAAAAAAAACTATTTGTAAGTTTTGTAATTTTAAATATTTATATTTTAATTTCTTTCTTAAAAAAAGTGTGTTAAGCTTCCCTTATTAGTATGAAATTTTTATGATTTCGATTTCAAATAGTTTTTTATTAGTGCACTTTATCTTATTTGAGATTTTCATGTTTAAGTTTATTTCAATTAATTGGTGTTGGGTTGGTGTACGTTTGTGAGAGAGAGAGTATTTTTGAATGTTTAATAATACACTTTTTAGATGAGTTACAAAATTTTACAGCTAATAAAATGTGTTATTTCTTTAGTTTTTGAGATGTCGTCTTTTCTTTGTATAATGTACATTCATCCGACCCATCATGCTCGTTTTATACACTGATCACGTCCATACTATTTGTGTAATACCTCGATAATGTTAGTGTAAAAAATTAAATTATAATAATTAATATTATTTTTATTTTGGACTAATCTAATTGTTTTGGACCTATTTAGTAACCAATTAAATTGAGTCGGACTTGGCCTACTTTTGACTAAGATTTTAATATGGATTCCTTATTAAAATTTACTTAATTAATTTCGGTCTAGTCAACTTTAGGATTTCGGTTAGGGTTGGAAATCATAGTAGGGTTTTATATATTTAGAGTTTGCGAGAACGGGAGAGAGGGAGAGGCGACTGCATAGCTAGAAGACGAAGAGTCCGTTTGATTTAGCTTATTGATATATGCTAATGACTTAGGGCTCGTTTGTTGTGGCTGATGACTTATGACTTATGGCTCATAGCTTAAGCTGGTAGCTGAATGACTTTTGACTGATTGCATGATAGACTGTTTGTTACAGCTGTTGAAAAGCTGCTTATGAGTCGTTATAATTATTTGTTAAAAAAAACTTGAAAATTAATATTCATATTTTTATGTATATTTCATAAAAGGATGAAATGAAGACAATCGAATATTTATTAATGAATAGTTGTCTTCATGTTTTTAAAAAAAAAACCAAAAAAAATTAAAATTTTGGCTTTTTGGCTTTTGACTTTTCAATGCATAAAGGGTGTTGTACTTTACTTATTGGCTTTTGACTTATAAGCTGAAACAAACACTTTAAATATGACTTTTCAAAAGCCAAAAGCCAAAAGTCACTCCAAATAAGCTGCAACAAACGAGCACTTATTACTTATGACTGATGACTTATTACTTATAACTTATGACTGATGACTAATAACTAGTGTTGTTTTATTTAACGTTTTGAAAGTGCTGATCAACTTTCATAAGTTTGTGTGTGTTTGATTAGTAAGTTGAAAAAAATAATGAATTCAAATATAAAGACACCAATAGCCTCTTCACAAAATGTGATTAATTACATTATTATTATTATTATTATTATTTTAATATAATTACTTTTATTCTTATTACAAATTTAAATTATTATTATTATTATTATCATTATTATTACTTTTATTATTATCATTATTACTTTTTATTATTTTATTAATATTAATAGTAAATTTATTATTATTCTTAATAATTATTATTGGCCTTATTATTATTATCATTATTTTATGAATATTAATATTAATTTTATTTATTTATATTATTATTATTTATTATTAATGATTTTAACAATATTAATATTACCTTTATTATTATTATTTTATTAATATTAATATTAATTTTATAATTACTTACTATTATTATGATTATTTTTACTATATTATTATTAATATAACTTTTAATAATATTATTATTTATTTTATTATTACTATTATTATCATTACTAATAAAAATTATTATTATATTTATTACTATTAATAATTTTTTATTCTTATTATTATTATTACTATTATAATTATTCATATTATTATTATTCATTTTATTATTATTATTATATTATAATAATATTAATTATTAATTATTATTATTAAGTGGTTTGTGTATGACTTATGACTTATCTTACTATAAATGAAATCAAACGCTTCAAAATCAACTTATGATAAGTTATAGGTTATAAGTCATAAGCACATTCAGATAAGTCAAATCAAACAGGCCCGAAGTGAGCGGCTGCAAAAAAAAAAAAAAAAAAAAAAACTTAGGTTGCGAGTGTTCTTCGTCAACTAATTGAGTTAAGGCAAACGTCGACTTCCTGATTATGATTTTGTGTGAGTTCTTATTTCCCCACTTGGTGGAATTAATAATGTATTATTGGTTGTCGAGAATTGTTGTTAAATTTTGAAATCAGAAGTGGGCAGTGATGTAGTCGAGAGCATGTGCATTGAGTTTGAAATCAATTTTTAAAGTGGGTTTATACGGATATAATTTATGAATAAATATATATTGGATTTTGGTGTTTAGGAATCAAATGTTGGAGGTGGCCAGGTTTCAAATTGATGAGTTCTTTTGTTTTGAAACCAATAGTAAACCAGATTCCAATTGATTAAGGACTATAAATTGGTATAAACAAATTTAGTAATAGAATAATATAGTGTATATGTGTAGGTTGATATATTATAATGGAGTTTGGAAGAAATATCAACAAATCTGGGCGGGTGACTTGGGAAGAAGATGAACTGAAGTTACATAATCACCCTTTGGACTTTGGGATTTTTAATATTAATTATCTGATTTTTAGAACAGCCTCCAAATTATGGAATTGTCAAATAAAGCCTTATTTTGTTAAACGGCAACTATGGGTGGGATCACCGTTAGTTTAATTTATGGAAATTTCACGCGGAATCTTGATTTCCGAATTCTAAGTTTAGTGTTATATTAAATTAGGTTTGAGTAAGACGAATTAAGTCTTCAATCGCAGTTTGAGATTTTTGCTTTGATCGACACTAACAAGGTAAGGAATTATATATCGTTTAAGTCCTTTATATTTTTTGTTCCGTACTATTAGGCTTCAACTATATTCTTTGATAAATATCTTTTCTTTGAACACGTGTCGATATTGTATTGGTAATTGATTTTGACTCTATCGCATGCGATTTATTTCGGAAATCATGATTATGTCTTTCGTTATTTCTCACATAATTGTTGAGTCTCATGTGAGATACTTTTGTTACATAAATGTGGTTACTGCTTATTCTCAAATTTTGTAAAGTTATCAAATGTTTTAAAAATTTTACCTTGATCACTAAGTCAAACAACCAGTCACATGTTAATGTGACCTTTAAATATATTTTACCTAGTTACGGGTTAATGAGACCTTTTGATTTACCTAGTCACGGGTTAATGTGACCTTTCGAATTACCTACTTACGCGTTAATGTGACCTTTCAATTTACCTAGTCACGGGTTAATGTGACCTTTCGATTTACCTATTCACGGGTTAATGTGACCTTTGAATTACCTAGTTACGCGTTAATGTGACCTTTCGATTTACCTAGTCACGCGTTAATGTGACCTTTCAATTTTTCAATCACAAGAAAGTAGTCGCATAGTATTGCGGCGATGCTTATTGCGATGGACTTTGTTACAGACATTTTCCGTTGCAAACATCAATTTGAAACCGATTTTTCTGAATTGTAACCGATAAATCTGTTTCAATTACCCTTTTTTCTTGTTGTGATAACCGGAGGGGTTGTATATGAACTTGTTGAACATTGTTCGCTCATCCTTTCTTATTCTTTCTCTTCCAAGTGACAATTAACTTGGTTAGATGAGTTGTTTCGAGTAGGCGAATGAAAACTATCTAAAGATATTAGACATTAATGATTTCATTTATTAATACTTTGGAAGTTTAAATTAATTTGAGTTGATTTTATTTTGGGTGTAGTTTTGGATATTTGGTGGTTGTATTTTAACCACGGTTAGAGATATTATTATTTATAAATTATGAGTTATGAGAGTTATTATGATTTGTAAGCATTGATTGTTGTTGATGTGACTATACTGTTGGACCGTGGTGTCGATACCGAGTTTGGCGTTATAGTTTGAGATGTTTTTTCTTTAAAAAAGGCTATTTGTATTTTTTCTCCTTGTTTCAAACAAAGTTTTCTTACTATTTACGAAATACATATTGTTTGTGTTTGTTCCTTTTATGTCAAAGTGACGCATACAATTTCGTATTTCAATTTGACCATATGCGAGTGGCTTTCAATAAAATGTACGAGTGCGTATAATAGTTTGATCATCCGTATTATAGCCAAGTTTTTAAGTACATACATTGTCTGATGTATATATATATATATATATATATATATATATATATATATATATATATATATATATATATATATATATATATATATATGTATGTATATATAATGATCGGTGCATATATATACCCCAATCGAGTTGGGCTTTATTGTTTTCTTGTCTCCAATGTAAATAAAGATCTTTATTTATTAATTAATGTATGATAGCTGCTTTTATTCTGCATCACTTACAACAAACAAAGGAAAGAAACAAACAAAAAGAAGAAAAAAGACATAAAAGTTAGAGATTGGCAGCGCAAGCTAGCTTGCAATGGAATGTATAGGATGATCAGTAGTGCAAAACCGTTGCACTAAACCTAAGAACATTTGTACGGTTGTTAGTAGGGTTGCGACTATAGCTGCTAAAATTGACAAATCCTCGAGCCATTCGGAATTCTCCTGTTCCCCCAATAACATTCAGCTCGCGAGAATCTGGACCCGATGGATCGTAGCCAACGAAAGTAAGAGTGCTATCCTTGTACTGTCCAGTTTGGAACAGAATGTTGAGGGCAGTAAAAAAACTAAAGTCTGCCATAGAGGAGGAAGTGAAGAAACCTTGACCTCTACCAACGCGGTGAGATGACTTTAAATTTGGTCCGGCTGTCAATCTGAAGTCTACTACTGCAACCATGCCGAAATTAGCGGGGGGAACCGTAAGCTTGCCGGCATTGGCAACGGGAACAGTTTGGGCACCGGATGGATCAGTATAGAATTCAATTTGGGTAACCTTTTCATTTGGTAGGCGAACCTTTTGGTACCACTCATCAATGGAAGTGGAAGCAGCAGCTTGGTTAACAAAGAGGACAGTTATTATTAGTATTATTAGAGACGCTGCGGCTGCGGGTGACAACATATAGCTATTTCCTCCCATTTTGTGTGCTTATGCCTTATTGTAGGTTTGTTTTTGAGTAAGGATAGATATGAAGGGAAACATTAGATTGTACATATATTTATATTGTAAAAAAAAAAACATGTTTCGAAGAGGATCTAAATATCTAATACTCCATCCATTTTCAAATATAAAATGGACGTAACTAACGTAAGGGTCCATAATATCTAAGAAATGGCCGGCCCGCTATTCATATTCGTTGACCAAATTATTCAAGTAAAGTTGAGAATTAAACTCTTTCCATTCAACATTTCAACTGACCTAGTACGGTAGTACCAACTCCGTAGCTTCATCCCCAAACAAGGTGTTAACTGTTAGACGGACCGACTGACTTTTTCAAAATTATAATTTTATTTTTTACACAATTATTGGATCATTCTTGGGCACATTTAAGTCGCTCTCATGGGTTTTAGATATGTTAGCATTTAATACATATGGAACTTACCCATTCAATATGTTTGTTTGTCAAATTCACTCCTCCTATTCACATTATACTATGTATTCAAACATTGTTATTTTTAGATGGAACCGAGGGAGCAATGGGGAAAGCCAGAAAATATAAATGTAATATATTATATTTAATTATATTATTCTCTAAAAAGTTTACTATACTGCTTTGAAAGTTTCACATAAAAATATCACTTTAAAAAACTATATTTACAATTTTCATAACACATTTTAGCTTACTATCTACTTCTGTTGTAAGTACATTGCTTGTGATTAAATATTTTTATGATTATGATCAACTCTAATGAAGTTATTATATCTTCTTAATAATTAAACTTTGGGTTAATAACACTTTTGGGTGTCGTTTGGTAGCCAGTGTTAAGGGCAGATAGGATTAATAAGCCGAGTTGTCTGATGTTTGGTACGCAATAGGTGGTCGGGACTAATAACACGAGTTATTCGAATTAAGTCATTATTGCCTCACTATTAATACCAAGGAGGAGGGTGGTATTATTAGCGCCCTCACTAAAAAAAATTGGGATTAATATTTGTAATCTCAAAATTACCCCCGATATACAGGTGAGGATTAATAGCGAGGGCACTAATAGTACTGGGAGTAATAATACTGCTTATCCTTGTCTGACTACCAAACAAGCCCACCCTAACTTTACTTGCTTATTGCTTTTGGTACCCATTGTACTAACTTTATCATATTTCATCATAAACGTTTTCAATTGTCATTGAATTACATATCTTTCGTTAAATTAATGTCAAAAGCTAGCAGCAGACCTGTAACGTCCAATTAATTAACAACCATTAAAACTTCACACACACACACACACACACGTATATATATATATATATATATATATATATATATATATATATATATGTACTAATATTGAATATTACCTAATAAATCTAACATTATCAAAACAATGATCATAAAGTTGTAAAATACTAAAAACTAGTACTTTTCTATTTTCAAATAATTGTTCTTTTTGACTTGGCACACCGTTTATAAAAAGTAGTTGAATATATTATAATTATTGGTATAATGTATGATTTCATTTAATAGCCTTAAACATGTAATTATAGTTAAAGTAGCTAAAACCTGAAAAAGTTTGAATAAAATAGTAAAAGTATTTATTTTAAAAATAAAGATTTGAAAAATAAATCTTTTGTCCTCTCTTTCCCTTTTTCTCTTCCGGAAGCCTTCCCATTTCTTCTTCTTCCCTCCCTTTCTGTATCAATGTATCTCCTTCGCTTGAACTCTACTCACGGTTCTCTCTCTCTCTAGACGAACTCAAAATCCCCCTCTTCTTCTTCTCTATCCTAGCGCCCACACACACTCTTATAAACCCTGCCCCATCCTTTCCCTCTTTCATCGATTCTTACATCCCAAAGCCCAGCCACGCAAGCCACAACAATCCCAACCAAGTTGCTAATTTTAGCGACTAGTCGACGATTTCTCTCTCGAGCGATTTTTTGGTCGATTTGGAGGAAATCGTAGTGGTTGAGTGGCACCTGGCCGATTTTTAGAACCATGTTTTCTTTGTATGATATATACTTGTCCTCTATTTTTCTCCACCTTGGACTTTTTGTTGGAAGACTTGCATATAAGTTTTCTCTTTCCCTTTGAGTTGTGAACCGCTTTGGATTCAGTGATTAATAGCAGATTGAGATGAATTGATACGTCGATTGCTATGAAGTCGCTGTTGAGATCATTATAAATTTATACTCCCGTTCCAAAATATAAGTCGTTTTGGAGTTTTTCACACAGATCAAGGAAACATATTATAAAGACTAAACTGTCCTTAATTATTTACTTTACTACAAACATTAATAAGAGGTATTTTGATACTCTTACCCAAAGAGTCAAACACAAGTTACAGAGTCAATAAATATGGGTGGAATTGAAAAAAAAAAGGAAAAGGTTCATTGAAAATTACAAAGTGACATCTATTTTGGAACAAAAAAACTCTTCCAAAACGACTTATATTATGGAATGGAGGGAGTAATATTTTACAACCTTGTTCGTGCTCTTTCATGACAATGCTGAAACAATATTTTTCATAGGTACATAATCACTCGCAAAACTCAAGAACACTCTTAAAATATTTACTCCTCCATGTCCAAATCAAATATGAATTAAATTTTTATCGCCGTGTAGAATATTTTTTTTATACATGCGGCATTTGAAATATGATGCGTGACCAACCAAAATATAAAAAAAATCAAAACAAAGATTAAGATCGACATATGTCATGTTCAAGGGTCGCTTGTGTAAAAAAATATTTTATACCGTCGGTAAATGAAAAACAATCTTTGATAAGTAAAATTTTCCTTTACAAGCGATGTAGAATCTTTTTTGCACAATCGACCATTGGAATACGTAGCAAACCAAAATTTAAAAAAATTAAGACAAAAATTGTATTAACATGTGCCATATTCCAATGATCGCATGTATAAATGATATTACACCACCGGTGGATGAAACTCTAAAATATCAGAATAAGACATTGTAACAATTTTCTTTGCTCCATGTTATGTTATGGTGCACAATAAAATTTATAAATAAAATTTGACTCTAAAGAATATATGATCGAAAATAGCATCCATAAAATTTGGAAAGTATAGAAGTGACAATGTTTTTTCCATATTGATTATTCAAGAGAAAAATATTAGATCTATTTTGTTCATAAAATTGGAGAGCATGAGAAGAGTGACATCATTTATTCCAAAAAAATGGTACACTTGGATTGTTAGGCTTCCAATGTAATAGGATATCCGAACTTTATATGATCCAAGCCTCAAACATGTCAGAAAGATATCAAATACTTTGGGACTCTCGGTTATACTCTTACCCCTACCATGCAACAATGGATGAAACAAAATTTAAATGCATAGGCTGATCACCTAATGGGCTAGATGGCAACCCTTATACAAGGCTTGAAGCCAAACCCATAAAATACTCCTTCCTTTGTGGGACCCCATGAAGTATCAACCTCATCTGTTCCTTTAAACATCAACCGTCATACACCAAATACCCACTCCCCATACCCATACACCAACCGTCTTCCAAATTCCAACTTGTTTAACCCTCAAACTCAAAATTCCAACTTGCCACCTCAGTACCTAAACACTAGCCTCCCTCTCCCAAGCACTTACCCTCTATACCAGCATACTAACCCTCTTCCAAATACCAACATCCCAAACACTAGCTACCCTCCTCAAAACACTAATACCCCACAACAGTATCCGAAAATCCTCAATTTCTCTAAAACACTAATACCCCTCAACAGTATTCGAGAAACCTCAATTTCTCCACAACCAACCCACTTCAAAACAGCTCACATGCCGATCCCAAAAGCTACAAACCGCAGGACAAGTTACCACCTATCTCCCAGCCCATAACTTTGGTCATCGGACTGAGGTTTCAAACATAGCACCTCCTTCTAATGTTTATGATGAATGAGTTTTATACTCATTTATTGGGAATTATTACGGTTTAAATTAGGCTATTTCTCGGGGTTTTTGTTGTTTAATATATGTTTTAATGTTGTTTTATAGTTTTAGGGATTTAGGGAACAATTGTGCAAAATATAAGCACTTTATGCAGAATTTGAGGACTTCAGGGACCAAAGTAAAAATTGTGGAAACTTGAAGGCAAAAAGGTTGAAAATTAGATTTCATAACCAAATCAGCCACCCCTTTTCTTGCCTAGGTTGGTGTGCAAGTCCACTTTGGACTCCTTTTAAAATTTGAATTGTTTTGTATCTCCTTTTCTTAATTGTTGTATAATTATTAGGTATAATTAGATCTCTTTCGAGGTTAGAAAAGGGAGAGAAATTATGTATTATTTTTCTTTGTCTATGAAGAAGGATTCTCTAAGAATGGTTTATGTTTTGTACTTTCAATTGTGGGGAACTAACCACATAATCTAGGAATTGGAGGTAACTTGTATCGAATCTTTTGCTATATAATACTCCCTCCGTCTCCAAATTATTATCTTCCTTTCTTTTTTTATCCGTCCCAAAATAATTGTCTTGTTTCAAACTTTTTTTTTAAAACAACACTTTTATCATTTCACCTTTACTTTTTTCATCCTACTTTAATTATGAGCCACATACGCCTGAGCTTTAAAGTAAACTACACATCAAACTAATATTAATAATTCAGTCAAATATGTTTTCTTAATCCGTGTGCCAAGTCCACTAGGACGATAATTTAGGGACGGATGGAGTAATTTATTATTCAATCAAGTCTTGTTGATCACAGTGTTTATCAATATATTTGCTATTTGGCTTTTTCCTATTGAATGGTATCACAATAGTTAAAGACCTAAAGGTGCGGATAACTGCACGATCATAAGTATATGTCGTACATTAGTTCACCATTGTGATAAATTAAACCTATCGATGCACAATAGTGATAAGTTAGGGTTAGGTTCATATGTTCTTAAAGGTATATTCTCGGATGAATTATTTAGGATGAAGACTAAATTATAATTCAACGAAGTATACCATTTTCTCGTGAACGAACCCAAGATATAATGATTGATACATTAGACAAAAGAGCATTAGAGTAGATACAAGCGAATCTCAATTCCTTGGCGTTTTACAAAATTTGATTTATCTCATATTTATTTTGCTTTGTTAATTATATTATTTTATTTCTTTTTAGGTAATTTAATTTAGTAAAACAAAATCCCCTAGTTATTAATTGCTTTATTTTGCTAGATAAGTTAAATTTATTTTAATCAAAACTCAATTTTTTGTGGTTCGACCCTTGTGTTTGCACAACTATACTAATTGATTGCGCACTTGCGAGGTAAATAAAAAAATACATCAAGTTTTACGCCAAGTGTTGCATTTGTTGTTTTGATTTAGTTAATTTAACATTTCATTTTTAATTATTATTGTCGTTTTTAAAAAAATAATTTAAAAATCCGAAAATTAAATTTAAAAAAATTCAGAAAAGGCATAATAATTATCAATAGGTATGGAAAAACATATGAAAACCACAAATAAATATACCTACCAAAATGTTAGAATGTTCCATATGTCTCGAGAAGTGGATGTTTACCAAGACATTCATTATCCTAATTGCTATGAACGAGAATATTACAATAATCCTTTTTTTTCTCGCATAATTATTATATTGAGCCACATCCTTCTTATTCGCCCTATTATATTAAACCTTCTTCTTATTCGGTCCTACTATAATGAGCCACCTTCTTATCACAATCAATCATTTTTTCTATAATAATTATAATGAAATGCTCTCCTCCTTATTTGTCCAATTATAATTAGCCTTTCATACATGAGAGTCATGCGGAAATATTGAGAGCTTAGTATATTTGAAAAGTTTTAGAAGAGATAAATAAATAAAAAGAAGAGTAAGAAGTACAAGAGAAGGAGTTGATATGTGAAGATGATGGAGCCTTGGAAAATCCTTAAGATGGAAGAGGACATAAAAGGTGAAAAGGAGCCATGGTACCTAGAAAGTCTTCAAAAGTGTGTTGATGAATGGTACCGAATATCTGGTACAACCCCAATGGATAAAGAAAAAACAAATGCCATGTAGGAAAAAAAATTGGAAGTAGTAGATGAGCCGATTGAAAAATAGGAGTTGATTATAGAATCATAAGATTTTCCACAAATTGACGTACCACCTCATTGTTATCAAGAACCAGAAGAAATTTCGGAGATTCACATTAAAAATTGTTCTCCATTGATTCTCCGCTAGACGCTTATGTGGGAGCGCCTTTTTCATATTTTCTTGAAGAGAATCATGAACCTACGTATTTTAGACATATATGAGCAATGTAGTGTTGATGAAAAAGTGGTGGAAATTCCGGATAAGATTACATTACAAGATTTAGGTGTGATATTCCCCGTCCCCAAATCAATTAGATGACCATCGTGGGTCAGTAGGTTAGGCACACCAAAAGATGTTATCTTTAAGGTATTTAATTCGTCCCATACTAGGTGTAATGGTCTCAACAAATTTCACCTCCAGGATGCAAAACCTGCACACTCAATTCAAAGGTTACACTCCTTTGAATATTAATAGAACAATAGTCTAAATTGTGACCGTAAACTCGAAGAATAGAATATTTTAAGAAGAAAGAAGACTCAGGAGAATCGTCTTTTGTTTTTTTTGATACATAACTTCGAATGGAGGGAAGACTATTTATAGGATCGAGTTGCTGCTTTGGAAAGTCACAACCCGAGCCGAAATAGTGTCAACCATTTGCGAAGAGTCTCCATTCAAAAACTTTGAATTTGGACAACAAATCCTTCTCCCAAAGGTGGTGACCATTCGGCCAGTTCCACCCCTCCCAAATTAGTAACTAATTAAAATATTAATTAATCAATTCACTATTTCTTTCTTTCTTACATATACATTAAATATAATATAATATATACACAAGTCTCATAACTTTAAGTTATACTTCCATATTGGATAAAGGAGACTGAATGAAG
>CM028377.1:68058965-68096407 GCA_013146195.2 Codonopsis lanceolata | reverse complement strand
ATGGCTCGCTTGTCGTAAAGGATTTACTCAAAAGAAAGGCATTGATTACAAAGAAACATTTTCACGGTATCATCTAAAAATGCTTTTAGGATCATTATGGCTTTAGTGGCACATTTTGACCTTGAGCTTCATCAAATGGATGTAAAGACGGCTTTTCTCAATGGCGACATTGAGAAACTATCTATAATGAAGAAACCAATGGTGATCGATTCGGATCAAACTAGTCAACTAGTTTGTAAACTCAAGAATCCATTTATGGGCTTAAGCAAGCATCTCGTCAATGGTACTTAAAATTCAACCAAGTTATTCTTTCATTTGGTTTTGAAATGAATCTTGGTGAAGATTGGTAAATAAGTTCGGAGGGAGTAGGTTTATATTTTTGGTCTTATATGTGGATGACATTTACTTGCTAGTAATGATAAGGACCTTCTAAGGAAACCAAGAAATTCCTCTCTAACAAATTTGAGATGAAAGATCTTGGTGAAGCTTCTTTTGTATTAGGAATCCAAATACATCGTGATCGCCACGGTATGTTAGGATTATCACAAAAGAATTATATAGAGAAGGTATTACAAAGGTTTAGCATGGAAAATTGTAAACCACATGACACCCGTCTCTAAGGAGATAAGTCTAATCAACCCAAAATAATCTTGAATCTAAGTATATGGAAAATATCCCATACGCATCGGCGAGGAAAGCCTAATGTATGCTCAAGTCTACTCGCCTCGGATCTTGCCTTTATTGTTGGCATGCTTGGGCCATATCAAAAGCTAATCCGGGAAGAGAACATTGGGTCGCGAAAAGAGTGATGAGATACTTACAAAACACGAAGAACTACATGCTTACATATACAAAGTCGGATCATCTTGAGATCATTGGTTTTCCGATTCGACTTTCTTTTGGATGCCAAGATAGTTGCAAATACGACATCGGGTTATGTCTTCACTTTGGCCGGTGGAGCGATATCTTGGAGAAGTGCAAGCAAACATTAGTTACTACTTCCACCATGGAAGCAATTTGTTGTTATTGGCGAGGCATCCAACAAGCTATATGGTCGCTGCAAATTCATTGAAGGATCTTGATTGTCAGAAAAGGAAAGACCGTTATATTGTGACAATCGGACCATATTGTATTCTCCAACAACAACAAGAGTTCATCTAAATCTAAGCATATAGATATTAAGTTTCTTGTTGTGAGAGAAAGAGCCAAAATGAACAAATAGAAATAGAACTTATTGGTACAAACTCCATGTTAGCGGATCCATTTACTAAGGCATTATCTCCTTTAGTATTTCACGAGCATGTTGCTCATATGGGTGTAATGACTTTTGATAATGCTTAAATCGCTGGGAGTTCTTAATGTTTCCTATTTCCTTGTGTTGTTTTATTTAAATTGATCTCATTTGGTTAAAGTAGGACTAGTTGGAGAATATATATATATCGTTCTTCATATATATTCATTAATATTCCATGCTACATATCTATACTTAATCTATGTCATTTAGTTGGATATATATATGTGATTAATGTGGGTTTAGTTGCGAATCAATTACAACGACGCCCTTAATCCTTATACTTATATGACTAATGGACGGGATTGGTTTCGAATGATAACAAAGTGCACATAAGGGTTGTCATTTGTGTTATAAATATGATTGAAGAAATTTATTAAGTGAAGGTATATGTTATAATAATCCAAGTGGGAGATTGTAAGAACATGGATTAATATAACATATAAATACTTAATAATATAATGATCAATATTATAATATATGGTATAAAGTATAGAACTCAACATAATATGTAGAATTCCATAATATAAGTATACCATTAAATGATGGGCATAATGGTAATATCTTATATATCAATAGGTGTAGTCCTAAATGAAGTGCCCCTTGGATTCCTATATAAAGGCTTATCCATCGCCTATGAATCTACTAGTTACATTATTCTCATTCGAAAAACTCTTCCTAAGTAATTGAAGAATAAAGAGATAAAGGGCACTCATCATTTAGAAGATCTACTCCTCCTAATTTGAAGTCTATCTTCTTATTTCATCCTCTTTACTCAAGAACAAGAACAAGATTAGAACGAACATGGAATCACAAGGTAATTACACGCTTCCGTCTTCTTCTTCTTCTTCTCTTCTTATTCTAGTAATGAGTCGGTTCATGTTTAATGGATCGTAATTGTTCCCACACATTCAGCTCGCGAGAATCTGGACCCGATGGATCGTAGCCAACGAAAGTAAGAGTGCTATCCTTGTACTGTCCAGTTTGGAACAGAATGTTGAGGGCAGTAAAAAAACTAAAGTCTGCCATAGAGGAGGAAGTGAAGAAACCTTGACCTCTACCAACGCGGTGAGATGACTTTAAATTTGGTCCGGCTGTCAATCTGAAGTCTACTACTGCAACCATGCCGAAATTAGCGGGGGGAACCGTAAGCTTGCCGGCATTGGCAACGGGAACAGTTTGGGCACCGGATGGATCAGTATAGAATTCAATTTGGGTAACCTTTTCATTTGGTAGGCGAACCTTTTGGTACCACTCATCAATGGAAGTGGAAGCAGCAGCTTGGTTAACAAAGAGGACAGTTATTATTAGTATTATTAGAGACGCTGCGGCTGCGGGTGACAACATATAGCTATTTCCTCCCATTTTGTGTGCTTATGCCTTATTGTAGGTTTGTTTTTGAGTAAGGATAGATATGAAGGGAAACATTAGATTGTACATATATTTATATTGTAAAAAAAAAAACATGTTTCGAAGAGGATCTAAATATCTAATACTCCATCCATTTTCAAATATAAAAATGGACGTAACTAACGTAAGGGTCCATAATATCTAAGAAATGGCCGGCCCCGCTATTCATATTCGTTGACCAAATTATTCAAGTAAAGTTGAGAATTAAACTCTTTCCATTCAACATTTCAACTGACCTAGTACGGTAGTACCAACTCCGTAGCTTCATCCCCAAACAAGGTGTTAACTGTTAGACGGACCGACTGACTTTTTCAAAATTATAATTTTATTTTTTACACAATTATTGGATCATTCTTGGGCACATTTAAGTCGCTCTCATGGGTTTTAGATATGTTAGCATTTAATACATATGGAACTTACCCATTCAATATGTTTGTTTGTCAAATTCACTCCTCCTATTCACATTATACTATGTATTCAAACATTGTTATTTTTAGATGGAACCGAGGGAGCAATGGGGAAAGCCAGAAAATATAAATGTAATATATTATATTTAATTATATTATTCTCTAAAAAGTTTACTATACTGCTTTGAAAGTTTCACATAAAAATATCACTTTAAAAAACTATATTTACAATTTTCATAACACATTTTAGCTTACTATCTACTTCTGTTGTAAGTACATTGCTTGTGATTAAATATTTTTATGATTATGATCAACTCTAATGAAGTTATTATATCTTCTTAATAATTAAACTTTGGGTTAATAACACTTTTGGGTGTCGTTTGGTAGCCGTGTTAAGGGCGATAGATTAATAAGATCGATACGCATAATAGGTGGTCGGACTAATAACACGAGTTATTCGTCATTATTGCCTCTATTAATTAAGTCCACTATTAATACCAAGGAGGAGGGTGGTATTATTAGCGCCTCACTAAAAAAAAATTGGGGATTAATATTTGTAATCTCAAAATTACCCCCGATATACAGGTGAGGATTAATAGCGAGGGCACTAATAGTACTGGGAGTAATAATACTGCTTATCCTTGTCTGACTACCAAACAAGCCCACCCTAACTTTACTTGCTTATTGCTTTTGGTACCCATTGTACTAACTTTATCATATTTCATCATAAACGTTTTCAATTGTCATTGAATTACATATCTTTCGTTAAATTAATGTCAAAAGCTAGCAGCACAGAACTCCAATTAATTAACAACCATTAAAACTTCACACACACACACACACACACATATATATATATATATATATATATATATGTACATATATATATATATATATATATATATATATATGTACTAATATTGAATATTACCTAATAAATCTAACATTATCAAAACAATGATCATAAAGTTGTAAAATACTAAAAACTAGTACTTTTCTATTTTCAAATAATTGTTCTTTTTGACTTGGCACACCGTTTATAAAAAGTAGTTGAATATATTATAATTATTGGTATAATGTATGATTTCATTTAATAGCCTTAAACATGTAATTATAGTTAAAGTAGCTAAACCGAAAAAGTTTGAATAAAATAGTAAAAGTATTTATTTTAAAAATAAAGATTTGAAAAATAAATCTTTTGTCCTCTCTTTCCCTTTTTCTCTTCCGGAAGCCATCCCATTTCTTCTTCTTCCCTCCCTTTCTGTATCAATGTATCTCCTTCTGCTTGAACTCTACTCACGGTTCTCTCTCTCTCTCTAGACGAACTCAAAATCCCCTCTTCTTCTTCTCTATCCTAGCGCCCACACACACTCCCTTATAAACCCTGCCCCATCCTTTCCCTCTTTCATCGATTCTTACATCCCAAAGCCCAGCCACGCAAGCCACAACAATCCCAACCAAGTTGCTAATTTTAGCGACTAGTCGACGATTTCTCTCTCGAGCGATTTTTTGGTCGATTTGGAGGAAATCGTAGTGGTTGAGTGGCACCTGGCCGATTTTTAGAACCATGTTTTCTTTGTATGATATATACTTGTCCTCTATTTTTCTCCACCTTGGACTTTTTGTTGGAAGACTTGCATATAAGTTTTCTCTTTCCCTTTGAGTTGTGAACCGCTTTGGATTCAGTGATTAATAGCAGATTGAGATGAATTGATACGTCGATTGCTATGAAGTCGCTGTTGAGATCATTATAAATTTATACTCCCGTTGGAGTTTTTCACACAGATCAAGGAAACATATTATAAAGACTAAACTGTCCTTAATTATTTATTTTACTACAAACATTAATAAGAGGTATTTTGATACTCTTACCCAAAGAGTCAAGCACAAGTTACAGAGTCAATAAATATGGGTGGAATTGAAAAAAAAAAGGAAAAGGTTCATTGAAAATTACAAAGTGACATCTATTTTGGAACAAAAAAACTCTTCCAAAACGACTTATATTATGGAATGGAGGGAGTAATATTTTACAACCTTGTTCGTGCTCTTTCATGACAATGCTGAAACAATATTTTTCATAGGTACATAATCACTCGCAAAACTCAAGAACACTCTTAAAATATTTACTCCTCCATGTCCAAATCAAATATGAATTAAATTTTTATCGCCGTGTAGAATATTTTTTTTATACATGCGGCATTTGAAATATGATGCGTGACCAACCAAAATATAAAAAAAATCAAAACAAAGATTAAGATCGACATATGTCATGTTCAAGGGTCGCTTGTGTAAAAAAATATTCTATACCGTCGGTAAATGAAAAACAATCTTTGATAAGTAAAATTTTCCTTTACAAGCGATGTAGAATCTTTTTTGCACAATCGACCATTGGAATACGTAGCAAACCAAAATTTAAAAAAATTAAGACAAAAATTGTATTAACATGTGCCATATTCCAACGATCGCATGTATAAATGATATTACACCACCGGTGGATGAAACTCTAAAATATCAGAATAAGACATTGTAACAATTTTCTTTGCTCCATGTTATGTTATGGTGCACAATAAAATTTATAAATAAAATTTGACTCTAAAGAATATATGATCGAAAATAGCATCCATAAAATTTGGAAAGTATAGAAGTGACAATATTTTTTCCATATTGATTATTCAAGAGAAAAATATTAGATCTATTTTGTTCATAAAATTGGAGAGCATGAGAAGAGTGACATCATTTATTCCAAAAAAATGGTACACTTGGATTGTTAGGCTTGCAATGTAATAGGATATCCAAACTTTATATGATCCAAGCCTCAAACATGTCAGAAAGATATCAAATACTTTGGGACTCTCGGTTATACTCTTACCCCTACCATGCAACAATGGATGAAACAAAATTTAAATGCATAGGCTGATCACCTAATGGGCTAGATGGCAACCCTTATACAAGGCTTGAAGCCAAACCCATAAAATACTCCTTCCTTTGTGGGACCCCATGAAGTATCAACCTCATCTGTTCCTTTAAACATCAACCGTCATACACCAAATACCCACTCCCCATACCCATACACCAACCGTCTTCCAAATTCCAACTTGTTTAATCCTCAAACTCAAAATTCCAACTTGCCACCTCAGTACCTAAACACTAGCCTCCCTCTCCCAAGCACTTACCCTCTATACCAGCATACTAACCCTCTTCCAAATACCAACATCCCAAACACTAGCTACCCTCCTCAAAACACTAATACCCCACAACAGTATCCGAAAATCCTCAATTTCTCCAAAACACTAATACCCCTCAACAGTATTCGAGAAACCTCAATTTCTCCACAACCAACCCACTTCAAAACAGCTCACATGCCGATCCCAAAAGCTACAAACCGCAGGGACAAGTTACCACCTATCTCCCAGCCCATAACTTTGGTCATCGGACTGAGGTTTCAAACATAGCACCTCCTTCTAATGTTTATGATGAATGAGTTTTATACTCATTTATTGGGAATTATTACGGTTTAAATTAGGCTATTTCTCGGGGTTTTTGTTGTTTAATATATGTTTTAATGTTGTTTTATAGTTTTAGGGATTTAGGGAACAATTGTGCAAAATATAAGCACTTTATGCGAATTGAGGACTTCGGACTTCAGGACCAAAGTAAAAATTGTGGAAACTTGAAGGCAAAAAGGTTGAAAATTAGATTTCATAACCAAATCAGCCACCCCTTTTCTTGCCTAGGTTGGTGTGCAAGTCCACTTTGGACTCCTTTTAAAATTTGAATTGTTTTGTATCTCCTTTTCTTAATTGTTGTATAATTATTAGGTATAATTAGATCTCTTTGAGGTTAGAAAAAGGGAGAGAAATTATGTATTATTTTTCTTTGTCTATGAAGAAGGATTCTCTAAGAATGGTTTATGTTTTGTACTTTCAATTGTGGGGAACTAACCACATAATCTAGGAATTGGAGGTAACTTGTATCGAATCTTTTGCTCTATAATACTCCCTCTGTCTCCAAATTATTATCTTCCTTTCTTTTTTTATCCGTCCCAAAATAATTGTCTTGTTTCAAACTTTTTTTTTAAAACAACACTTTTATCATTTCACCTTTACTTTTTTCATCCTACTTTAATTATGAGCCACATACGCCTGAGCTTTAAAGTAAACTACACATCAAACTAATATTAATAATTCAGTCAAATATGTTTTCTTAATCCGTGTGCCAAGTCCACTAGGACGATAATTTAGGGACGGAGGGAGTAATTTATTATTCAATCAAGTCTTGTTGATCACAGTGTTTATCAATATATTTGCTATTTGTCTTTTTCCTATTGAATGGTATCACAATAGTTAAAGACCTAAAGGTGCGGATAACTGCACGATCATAAGTATATGTAGTACATTAGTTCACCATTGTGATAAATTAAACCTATCGATGCACAATAGTGATAAGTTAGGGTTAGGTTCATATGTTCTTAAAGGTATATTCTCGGATGAATTATTTATGATGGAGACTAAATTATAATTCAACGAAGTATACCATTTTCTCGTGAACGAACCCAAGATATAATGATTGATACATTAGACAAAAGAGCATTAGAGTAGATACAAGCGAATCTCAATTCCTTGGCGTTTTACAAAATTTGATTTATCTCATATTTATTTTGCTTTGTTAATTATATTATTTTATTTCTTTTTAGGTAATTTAATTTAGTAAAACAAAATCCCCTAGTTATTAATTGCTTTATTTTGCTAGATAAGTTAAATTTATTTTAATCAAAACTCAATTTTTTGTGGTTCGACCCTTGTGTTTGCACAACTATACTACGATTGATTCGTGCACTTGCGAGGTAAATAAAAAAAATACATCAAGTTTTTGGCGCCGTTGCCAGGCATTTGTTGTTTTGATTTAGTTAATTTAACATTTCATTTTTTAATTATTATTGTCGTTTTTTTAAAAAATAATTAAAAAAATCCGAAAATTAAATTTAAAAAAAATTCAGAAAAGGCGTACAATAATTATCAATAGGGTATGGAAAAAACATATGAAAACCACAAATAAATATACCTACCAAAATGTTAGAATGTTCCATATGTCTCGAGAAGTGGATGTTTACCAAGACATTCATTATCCTAATTGCTATGAACGAGAATATTACAATCAATCCTTTTTTTCTTCGCATAATTATTATATTGAGCCACATCCTTCTTATTCGTCCTATTATATTAAACCTTCTTCTTATTCGTCCTACTATAATGAGTCACCTTCTTATCACAATCAATCATTTTTTTCTTCGCATAATAATTATAATGAGCTGCCTCCTCCTTATTTGTCCAATTATAATTAGCCTTTCATACATGAGAGTCATGCGGAAATATTGAGAGGCTTGGAGTATATTTGAAAAGTTTTAGAAGAGATAAAAATAAATAAAAAAGAAGAGTAAGAAGTACAAGAGAAGGAGTTGATATGTGAAGATGATGAGACGCCTTGGAAAATCCTTAAGATGGAAGAGGACATAAAAAGGGGTGAAAAGGAGCCATGGTACCTAGAAAGTCTTCAAAAGTGTGTTGATGAATGGTACCGAATATCTGGTACAACCCCAATGGATAAAGAAAAAACAAATGCCATGTAGGAAAAAAAATTGGAAGTAGTAGATGAGCCGATTGAAAAATAGGAGTTGATTATAGAATCATAAGATTTTCCACAAATTGACGTACCACCTCATTGTTATCAAGAACCAGAAGAAATTTCGGAGATTCACATTAAAAATTGTTCTCCAATTGATTCTCCGCTAGACGCTTATGTGGAGTTAAGGACGCCTTTTTCATATTTTCTTGAAGAGAATCATGAACCTACGTACTTTAGACATATATGAGCAATGTAGTGTTGATGAAAAAGTGGTGGAAATTCCGGATAAGATTACATTACAAGATTTAGGTGTGATATTCCCCGTCCCCAAATCAATTAGATGACCATCGTGGGTCAGTAGCTTAGGCACACCAAAAGATGTTATCTTTAAGGTATTTAATTCGTCCCACACTAGGTGTAATGGTCTCAACAAATTTCACCTCCAGGATGCAAAACCTGCACACTCAATTCAAAGGTTACACTCCTTTGAATATTAATAGAACAATAGTCTAAATTGTGACCGTAAACTCGAAGAATAGAATATTTTAAGAAGAAAGAAGACTCAGGAGAATCGTTTTTGTTTTTTTGATACATAACTTCGAATGGAGGGAAGACTATTTATAGGATCGAGTTGCTGCTTTGGAAAGTCACAACCCGAGCCGAAATAGTGTCAACCATTTGCGAAGAGTCTCCATTCAAAAACTTTGAATTTGGACAACAGTCCACCTTCTCCCAAAGGTGGTGACCATTCGGCCAGTTCCACCCCTCCCAAATTAGTAACTAATTAAAATATTAATTAATCAATTCACTATTTCTTTCTTTCTTACATATACATTAAATATAATATAATATATACACAAGTCTCATAACTTTTAAGTTATACTTCCATATTGGATAAAGGAGACACAATGAAGAGATGAGAATGAAGACAACAAGACTTTATTCATGAGAAGAGAAGGTTGATACACAAACTCAATGTGAGAGAAAAATATTTATTATATGTGAATACAAAAACATATAACAATCCCCTACTTATTTACATATAATAACAAAACAATCACAATTTATTTACATAGCGAATAGCCATCAAGTGGACGAACCTTTGACTTCATGGTTGAATGTGAAACCCGTAGGGTGACATATCCTCGTTATGTATGACCTCTTGTTCCTTTTATCATGACATCACCATGTAGTTGGGCCTTGTGCTTAATCCTAGTTTCACAAGTACTCTAGGAATTTTACCAGAGTAATCCATAAGAAGCGGCCTCTCACTTCTTTACTTGCATAGGTAGACTTATCGATAATGTCCACAACGCATTCTACGAGAGCTATAAGTCTATTAAGGATTAAATCCATCCTAATCTTGTTATGGTAATGAAAGTGCATAGGTCGGATATGAAACTTTCAAATAGTGACACCCCCACCATTTTTAAGTTATGCACTCGAAATGTACATGTGTCCAAGTTTCCATTTCACCAATGTCCACTATCGAATTACCTTTTAACTCTAAAACATAAGGTGACAAATCTATGACTTGTACCTTAAGATAGAGTTGGTTTTAATTAAGACATTGTTTCGACCGGTAACATTCCCATATATCACTACAACAAAAATGATATTTTAGGACGCCCTACATAGGACGCTTTTAAAAAGCCATCCTATAAGAGTCGCAGTAGGGTGCCTAACGAATAGGGTCCTATAATGGTACCGCCTAACAGGACACCTTACTCTTAGTATCCTATTGTCACAAGACTTAATAGTACGCCCTCCAATGACATCCCATAAAAGGCCTAAAAGGACGCCTAACCCGCAGGGTCCTATTACCGTAATGCATAATAGAATACATGACTCTAGGGGCCCTATTACCATAACTAATAGGACACTTTTCAAGTATGCATCTCATTAGGCTTTTGGAACCTATTAGGGGTGTGACTAACAAGATGTCTTTCTATAGGGTCTTATTATCATAATACCTAATAAGACAAGTAATTGTTGGCCCCTATTACCATATGGGTTTATAGGACGTCTTTTAAGTAGCATCCTATTTACCATGGGATAATAGGATGCTTTTTAAGTAGGCATCCTATAAAAAGTCTAAAAGTACAAAAGAAAAGAAAACTCATTTTTGCTGACACTTTTTTTCTTGATGTTTGAAATAATTGTTGACAATTCCCTACGTTTCCATATATTTTTTGGAAATAAATGATAATTAACATATTTATCAAAAATTTGACAACATTTTGTTTTAATGTCAGAATTTTACAATGCTTTACCATTTTAAAGTGTTGGGAAAATTTTCGACATTTTCTCATCAGAATCGGTAATTGTTCGACGCATCGTGCATATGTCGGGAAATATTCAACAATTCTTACAATCTGTCAGGAAATGGCCAACACATAATGAAGTGTCGTAAAATTTAACAATATTTTGTCTAGAAAACTTAACGACTTTTCTTAAATAATAGCTAGAAAGTAGTTTGATAAAGAAAATGCATTCAACCTAGTCAACTTGGTAAAATGCTTCCATGGAGGAAATTAATTAATTCTATGTCTTGCTAGGTCTATTTCAAACTAGGTTGAGCTGTGTTTCTTGTGATTTATGAAACAAATCTCTCTAGAGGGTCGTAAGGTTGCCAATATTCAATTTGCTACATATTTTTTATAAAAAAATATAATAATTTATCTTTTGTTACTCCTAGCATATCGATTGCAAAAAGTTTGACATTGTAACCTTTATACGATCGTTACTTCTTCTAACTTTACTTGCAACTAGGTCTGACAATTAGGTGAGTTGAATTGGGTTTAGGGGCTCGTAACGGGTTGAGACTCGTTAGAAGCCGAATATTGAACGAGGCGAAATGGGTCGGGTTAATCAGTGGTGTTGGAACATGTAACGGGTTAGTACTAGTCAACCCAATTTTCTTTCCAATTCAAACATTTATAGAATTAAAACTAGCAGGTTAAAACAGGTAATGAGTTCGACCTGTTTTAACATGACTCCTCCTGTTAACCTTTTCCCGTTTCGATCTGAAAATGTTAACGATTGGTTTGGGTAATTTTCAGGTCAAGTCGGGTTGGGTTAACGAGTTGTAATTACCAAGCCTAATTGCAACAACTAAAGAGATTTCATATTATGAGTCATCTCAAGTTAATTACTGCTTAAAGCAACATCCTAATTAAGGACTCAATGTAACCATTTCAATCCTAATCACAGATTCTTTCTATCAATCGATCGGTTTTAAGGATCCAATACAAGAAAATTGAGATATCACGACTCCATGTTCGGGGATTTTTCCGAAAGGCCTCCTAAGGTGGCCTATTAAGGCTTTTGTTGTGTTTTATTATGAAATGTCAAATGATTTTATAAAGTCTCGTAAAATAATCTATTACGGCTCTTGTAAGAGCCATTTCATTAGAAAACCGAAAAAAAAAAGTCTGGAATAACGAGACACAAATAATATGACATGTAAATCAGTGATGCAATAAATTATTTAATTAGACACCTCCTTAATTGACGTCTAATCAGATCGAAAAATAGGCCACACTAACATCTCTTGGTCAAAAGCATGTCGTAATAGGAGACGTTGAAGGGTTTATTTACCACTTTTGTGTATAAACACGATGTAGTTTTATATTTAAAACATTAATCGACTATTATAAAATTTAATATATTATGTATCTTTTAAAACTCATGCTTTATTTTGACCCATCTTTAAAGTAGCAAAAAAAAGGGGTAAAATATGAAAATTACTTCCTAAAATAATTTTTTTTAAAAGTGAATACTTTTATTTGAAACGGATGAAAAATTGAAGATTAATTAATTTTTAAGATGAGTTGTTTTTATTTTTGATATATTTTCAGCGAGTCTAGATCTCCTGTACCACTTTTCATCTCAACCATTGATTGAGATGCAATGATAAAGATGAAAAGTGCTACACCAGTAGTACACTGCTATAGGAGATCTGAACTCATTTTCAGCCTTCCCGCTAAATGAAAAATTACCTTTCGCGCGCGGTTCTTGATTTTGTTCATCTCTGTCGATGGTGCCTATTATTCAGTTTCCTCTTCTCACGCCGCCTCCACTTCTCCCAATCCCCAAAATATTGCATAGTGGAAGACCAGTTCTCTCACATCCCCAAAATTTGTAAATGATGATTACAAATTTACAACAGAGAAGATTCAAGAAGATTCACAGTAGTTCGATCGAAAGGCAAGCCCCTTTAAAAATTCTCTCATCCTTAATAATATGCCCTAGTTTTTTGGTAGACAATTGCTCGAATTGTGAATGATAGCCATGTGAAACAATATATACCCTAGTTCTTTTGATAAATAATTGCTCATATTGTGAATGATAGTCATGTAAATCATATTTGATATGGGGTTGAGAGTTGTAGCATTGGGGTCAGGGTTGAGACTCTGAGGCAGCCAAGTTGTAATATCATTGTTTCACCTTTCAAGTTTCTTATCACTCTAAATAAATGGGGTACACATATACTTTAGTTTGTTGCTGATATTAATTATTTAGGTTTTTCATGTTGTAATTCCTCTATATTTAGCTGCCTTTACAGAGTTTTATCAAGGATTATGCTTATTTGTTAGAATTGCAACTCATTATTGGTCCATGAGGGGTTAAATAAGTTCTTTTGAATAACTAGGAATTTCCTAGAGGGAGATCCTTGGCTAAAGGTTTGATGGACGCTTTGTTTGGTTTGGTTTGTATTTTATTTTATTTTTTATTTTTGAACTTTTTTTTAATGAAGGGGTGGGTGGTGATGGGGGATGGTTTGGTATGAGAATAATATTGAAAATACCCTAGAAATGTTGGATATGCTTGCCTTGATTATCTATTATCAATTGATGTTATTTGAAGTTTGTTTACTAAGGGCCGTTCTGTAGTTTGTCTTAGGACTAACATTTTAGGCTGCCATGTTTGCCTTTCTGCTCTTTAGTCAAAGTTTGTGGGGGTGAACCCTGTGTGGGTTGATTTGTGTGCGCTGTGAAGGTTGTGTGGGCTGCTTTGTGTGATGTGTGTGCCAGTTTTGGCTGAAGTTCGTTAATGCTTGGGCTCCAATTTGTCTTGGCCTTGAGCATTTGTCCTATTTTAGTTGTATTGGTTCAGACTAAGGGAGCAGATAGAATACAGAACATTATGATGATGCATCTTTGTGTCATGCCTATGGGAACCTATGTGTGATCCTACTGTATAAATCGAAGGATAAGTCCAACCGTCTAACAATCTGCAAATGGTGACTTCAGTATTAGAATTAACCAGCTTATAACATGTTGCGTTAGCACCTAGCCCAATGAGTTCTTCACGAAAATTAAATGCCCTCCCTCCAGCATAATTTTCTAAATTTTTTTTATGGATGAAGGTATCAGTAGATTTTGTTTTGGACTTTCTGGGTAACAAATTAATTATGTTAAACTGTTTTCTTGATGGTTCTGAAAAATCTGTTTCCTACCCTGTTTTTGCTTTCTCTCCTTACTTCTTTGTCATTGGTTAGTGCAAATGTCAAAGTTACTGCCGGAACTGATTACCACAGAAGATAGAAGAAGAGAAGACAATATAGACTCTGTTATTGGCTTCATGGAACATTATTTCCGACCCTGTTTGACGAGTCACCAGATTTCTGTCATATGGAGAGAAGGAGTGGACCCAATGTATGCATGATATTATGAAGATGAGTTGCCTTGTTGAACTTTAAAGGTGTCTGTTTTTTATCCTTATTTTTTTTTATAAGAGAGAGGCAGCATCATTCATTCATCACTTTACTCCCACAGGATAACTCACTTTGATGGGAGATGGGGCAATAACCTTAGCCCTATAAAAGCATGGTTGGGGGGAGGAGTGCTGAGTGCATCAACCTTGGACCCATAAAACATCTACAAGAAAACAAATAACTTCCTTAACTTTTATGTCTATCACTTCTCTTCTCTATATATAAAAGTTAAGGTTGTTTCTGACAAATTAATAGATGGACAAAAATAACTTTTCACCAAATAAACCCTCACAATTTAGTTAAGAACAAAACAAGTAAATTTATTATGAAATAAAATAATGCTTGGACAAAAATAGCCCCAAATATAATAAAATCACTCACCATTAATTAATGTTAAATAAGTAAATTTATCATAGACTAATTAATTTCATTAATAATCAAATAATAATTTGATCACTTGACTTGTACCTATTTTAAAGTTAGGTCCTATAGTATAGAATAGTACTCCCTTTGGCCTTATATATAAGCAAAACTAATCGATTTCACACATATTAAGAAATTAAGTTAAATTAGTTAAATGGTTTTGATTTTATATAAAATAAAAATATACTTACTAAAATACCTTTAAGTATCCCACTAAAAGATGATGACAATTAATGCAATATTAACTTAATTGTCATCAATTCATTTTAGCTCCTTTTATTAGTAGCTCTTTGTGTATAGGGAATGTGCATCCATCTTAAAAAACAAAAGAATAAATAAGGGGTGTTTTTGGTAAAAAACTTCTTGGAAGTTGTGAGTAGATTTTAATATGGTGATTTTTGCTTATATTTAAGGTCACCAAAATTTGATACTTTTTGCTTAGATATAAGGCCGGAGGGAGTATTTATTTCATCTTGTATTTTTATTTTATTATCATTTTCCCCTCCAACCATTATCGTTAAAAATACGTCTAATATTTTTAAAATGACAAAAATACCGTAACTCAGTTGAGAGACTAAAACTTTATTTGAAACTAAAAAATAATATAGTTTTACTTTTAAAAATATATTCAGTAAAGACATTATAGATGTATATGAAAAATAGTTACTATAATAATAGATTTGTTGGTGAGTATCGAAATATTGAGAAAATATGTAGTGTGTTAAGTTATTATCGTTGAATAAGCTAAGAGAAATGAGTTAAGAAAATGAAGAACCAATTGATGAATGTGTGTTTTGTTACAAAAGAAAGATAAAATCTACAATTTACTTATTTGAATTTTCAAACTACTACAAACAGCCTTAAAAACTATCATACTGGTTTTAACTAATAGATATTATAAACAAACCCACAGTTAGTACTCACAAATAACTGAGTTCAAAATATTTTACACATTTTCATAACTGAGTTCCAAACCTCTAACTCTTTTTGTCTTAATTTGATTGCTTTTCTTCATATACTTACGTGTGAGAATCTCTCTATTCCCCTTCCATGGTTTTCAACTTTTTTCTACCGCAACTCTCTTTTAACTGAAAGAGAATGTCACCAATCGACATTCTTTCAAGTAGTCTCATCCTAAATTAGATTCTCTCCTTAATTAGTACTTTGACACCGAAAGTAGAAATGAGAGACGTTCGATGAAAGAAGTTCGATTAATCAGAGGCTAAAGAGATTCTCTGCCTCCATTTGAGAAATGCGAGGTGAATGTGTTTCTTGGTGATGGCAGTGCTGATGACCGCATGGATGATGGTGTTAGGGGCGGTGGTGGCAATGATTGTAGGGATGACAGTGGTGGTTTAGATGAAATACAGCGTTGTCAGATTTCTAAATCATTAAAATTTCAAATATCTATATGAGTTTCAGTTTCAATTCAAAAATTTGAAAATTCAAAAAAAATAATATGAATTTGGGTATGTAAAAAGTGAAATTTAATGTTGTGGTGGTGGTGCGTATAATTGATAGGTTTTTCAAATGAGTTAATTCGAAGGAAGAGTCAAGAATTAGAAAAAGAAATAAAATAAAATAAAAAATTAACTTTTGAACTAATGGTGAAATTTGAAGTGGTAGTGGTGGTGAGTATATGAGTGATGGGGTAGACGGAAGAAAGTGAAGGATACAAAACTAATTAAATAAAATTTAAATTTTATTTTTTGGAGTAATGCATTTTTAAACTTTAAATTTAAATATAAGACAAAGTATAACTAAATTTTGGATTATTGAAATAAATATTTATTTTTTTAATTAGAAAAAATATTTTAAATACCAAATGACAAACTAAATGATGAAATTGTAACCAAATCTCACTTTGTGCCACAAGCATAATGACCAAAATAATCCTCATGTACATGATTTTTCATCACTATTTTTAACGCTCATGGACGAGAGAGGACAAAGTGGGACATTTGGAAAAATAGTGTATGAAAATGAGACATCATTGGTTGAGAAAGACATTATTAGAGGTATATGAAAAATTGTAATTATAATAATACATTTGTTGTTGAGTATCAAGATATTAAGTAAATCTGTAGCATGCTTAATAATTACGTGTGAATAAGCTAAGAGAAATGTGTTAATAAAAAGGTTCTATAATTGTCAAGAAGATAATGAAAAATAGAGAACTTAGATGACGAATCTGTGCGTTTTGTTAGTGTAGAAATTAAGCTAGAATCTATAGGAGAGACGTTTGAAGAAAGTAGTTTGACTTAACGGAAGCTAAATATATTTTATTTTTCCGCTTTATTAAGGCAATGTGAACACATTTCTTTGTGGCGGTGATAGCTGTAACGGTGATTGCAGAGATGCTGGTGGTGGTGGTGGTGATTAGTGGTGGTGGTGGGGGCGATTGTAAGCATGATAGTGGTGATCATTTAGGTGGAATAGGACATTGAACAAAAGAGTAAAGAATTAGACAAAGAAATAAGATAAAATCAAAATTGATTTTTGGGCTAATGGTGTTATTTGAGGTGGTAGTGGTGGTAATGGCGATGAGACTATAAATGATGGAATTGATGGAAGAAAGTGAAAGATAACAAAATAAATTAAATATATTCTAAATTTAATTATGGGACAAATCATAATGACAACATTGCAAGCTTTACAACTAATTTATAACTCCTTACAACTAATTCTTCAATGGCAAAAATGTCTTTGACTAAAACAACTTTGTGCTTCTTCAAAGCTTAGTTGTAAGGAAATTAGTATATCATTTTCCTTACAATTTCTCTTTATTCAAGCCCATCCTTCTTTATGATGAATTCATCGATAAGGGTTATGCGTTTTCTGTTAATCGCATATTTTTACAAGGATTTTTAGTAAGTATAGTCTATAGCCTCTGATTTCTACTTTATGCGCGACTTTTGCAGGGGAAAGAATGAGGAAGACCGGAGATGAAGTTTGACTAGAATTGAAGAAGGACATCGCCAAAGATGTGATAGGCGTGACCGAAGTGTGAAGGGTTTGTGCTGGAGATGACGACTATTATGTTGGAGCAAGAGATGAGAACTTGCACTGGGAGAAGAGGGAAGGAGAGGGTGTGAGATTAGAGTTTTTACTTTTAATACATTTACCCCTTAACCAAATAAGGGAAATGACATTTTTGCCCCGCACGTGAAAGACCACGTGTTATTTAACGTCAATATTCTAACGTCCATCACGGATAGGGTGGAAAATGAGAAAAAAAATGTAACGTCAGATGTCATTATGACACAATCCTTAGGTTGTTGTGCATTATACGATTTGGTGAATACTTTGAGGGGAAATTGTAATTGGTCATATAATTATTTTTTGATAATTGAAACAATTATTTTTTATTTTTATTTCAAAACATATTTTAAATATTAAATGGTTAATTATATAATGAAGGTAGAATCAAATCTCATTTGTATCCCAAGCAAAATGACAAAAATAATCTTTACGTGATATGCACATATCATTTTTCGTACGTTACTATTTTTAACACCCATAGACGGGAGGGGACAAAGTGGTACAAAGAGAAAAATAAGGTATGAAAGTGAGACACTTCGTAGGTTGAGGTGCAATGTGAGATTTAGTGTGCAATTTTGTAAGTTTATCATATTTTGGCCCCATTAAAATTAGTCCAAAATACACATTGCCCCCTAAGGTATCCACCAAATCCACTTTGGTCCTCAACGTAATTTTGTAGTATTTTCATCTTCCATATCAATTTTGGTGATTGGGATGTCACGTGTGGTAATCGTAGTGATATAAATGGTAGCGAATAATGTTTAAGATCGAGAATTTGTTTTAATCAAACCATAAACCGTATCAACGGTGCTAAGGAGAATTTTGTTGGAGTTTGAGCTAGGGACGATAAAGACGGATTAAACCATGTCGTGCCTCATCATTGTCGTATATATCTGTGATGAGTTCAAATATAGGTTTTGAAATTCAAGGTGTATGCTTATGCATTGTGTTGTACAAGAGAGAAAGGTAAAAATGAATTGTGGTTTGATAATTTAATATTAGCGGCTATGACATGTTCAATTTTTTTGTGGGTTCTTATTCATGACGGCCTTGACACTTGAGTGCAATTATCTGACCTTGAGTTCTATCTCTCTAATCTCTGATATGATTCTGCATTATTTATTATTTATTTTTTTACATAAAAATTTGAATAAAAGATCTATACACTCTTGAGTTTTATCTCATTTAAAATTTAAATAAGAGGTCATTGTTAGAAAAGAAGCAGAGAAAGCGTTGTCAGAGAATAAAAAATGAAGTTTCTCTTTGGATAATAAAAACAAATAAAGCATTGCTAAAAAATGACCAAAATGCTTTACACGTGAAATACCATGGGCACCATAACGTCAGATTGGTAAAATTCGTAGTGGCTATGGGGAAAACTAGAAAAAAAGTTATAAAATGAGATATGAAAATGACACAAAACTTAGGTTGGGTGGTAAAGTGAGACTTTATAGATAATTTGAGGGAATTTTGTATTTTAGAGTGCAAGTATATACTTTGAGGTTGTGAGTTTAATATCTATAACACAATTTATTATCAGGAAAATCTATTTCCACTACAATTTTTACTTATCCACTACATCCTTAATAATTGTATCAAATAAATACATGTTTGGACAAAATTACCCCTTAAGTACTTGCCAATTTTAAGTTGACTAATTAACTTCCTTTCCAAATTACCTTTTAACAATATTTTTTAGTTCAAACATTTATGAATAATATAGTTATTCTATTATTATTTTTACTTTTTGTAATGACTTTATTAATTAATCTTATGACTAAAATTATATTGTATAATTAAAAAATACTGTAAGGAAATTTTGTCTACCAAACTTTGAGTAAATATATGTTCATTGGTTATGGAAAAAATTTAAAGTGAAATTTAAAGGATGTAATAGTAAAATAATCGAATAGTAAAATCATAATATGAAAAAGTATTGAAATATTTAAATATTTTGTCTACCTTTATAATTGATTCGAAAATTTAATTTTTGGAGTTGATTGAAACAAATATTCAATTTAATATCTACCATAATAATTGAATTGATATTTTAAAATAATATTTTAAAACTAAATTAGAATATTGATTTTTGATAAAAAAATATCCAATATAATCTAAAATTGTAGAAAATGTATAATCATATTAATTTTATGATAATGAAATATGAAACGTGAGTGATTAGAAAAATTGATTAAACATATTTATTACGAAAAAAATAAGTACCTTATTTGTTGATAATTAAAATGTTAAGAATACAAAAAAAATTATGTTATCCATTGATATTTGATCAAAAAAATAATGTTAGAAAGTAATTAAGAAAATAACTTGATTACTCAAATTAAAAAGAGGTAGTTTTGTCCAAACATATATTTATTTAATGCAATAATTAATGATGTAGTGGATAATTAAAAAACGTAGTGAAAATAGCCTATCCCTTTATTATTTTCTAAAGAGAGCCATACATTTCAGAAACGATATAAACAAAGTTTTCAACAACAATGTGCTTATCTAAGATAGTAAGTTTGAATTGTTTTCAATTTACACACCAATAAAAGTGAATGAATTTATGTTTCACATAAAAAAAGAGATTTAAAAATAAAAAATAAAAAATACAAATGTGTATGATACATTTTTATACAATAACTAAAAGCATACATTATAAATGACTGAAAAAGAAAGTATTGAAAAATTACACAACACAATTTATAAGTTTAAAAAACTATAAAGATTAAAACACAAAAAAAATTCTAATAATTAAAAGTAAGCAGAAAAGTGAAAGGGCGAGTAAATCACTTTAACAAACCATTAACATCACGTGCGTTCACCATGTGCAACACACGTGAACCTTACTAGTTCCACCAAAAAGTTTATGTTTGAAAATTCTTATAATTAAAGAATATATAACTACATTAGAATTGATCATAATTACACGAATGTTTAATTAAATTAATATGTTAATATCAAATATAAATGATAAAATTGATACGTTATGGAGATTATAAACATAAAATTGGAAAGTAGACTTAAAAAAAAAAGACCTTAATGCCGTAAGAAAACTGGCAAACAAACTTGGAATATACATACTCCTATCTAAGGCTTCTTCAATTCTTTTTCGCTCTGTTTTACTCACCAATATTGACCAAATGAAGTTATTTCCATCCACTCCCTTCGGCTCTGACATATCCATCGGAGGAATGGCTCCTTAATTTAGATATCTTCTGAATTTTGACTTGACTAGTAATAAATAGTGTATTCTGACTTCCAAAGAAGCCTAATGTGGAATTTGAGAAAAGTGATTACATATCCCGTTCCGTTTTGACTAACCCTTGCAGAACTTAATTAAAGAGGTACTTTTGTTTCTCAATCTGCAGCGGAATTGAATCTCAAACCAATCATCTTAATTAGGATTATATATTACGTACGTACAATTATAGTTTATATGTGTACAGTAGAAGGATTTATGTATGTTTCCCATGATGTTGCTTAGTAAATGAAACAAGATCTATTCAGGACATGTTTTTGGTTGTGCTACCTAGGAAGTAGGAACTGAAGGATGGATGTAATAGAAGAATATTCATTCATCTTGTAAAGTAAATATTGGGTTGTCCAGCCAGAGCTAATTGGTTATATCACTCACATTGAAATATATATCATATGATTTGTTTACGAGCTACGGATTTTTAACTAGGGAGAAATTTGGGCAGATCCCCTCTTGACATTTTTCAATCACTTTATATTTTTCAGTTACTTTACATACCTATATTTTTTCATAATAGAAAAAAAAGGAATAATTACGGATCGGTATCATTTCCTAGAATGATAATTGCGGGCCGGTATCATTTCCTACAATGACATCAATATCTAGAAATCGCAGATATAACTTAACTATGGATAGTGCTAGCGATCAATATTTGGAAGATTTTATGGATGAAAGATTTGATCAACCTATGGAACTTCAAGGTACAAGAAAATATCTTGAATATGTACTATACATGCTTATGTCTTTGTTATTCTTTTTCAAAACTTTATAGTTACTTGCTCCAGGTGCGCATGCTTATATAGTTCCTTTACTTTTTTTCTTCTTCTATTAACATTTATTGGAAATATGTGCAAGAGAGTTCGAGGCCCTACTTACATGCGTAAGATTTGGAAGCAAACTAAAAGAGATCGGATAAAAGTTTCGTTCAATGACTTGGGGCAACCTGCTTATGAATAAAATACATCTAAATTGACTCATTTCATGGGATCAATGGCGAGATCAGGGATATGTTGTCCGGTTGATAAGCAATGGCACGAAGTTAAGAAGGAAACGAAAAAGGATTTGTTGGATACAATGCATGTAAGTAGAAAACTTGTTTATTACTATTAGATTCCGTTTTTAGAAATTAGATTTTCTTAAATTTTTCTTTATAGTCAAGGTTTGATCTTCCCGCCGGTTGTGAGAGTTGGCTACTGTAATCTTTTGGGAAGAAGGTAAGGAATTGAAGAAGAAGGATAAAGAAAATGTACTACGATCCAGCATTGTCATTTCAAGAGCAACTTACGAAAAAACCACCAAAAGTGCATCAAAAACAATTGACAAATCTTGTTGAAGAGTGGAACAAAAAGGAAGTTCAAGTATACTTTTTTTGAATGTTTTTGAGAACTTATTGTCAATAAACTATCGTGTATTCAAACTTTTCTCTTTAGTACTAGGCTGTCTACATAATTATTTTAAGATAGTTATCATTGTTGAATATTTAGTTTCTCTTTTTTACTTTATAGATAATTAGCAAAAAAAAAAATCAAGAAAATCGAGAAAAGAAGAAGGTGGTGCAAGTAACGGGTAAAAAGAGCTACACTCGAATTCGTGAAGAAAAAGTATAATAACCCGAACACTCAACTCTGTTTGTACTTATATCTTACCTAAGTTGTGCTAATAAATTTATGTTTTTTGTTTTGAGCATAGAAAAAAGAGTTGGGATATTATCCATCTCGAATAGATTTGTTTATGGCGTTTTATTCTAAAGATGAAGCCTCGAAAAATGAAGAAGCTTCGAAAGCAATTGTATGTATTTCAAACCTCAGACACTTTGTACCTCTCGCTAGGATTAGTAGCAACATTCATCATCCAGTACGAGTTGAAACCATTGAAGAGAAAAGGTGATCCATCGAGAACAAATTGAGTTCCCCTTGTTCTAACAAAACCTCCACTAGCCTTAGCTTTTGCCAAAGTTAGACATTGTAAAATACTAGACATTTTAAAATACAATTTTTCTAAAATACAATTTTGAAAACCAATGTACCTAGTAAACATTGTAAAATACAGGTTTTCTAAACAAAGCCTATTCAATAAGATTGAGGAGAAGAATTTGACTTTCATCTTAAAAATACAGGACTGTACTTTTATCTCAAAGTGATCTCATGTGTAGATTTGTTGTGTTGAATGTGATAGTTTCAATCTATTTTCTTTTTATCTTTCCTTTCATTTGAGTCATTAATTAACATTGCTTAACTATTCACCTATAGTAATCTATACAAATTTTCTTTCATGCTAATATGCTTAGTATTCCTTATTTTACAGGAGCAAATGCAAGAACTAAATTTTCAACTTCCAGAGGGGTCAGGTGATGAACCTGGAGCAGATGATGTGCTTTCTAAAGTTTGAGGAAAAGATCCACAAGGTCGTGCACGCATGTATGGGTTAGGTGTTCGCAGATTTGATGTTTGGGATGAAGTTCCGCATCTCGTAGGGAGAATAGGCAATGAAGGACTGAGTACGAGAATTTGAGCAATCAAATGGTAGAAATGAGGGCTGAGCTAAGGGAGTTGAGAGGTAATGGTAATGTTCCTAATGCTTGTAATGGTTCAAGTGCAAGTGTAGGCGTTGCATCTAGAGACCATCGTACGACAGCCCACAAACCTCGACCTATTCGGATAACTAAATTTGATTGTTTTAATTATTTTTGTGAGTATTCATTTTCTTCTAACAAGTTACGATAATATTTCATTTACTTTTTTTCTTTCTATCTTCTAGAGTATTATGATTTGCGTCTATATACATTCTAGTGAGAAGATTGAGAAATAAATGTGTGGTTATTTATTCATTAGTGTTTGTTTATTCAACTACACTTGTTTTTGTTTTAAGCATTTCTTGAATTGACATTTAGGAGGGAATTGAGATTTACCTAAAGAGCATAACAGATCCTACTGAGATTATAGCTAAAAGATGGGTTCATAGCTTAGACCTCAGCACGAAAGTAGGTGGCGAAGAAATTTGACCAAATTGGTGTGAAGTACACATTGAAGTACCGGTAAAAAGAAATGAGCGTTTGGTTAGACCTTATGCATTATTTGTGACAATTGGAGATGCCATTGGAGCAACTGTTGCATGACCTTGCAATTTCACTACGGTATGTTATATTAGTGTGTTTGGTTATGTTGTATTTTGTAAGTGAAGGTTTCCATAATACTAATATATATACATGTTGTCAAATTGTAGGTGGTGCCCGACAATGAAACGCATTAAGTTGTTTGCGAATATATTTACTTTTTTTGGTTTGATGGAGCAAGTATCTTTATTAGCTCTTAATGTTTATGTACTATGCTTAGATTTTAGGTTCAACTTTGCAGTTATGTTTTTTTTTTCTTTTTTGCTTAACATATATTAGCTAATGGATGTTTAAGTAGTAGACTATGTTTTTGAGATTGGTTAAGGATGAATTTGTATGACATTATTATGTTTTTATATTAAAGAGTTAATTTGAAAAGTCTTAGTTTTCTTTTTAAGTGTTTTTTTAGTGGTATATGAATATTGATGTCTATTATAGTAGTATAATGATATTTTTAAAAAGTTTTAAAGCATTATTTTGTAATATACGTTTTTTTGAAATTCAATTAGAACGCCATAAATCGTCCTAATATGTTAAGTGTCAATGCTTGTTAGGACGCTAAATTTCAAAAAATTGTAGGGGTATGGCTGTCGTATCAATCTATTGTTGAGACACTCAATCGCGTCCTATCAAATGATACTATTGGGACGCCTAAACATGTACGGTCTGGTATTAGGACAAGAATTTATGACCTATCAAGATGATATATTAGGATGATAAACTTCGTCTTATCAAAATGATTTATTAGGACAACAAATTTCATCCTATCAAGATGATATATTAGGATGCTTTTTCTCGTCCTATTACACTACTATATTACGACACAATAGGTCATTGTTTTAAAGAAATATTAGGATGTTCTTTATAGGACGAATAAATACGTCCTAACACGTATACTTTATTAAGTTGTCCCTAAAAGTTCTATTAACCTTTTGCTACCCCTTTAGATAAGAGGCTCAAATTTGCGTCCTATCAAATAAGGCGTCCTATAAAGGTATATATAAGGACGCAATTGGGCGTCCTAAAAGACACCTTTTGTTGTATCTCTCATGACCTTTGTGATCTTATCTTCTGATAAGGATTTTGTTAGTGGATCAACTAACATTGGGAATACGACCTTTTTGACCTCCATACAATTTGGGAAAATCCAATTTGACCAACAACGGTTCATAACGACCAAATTAACCAACCAACTTTTAATTTGGTTGCAATGTCGTCCTCGCCATTTCATAAAGACCAAATTAACCAACAAACTTTTGTCAATATCTTCCTTTTATGGCAATTTCTTGGCCCGATATTGACAGAAGTTGGTTGGTTAATTTGGTCGTTATGAAATGGCGAAGATGAAATTACAACCAAATTAAAAGTTGGTTGGTTAATTTGGTCGTTATGAAACGTCGTTGGTCAAATTAGATTTCCCCAATTTGTACGGTGGTCAAAAAGGTGGTATTCCCGCTAACATTTGATTTGTAGGAAGATACTCAAGTACTATTTTTCCCTTTTTAACCATTTCTCTAATATGATTATATTGAATAACAATGTGTTTACTATGATTTGATATTCTTTTATTCTTTGTATTACATATGGCGGCTTGATTATCACAATACAAAGTTGTACCTCCCTTTTTAGGATCAATAAAAGGTATTGTCCTTAGAAATCTTCTAAACCATATTAAATCTTTACTAGCCATTGACTTGACTATGTACTCAGATTCCATTGTGTTTGTCTTTTTGAGGACCAAGCCACTATGGCTCCTCCAATGGTAAATAACCAACCACTCGTAGATTTAGAGTTGGTTACATCCAATGCCCAATTTGCATCACTATAGCATTCAAGTATAGGTGAATTACACTTATAATGCAAGCCATAGTTTATTGTATATTTTAAGTACCTTAGTACTCTTTTTAGTTCCGTCCAATGCTCTTCACTTGGATTGCTCGTAAATCTACTTAATATGTCAATTGAATATACAAGATCAGGTCTTGTGTGATTCACCACGTACATTACACTACCAATTATTTTAGCATTTTTCTTGATTTACAGCCTCACCTTTATTTGGAACTAGCTTCATTTGTGGGTTAATAAGACTTTTACTTATTTTGTAATCAAAATAATTGAACCTTTTTAATATTTCCTCAATGTAATGAGATTGAGTTAATATATAAGTTCCGTCGTTTTTAATCACTTTAACCCCTAAAATGACATCCACTGGACCTAAGTATTTAATATCAAAAACTTGTTTTAAGTAGTTCTTTGTCTCATTTATACAATTTATATCATAACCAAATATAAGCAAGTCATCTACTTATAAAGTTATTAGAACTTTATAATTAAGAGTAACTTTAGTAAAAACACAACTTTCTACTTTACTACTCTTAAAGCCAAATTTTTGAATTTCTTGCTTAAACTTTTTGTACCATTTTATTGGTGCTTGTCTAAGTCCATATAGAGATTTCTTCAATTTACATACTTTATGTTCTTCGCCTTTAGCAACGTAATCCTCAGGTTGTTGTATGTAAATTTCTTCCTCTATAACTCCATTTAAGGACGTTGTTTTAACATTCATTTGGTGAACCTCTAATCCATAAACAGATGCTATAGCAAACATAGTTCTAATTATGTAAATTTAGTGACCGGAGAAAATGTTTCAAAATAGTCAATTTCTTCTTTTTGACTATAACCTTTGGCTACTAATCTTGCCTTGTACTTATGAATAGTACCATCAGTTTTGAGTTTCTTTTTCAAAACCCATTTGCAGCCAATAGGTTTAGTGTTAGGAGGAGAATTGACTAGAGTCCAAGTTTAATTATCAAGTATAGACTTAATTTCATCATCCATGACTCTTTTCCACAAATCTGAATCAGACATAGACATAGCTTCTTGAAAAGTTTTAGGATCCTCCTCTAACATGTATGTAAACATGCCAGGACCTAAGTCTTTTTCAATTCTTTGTCTTTTACTCCTTATCTCAACTATTTCATCATTTTTACTGTGAAAGAACACAATAACTAGGATTCTCAAGAGAAACCAATGTAGTTTCCAATGTAGCTTCTGATGTAGCTACAATGGAAGTTACAATGGTCAAAACAATCAAAATAGTGGAAGACGAAACAATCAGACAATAAACAGAACACAAAAGTTTACCAAAAACGATCTACAAGACTATGCTTGTAGACCTAGCCTCAAGGCAACAATGATTTCACTAAAAAGATTAATCGTTTTACAAAAAATATTGTGAAATCACCAAACAAAACACTCTCACAAGACAACTCGTCTTGGAGAGCACAAACCCTACAGAAAACAAGTATACTAAACGTGGGAAGAAACAAAACAACTTCCTAAAAACTTAACAGGAAGATAAAAAGCAATCCAGAACTCAATGTAGCTTCCAATGTTATAACATCAGAAGCTACAATCAAAACTGCTGCACGTCTGGAAAGAAAGAAGGCTTCTGAATCTTCAAAGTTTCTGCACATAGCTTTTGCCTTAGGTTTTCTCTCTCAATCTCTATGTATTCAGCCGTGTCCAAGCTCCTCTTTATATAATGTTGAGATCTCCTACACACAAGAAACAATCCGGCTTCTACAAGGACAAGGATTAGAGAAAGGGAATAAAATCTACTTACCATATTCATAGATTTTATTTCCATATAATGAAGGAGACTAGATACCCGGTTGAAAAAGATTTATAATAAGATTTTGTTTCCAAATATAATGTCTAAACTTAAGGTCCAAGGAAGACAAAATCTAATTAAAGATATATATACCAAAAATACCAAAACTTGTCAAATATGAATTTTACCATGAAAGGGGAAACAAGAACTAAAATAGGCATGACCTATTTTACCCTTACACACTGTTAACTAAATTTTCATCATTCATAATGGCATTGCTATTATCATGTGAACTTGATGCATTTTCAATTTCAAGTTCATTTGACAATTCATGATTTATATCTAGCTTGTCTACACCTTTTATGTTTAAATGTTCATAAAAGATAGCATGCGCAGCTTCAAAAACACGATTGTCATTAATTCTCATAAATCTATACGCTTTGCTTATTACAGAATAACCAATAAATATAGATTTCACTGCTTTGCTACCAAGATTATTTATTTTCAAAGTTGCATCCAAAACATATGCAACATAACCCCATACTTTTAAATGTGAAATGTTAGGCTTACGCCCAATAAATAGTTTGTATGGAGTTTTCATATGTTTATTCACAATTTTGTTACAAACGTAAACAGAACTTAATAGTGCCTCTCCCTAATAACTCATTGGTAATTTATAATGTATTAACATGACACTAACTATTTCAATTAAAGATCGATTTTTCCTCTCGGCTACTCCATTTTGTGCTGGAGTATTAGGTACAGAAGACTCCCTAACTATTCCATTTTGTTGACAAAAAAAATGAAATAAACTCATTTGGAAAATATTAACCACCTCTATTCAATCTTAATCATTTTATCCTTAAGTTGGTTTTATTTTCAACTTCAGCTTTAAAAATTGTAAACTTGTCAAAAGCTTTCATCTTTTGTTCTTAGTAGGTACACATATGCAAACTTAGAAAAATCAACAGTAAACATAATAAAATAACGTTTTCCACCTCTTATCAAATGTTCTTTGTTGTCACATATATCAGTATGAATTAACTCAAGTAAACTAGTTGATCTTACTACACTTTTAAAAGATGTTTTAGTCAACTTAGATTGAGCGCAACATTCACAATTATTCATAGAATAAATAGTCGAAAATTTAGGAATATACGCATATTTAATCATACGACTCATTGCATTCATACCAATATGTCCAAATCTAGAATGCCAAAAATCATGCTTTTCAATATTAAAATTAGAATCAACAAAGTAAGCAGAACTGGTAATTTTATTATCAATGCTCAATAAGTATATATTATCTTTAATGTAGCCCTTTCCAACAAACATCCCATTTTTAGTGATATTCACTTGTTGGGCGCGAAAGGTTACCTTAAAGCCATTTTCGTCTATTTTATGGACCGATATAAGATTCTTCCTCATAGAGGGAATATGATACACATTTTTTAAAGTAAGAGTTTTTCCCAAAGAGGGGGGGAGAATTATAGTCTCTATACCCAAGACCTCGCTTGTAGAAGCATTTCCCATGTACACAGCTTTCGACTCTTTTACTTCTTCATATGTATTGAACAAGCTTCAATTCGGAGTTACATGACATGTAGCTCCTGAATCAATCCACCAATTTGAATCGACATTGCTGACTAGACAGATTTCGGAAAGTACACTAATGAAGTTGCTCTCAATAATATTTGCTTGTTCATTATTGTTTTGCCCTTTGCGGTGATAGCAATCCTTGGCCAAATGATTTGTTTTTTCACAAACATAACAAGGACCTCTTTGCTTCTTCTTAGCATTTCCATTTCCATCATTTTTAAAGTTCTTTCTCTTTTTGAAATTTCCTTGGTTTCCCTAAGAAGTTCCAACATTACTTTTTTCTTTCACATAATTTATACCATCAACTCTCATAAATTGAACCATCACATTTAAGACTTTCAGTCCTAATTTGGATGCCCTGAAGAAGTTCATCTAAAGAGATGACCTTCGTCTTATGTTTCAATTTTTTTGGTAATCTTTCCACGAAGGTGGAAGTTTACCTATGATGGTAGAAACTTGGAAAGTCTCGGAAATGAATTCACCCGCATCGGCACATTCGATGGCAATGTCATTAAGTTCGTTAACTTGATCAATGACATGCCTCGAATCTACCATCTTGTATTCCACAAACTTATTAACCAAAAAAGACTTATTACCAGCATCTTCATTAACATACCTTCGTTTGATTGCAAACCAAACTTCATCGGTTGTTTTGTGGATTTGGAACACGTTGAACAATGTGTTGTTCAATGCTTGCAAAATGGTGAAGCGGCAAATGAAATCATCAACTTTCCATTTCTTCACCTTTGCAGCCTCAGGTTTTTGTGATGTAGTTGCTTTCTCACTTTCATCCTCCACCGGGCATGGATCACACAACACATAGAATACATTTGCAATGGTGAGTATGTATTCCATATTCAAACTCCAACACTTGTAGTTTAGCCCATTTAGCCTTTCCAACTTGTCGACTTCAGTAATCAGAACTTACTCCATTAAAATTAAATACCTTAAAATTGTTGTATTTATGATTAAATTTGTGGGTATGGGCCAGCAGGTTAGGCAAACCAAAAGATGTTATCTTTAAGGTATTTAATTCGTCCCACACTAAGTGTAATGGTCTCAACAAATTTTACCTCTAGGATAACCTACGCACTCAATTCAAAGGTTACACTCCTTTGAATATTAATGGAAAAATAGTCTAAATTGTGACTGCAAACTCGAAGAATAGAATATTTTAAGAAGAAAGAAGACTCGGGAGAATCGTTTTTTTTTTTTTTGGTACACAATTTTGAATGGAGGGAAGACTATTTATAGGATCGAGTTGCAGCTTTGGAAAGTCACAACCCGAGCCAAAATAGTGCCAACCATTTGCGAAGAGTCTCTCCATTCAAAAACTTTGAATTTGGACAGCAGTCCACCTTCTCCCAAAGGTGGTTACCATTCGGTCAATTCCACCCCTCCCAAATTAGTAACTAATTAAAATATTAATTAATCAATTCATTCATTCTTTCTTTCTTACATATATATTAAATATAATATAATATATACACAAGTCTCATAACTTGTAAGTTATATTTCCATGTTAGATAAGGGAGACATAATGAAGAGATGGGAATGAAGACAACAAGACTTTATTCATGAGAAGAGAAAGTTGATACACAAACTCAATGTGGGAGAAGAACATTTATTATATGTGAATACAAAAACATATAACATTATGATGTGTAACTGATATGCATTGGATGTCTATATAGTTAATAATTAGGTTAGCACCCGCATGGCGAGGTGTACGTTTTTGTTTCGGGTTTTTTTCTAAAACTGAATGAGTCTGAATCTAGAGAATTGTTGAAATGAGCATTATATTTGAGGTAAAAGTATCTTAGGATCCATACGTAGAAGTAATTTTTTTAATGAGACACTACGTACTAAAATGATGATAGTACAATCTTTGTGATAAATATTATTCCAGTATTTTATTTTTGAAGTGTATTGATCAATTAATTCCCCTATTTAAGATCATGGAACTGCGAAATTTCTCTTTCGTAAATTATTTGTTTTTTCGGTCTTTTAAATTATATTTCATCTTCAATCCAGCTTTCACACCCATTTGATTGATCAATTTGTCTCTTAAGCTAGTTTTTTTTACGGTCTCAAAGATTACAAATTTCTTTGATGGATTCCACCGTATAGTGCACGTACACACACACACATACTACATTGTCGACAATCATCCATAAGCTGCAAGGAAATAAAACATTGTTGAACTACATTTTAAGTTAAATAAGAGGATAAACAACTCTACTAAAATAATCAAAGATATAATTCAAAATTTAAAATTTTGAAGCTTGACAGTCCCATATTCTGCGTCTATAGACCAAAGTAAAGTTTCAATCAAAATGTTGTGATAAATACATACATACACATTTGTATTTTAATCATGACTTTAAGCATAACAATAGCTGCAATAAAGAATATTACTCTATCTGTCCTTCAAAAAGCATACCCAAATGGGTCTAGTTAGAATCATGACTTGTTAGTTTCAATTTACAATGGTCTTATTGATGGATACAAACTTTAATTTTGAATGAAGGGATTTTAAGAAAAAGAAGCAATCACTAAACAATACACCTAGGAGCCTGTGTTATTAAACTAAACTCCTACATCTCAACTGACTCCTGCTCCTAAGTAAGAATATAGAATTACCAATTACTAAGGATAATAAAAAAATACATTTGAGGTAACTTAGATTCATATTCCCTGAATCTTAAAATAAATAAATAGCAACATCTAAAATTCAAGGCCAAAATACAAAAAACACCCCAAAGTAACCACCCAATCCCATAATGCCCCCAATGTTAAATTTTTCCCAAGTTCATGCCTGATGCTTCAATTCGTCCCATAGTGCCCCCTCCCGTCACTTGCCTTTACAAAGGTACGTTAAGTGGCACATGTTCATACATGTGCTGGACAAAATTGTCTTTTCCAATCTAATTGAACTGAAACAATACGTAAACAGAGCAAAAAACTGATTTGAAATACTGTATCAAAAAAAGCCTCTAAATTTCGAGCGACTGATTGAGTGATTGTTAAGAGGTAAATTTAGGGTTAGGGTTTTAATCTAAATTCGAGTGAGTGTTGTGAGAGATTGAAGGAATATCGTGGATTGAAGGTAGCAATGAGTGTAGAAAGAATATTGTTGGTCCACAATAATATTCAAATAGGCTAGAGGGGGGGTGAATAGCCTATAGTGCCAAGTTAAAAAAATTTCTTTTGGATATACAAAAAGCGTAGTTTGGTTGGCAGTTACAATTTACCGTAGAAGCTATCGGTAGACTTTACTCAAGGCAGAAGTAACAACTCTGCCGATAAATTGTTTATTCAAATCAAAAGCCTAATAAAAGATTTGTATAGCGGAAGGTTAAGAGGCTATGATTTGGAGAAGTCGAGGAAGTGGTCAGCACGAATATATGTTCGAACAACAACACACTTATTTCTTCTTTCAAATGCAGGTTTAGGAGATCAAGTAGAGAATGATTTTTCTAAAGATAAATCATTTATAAAAACCTCATAGATATTTAAGGACTGAAAGATAAAGCATTAGTAAGAACATATGGATTTATTCAAAGATAAATTACATATTACATCAGTCTAAATAATCTATGTACAGTTTATGGTTTTGTCTTCCTAAGTCTCAATCCTTACTTCATTATCCATTCAAGGATCATTAACTTGCAAAGGACATTAGGAGACGAAACCCAGAAACTATTATGAGAAGAGGATTTTCGAGTCGTTCGAGATATAAAATATACGAGCGATTGAGTGCAAAAGCACTCATCCTCCCATGATGATTGATAATTAAACAATCAACAACATTTGTATTGGAATACAAATCTGAAGATATGAATGCAATATCTACAGATAGCTCTTCATTTTCTTCAGACATTGTCTAACATCAATCTTCAGATCTTAATCTCTGCCTATTGAATTTTCTGATCATTCTCTCCTCTTTTGAAAGCTTTTCTTCTTAGCAATCCATTGAAGGTGTCTTGCTAAGAGCTGGATGAGTTCACTGCAATATGTTGTAGAAATCAGAGATACGTTGGTGAAGACGATCTCTTTGAAGATTTCTTTTCTATAAAGCTCTTGAGTAGATTGAGTTACTCGTTGCTCACAGTGTATCGTTTGATAATCTTAGATGTAGCTTACACTGTCACTGCGTCTTACTTCCTTTGACGCACACTCTTATTTTTTAAGCAAGAGAGAGGGTTTATATAGGCGAGAATCAATATGATCGTTGAGAGATGAGGACTAGAATATTTCTATCCGTTGGAGATGTAGTGGTTGAAGACTATTGGATATAGATCTTTGTCCATAAGATCTTTGACTTGTTTGGAGGAGATTTAGTCTGAATCTTGGAACTTCGTTGTCTGTCGGACTTAGGTTGAAAAATCTCTGAAGAGTAGGTCTGATGTCTGTTGCACTATCAGGTGGTCTGTTAAATAAAGTAATTGCTTTTTGACTTTAACAGACTACTTGAATGAGAGAAAGTCTTGCAGCTTTGAGTATGTCAGGCTTTATGAGACACGGACATATTTATCTTGATTTGAGCAACTTCTCTGACTTTTCCCTGTAGCACGTGCAGATTCTAAAGTCTGCTGGTGGAATGCTTCGAGCAGTGGAAACAAGTCTTAGATTACAGAGAGCGTGTCTCAGGGTAAGAGCATTATAACTTGTAGCATGTCTGCTGATGACTCTTAAGAGTCTTCGATCTGATTATCAATTGGCATTGACATAGGCTGAGTCTTCGGTCTTGAGTGCATTCGGAAGTCTTTGTTTGTTTTGATCATCATATAGGAAGGTAGGACTAGATCAGGGTCACACCTAATCTAAGACCTATGTCCAAATCATACAAGTTGCCACACACACATGCTGTGAGACCTTTTAGCCACTTGTGATGATTCACTTGTAATGGGGGCAAACAAATCAACATATATAGAATATGCAAGGTGATAATTAAATTATCAAGAAGCATATTCCAATAATCAACAAATATCGCGGATAGAAGACAACGATACACAAGCTTTCCACTGTAAGTTTTCTATTTTGTTTTCATTCTTGGTCTTTAAACTACATATCTGAGTTATTGAGTTGGAAAAAGTTAACATTTGTTCATTGGGGTTAACTTTGTTTCTTTGTTTACTCTATATTGTTGTTCATTCCTTTTTTATTCTTTTTGTTGTCTCTGTTTTTTATTCTTTTTCTTCGTATTGATGTATGTGAGTTATTGATTTAGAAAATGTAATTTTTTTGTTGACTTTATGCATGATTTTATACTGTTATTTTATGATGTTTTGGCTTCATCTGATTTTAGTGTTATATGTGACTTTATAGGAATGGTCCCCATGTGATTTATGCTGATGGTCCCCTTGTGGTTTTTAGGAATGGTCCCTCTGTGTGTGACTTTATACTTTAAGCATTAATATATTTTCATCTAAAACTCGATTTGGACAAATAAATATATAATTTTGATGTTTTGACCGAGTAGAACAAATTTACTCAATTGTCTTTGCCAATAAACAAATGATACATAAAGAAATTCGTGCATCAAGTTGCATAATTTTTTTCACTAACAACACTAATTTTTCACTAAGATGCATTTCTACTATAATTACCAATAAAAGTACTGATGTAACAAACATTGGTTGAAATTTGATTTTTGTTTAAAAATTATTTAGATAAATGACTTTTACTAAACTAACAAAAGAAGATATATGTTCACAATTGTTAGAAGTTGATGTTGGTTTTAAAAGTTTTAGGCAAAATCTTATCAATAAAAATGATTTATTCCCCATTGGTTACAAAGAATTATAAATTTAGTTTTTTTAGATTAGTGACTTCAACTATTATGATCGATAAAAAATACACATTTCACACTGGCTTGAAAACTTACATTTATTTAAAAAGTATGAAAATAAAACATTTATATTATTATTACATTTGCTAACAAACAAATGACATGTAAAAAAATTTATGCATCAAGTTGCACAATTTCTTTCACTAACAAAACTAATTTTTTACTAAGATGCATCTCTAATATAATTACCAATAAAAGTGATGTAACAAACATTGATTGAAAATTGATACTCCCTCCGTTCCTAAATTATCGTTCTCTTTTTCTTTTACATCCGTCTCAAAATTATTGTCCAATTTTAAACTTACCTTTTTAGAACATCACTTTTAATACTTTATCCTTACTTTTTCACCACATTTTAATTATGGGCCACATACACGTGAGCTTTAAAGGAAACTACACATTAAACTAATATAAATAATCAAGTCAATTATTTTTTCTTAATCTGTACACTGGGTCAACTAGGGTGATAATTTAGGGACGAAGGGAGTATTTGTTTAAAAAGTATTCGGATAAATGATTTTACTAAACTAACAAAAGAAAATATATGTTCACACATGTTAGAAGCAGTGTTCTAAAACTGGACCTAGACGGCCGCACTAAGGGCTTCTCTATTATTGTATTTTCATCAACTTCCAATTAAGAAGTTAACAAAAGATTCACTATTGTAGGCTTCTTATTAGCCACTTAGGATAGAAATTTTTTTTGACTTCCTAAATAAAAAGCTGGGGAAGAGAGAGAGAGAGGGACAACCGCCCACTTTGTGGGGTGTATGTGGGGGGGTGGGGGAGGGTTTTGTTTTTATTAGATGATGTTAAATTTAATATTTTTTGTGTAAGAAGATGTGTAAGAAAATTATAAAATGGGAAGATATATTCTTAAGTGGGTAAGAAGATAAAAATATATTGGTGGCAGTGGGACCCAGTTAAGAAGATATATAGGAAGATTTAACAATGAGGATGCTCTAAACGCCTGTATTAAGAGCGTCCACAATGGACCCTTTTATCACCACTCCAAAAGTGATTTTAGAGTCTTTTTGCAAAACTCAACCACACAATGGACTCCTAATTCCACACTCAATCCCTATAAGCCGATAAATGGATCGCAACAGATCGGGGGACTCTTAGCGTGAACAGTTGCTCTTCATTCCCTCACTTCTTTCTTCCGAACTTGCGTTTTGTCTCATGCCAGGTCTTCTTCGTTAAATCTGTCTACACTAACGAAGCAATGGTGCTGGTCTATTTGATAGAACTCTCCGGCGGCGAACTCGAGCTACCCTACTTGGCCGGTCACCCCGCCGTTATGGAGTGATGAACTCGCGACCCAAAATCCGACCGTCTTCTTCACAATTCATGTCGACACGAAAATGGGTAACGAAGATCCATCATGAAGCGACACCGAGAGTGGTACTTGTTTCTTGAATTGACTCGGGACAACGACCGTTTGGCTCGCCGTGACTGGTGTTCGATCCGGAGGACAGCCGATTTGTTCTCGTCTTTGTTCTTACCGTGAGCTTGGTGGTGAATCCAATTCGGCCGGCGATGTTGCTGGGAGGAGGTTGGTGTACATTGATGAGGAAATGCGGGAGGATTTGATTGGGTGGAGGAACACATGTATTGGAAGAGGAACAATGGGTGGGATATGTGTTTATATGTCAGGATCCTAATGCATTGTACAAAGTTGTTGATATGATCAAGAATGTTATTATTTGTATCCCATACGAGCCAGGAAATTAATGATACCATATTTTTTTCTTAATGTTCTACTCCCCGTTATTGATATTTATTGTTTTGTTACATCTTCATCATAAAATTTAGCAATCTCACATAAAAAGATATCTATTTTATTAAGATAAAATTTGTGAATTAACTATGAATTATTGTTGATCAACAAAAATATTTGTCTCGTATCCTTAATATATGAAAAACAAAAAATTAAAATATATTTTAAACATAAATCCTCCTTAGTCAAATATTTTTTAATAAAAGTAATTGAAATTATTAAAAAAATACAACTTTCTTTCCATAGAATATAAAATATAAAATATTTCATTTAAATCATGAAAATAGAAATTACAAAGATGAAAAATATATT
>CM028377.1:67902282-68058865 GCA_013146195.2 Codonopsis lanceolata | reverse complement strand
AATGCTCACCGTTTTTCCGCCTTCTCTCTAACTATCTCACCAAGAGATAAGGATCTATATGCCGATCTTCACTACTCTCAACCCCGAAAACTATGCTCGAGAATACCGCTCACCTCTGCCACACTCTCTCTGCCTCGCCTCATACGAAGCACAAATAAAGAATAACAAAGAAAGAGGAGCGGTTACCGGATCACAAGTGGACAAGTGGACACCGGTACCAAATTTAGGAAAACCCTCAGCTAACCCCTCCGCTAAAACGGAAAGGATCAAGGCCGCCAAGTGGTATTGGCTAGGGCCGTTGGGCTAGTGGAGTAATCAATTAGGAAAGTGGCCGCCACACCTTTTGGGCCTCCAACAATTTCTAACAATCTCCACCTTGGATCAAGGTCGGTTGCCCAACCAATGAACTCGAGGATATTTAAACGTAAAAGGTGTTATCATCGCTTTAGCCCCGCACTTGATCCAACACGGCATGAGGACCAAAGCAGGGAAATGTAAAATTTTAAGCAACCACAAAGAAGAAGTAAAATTTAAAGAAACAAAGCTAATTCACAAACGTAAAGAGCTAAGTTACCATGATTGCTCACACAAACAAAGCATGGATTTTCGGGAGAAAATCACGAAAACAAGTCAACCTCATTGGATCACCGGTCAAACATCAAAATTTTTAAACAATTCAAAAAATTTGAAACAGAAGGCACTTGGTATTCATATCGCCAGGATTCAAACTAGTGTCAATCTTATCCAAATAAATGATGCACTTAGCAACAACATCACGAATAAAATGAAAACGAACATCAATGTGCTTTTGTTCTATCGTGAAAAATGTGATTTTTGCAAAGTTGTATGCCACTTTGACTATCGGAAAATACTACCACTTTGTCTTTTAAAAACCGATTTCGTAAATCAAACCATTTAACCAAAGGGCTTCCTTGATACACTCGGTTATGGCTATGTATTCGAGCCTCGGTTGTGGCCAGGACAGGCCACAACGGATTGCGCGGTTGGGACTTCCAAATTAACGCAAGAACCGCAAAGTGTGAACACATAAGACGTGGTCGATTTTCTATGGGCTCTATCATTGGCATAGTTTGAATCAACATATCCTACCAACCTAACACCATTTTCAGATTTAAAAAACCTCAATCCATAGTTCATCGAATGTTTTAGGTATCGCAACAACCACTTAACAAGATGCCAACGGGCAAGCCCGGTTCGACATGTAACTGCTAAGACAACTAATGGCATAAGCAATGCCTGGGCGAGTACTAACCATCAAATACATTATTGAACCTATGGCATTGAGGTAAGGATTCTACTCATTTGATTCATTTCGAATTGATTTTTCTGACACGCTTTACTAAGCACAAAATGAGAGGCAAGCAAGGGAACATCAACATAATCAACATTAATCATCGAGAATTTACTCAAAATCTTTTCAACATATGAAATTTGGTTCAAGTAAACAAATGACGATTTACGGTCTCTAACTATGTTCATGCCAAGTATCTTACTAGCATCGCCTAAATACTTCATGTCAAACTTAGCACTCAAGCAATTCTTAACATATTCAATAGATTTAGTGCATGGGCTAATAAGAAGCATATCATCCACATATATGAGCAAGAAAACAGGCACACTCCTATCATTTTTGAAATAAAGACAATGATCATAAGCACTCCGCGTAAATTTCAAATCTAGCATGCATTGATCAAATTTAATATTCCACATGCGAGGAGATTGTTTTAAGCCATATAAGGATTTCTTTAACAAGCACACATAGTCAGGACGCCGATTATCCACATATCCCTCAAGTTGCCTCATATAGATTTTTTCAACCAAATCACCATGCAAAAAGGCGGTTTTAACATCCATTTGTTTCAATTCCCAATCAAATTGAGCTACCAAAGCAAGCATAATCCTAACGGTTGTGAACTTAACAACGGGAGCAAAAATTTCAGTGTAATCTATTCCTTCCTTTTGAGTAAATCCCTTAGCCACTAATCTAGCTTTAAACCTAATTGAATCTGATTCACCCTTGATTTTATAAAGCCACTTACAAGAAACTACAGAACAGTTCTTAGGCTTAGGCACTAAAATCCAAGTTTGATTAATGTGTAACAAATTCATTTCCTCATTCATAGCATTAATCCAATCATTACAATTTTCAGATTTCAAAGCTTGATTATAAGTCTTTGGCTCGGAATTATCAATAGATTCAAACACACCGAAAACAAATGAAGTCATATGAAAATCATCAAACGGAAGGCCGCCTAGAAATCCGCCTAGGTCTATCACGCACAAGTTGATAGTCATGCAAATCATCCAATTCAGAATTTCGCTTTTGTCCATTTTCATTATCTTCATTTTGCTCATCAAGTTCATTTTCAGAATATCATGCTCAATTTCGCATTCACATTTTCAGCAATTCATGCAAATTATCCACATTCGCATTTTCAGAATTTCCACCAATTTCAGAATTCACATTTTCGGATTGGTCACTAGCATCACTTCGATCCTATGGGATGCTCCACCATAATGGGAGCCTGGGAGGATAGGCTCAATGGGAACAATCAAGCAGGAAATTCATTCTCATTAAACACACACGTCCCTACTAATTATCACTTTGAATCCTCGGTTCCTCACGCAACCACAACCTATAACCTTTAACGCCTCCGTAACCCAAGAATACGCGATCTCACCGATCTAGGTTCAAGTTTATCTAGTTTCCTATGGGCATAGGCCGCACAACCAAAAACACGCAAGTTTGAGAAATCTACCTCCCTACCAGAAAACACCACCTCAGGACAACGACCATGTAAGGGAACGGACGGGGACCTATTTATGAGGTAAGCGGCAGTCAAAATTGCCTCTCCCCAAAACTTTTTGGAGAGACCCGACGACGCTAGCATACTTCTCACACGCTTAAGAAGGGTTCGATTCATTCTTTCCGCAACACCGTTTTGTTGGGGGTTGTAGGGCACCTGCCTTGTGCCTTTCAATCCCATTTGCACACAAAAACTATCCATGTCATGATTGCGAAATTCTAACCCGTTGTCGGTCCTAAGTGTCTTAATTTTTAAACCGGTTTGGTTCTCAATTAAAGTTTTCCAATTCTTGAATTTCTCAAACACATCCGATTTGTTTTGCATAAAAACAACCACACTTTTCTGAAAGGAAAAGTCATCAATGATCGACAAGAAATAACGATTACCACCATGCGTTGAACGTCATGGACCCCACACATCGGCATGTATGTATTCTAAGGCGCTTTTGAAGAAAACCTTTTTAGGTTAGGGAGGGGAAAACTCACTGCTTTTTGTTTGCTCATCACACACGTTTCACAAAAGGGCAATTCCGAAATCTTATCCTTCCCAAACACTCCGGTTTTGTTTAAGATTTCAAGTCCTTTAGAACTCATGTGACCTAGTCTTTTATGCCATAATTCAGTTTTATCTTCTTTAGCAAGATTCACACAATTATCATCACAAGACATAGGCATAGCAGAGCAAACATACAGATTTCAGCGTTTTTCAGCCTTAGCAATCACCAAAGATCCCTTAAGAATTTTCATAAACTCATTTCCCCATTTACCCTCAAAACCCGCATCTTCCAAAGCAGCACAAGAAATCAAGTTATTATACAAATCGGGCACATGTCGAACATTTTTAAGGTTAAACAATTTCCGTAATCAAATCGAAGACAAACATCACCAATACCAAGAATTTGACATTTTGTTTCATTTGCCATGGAGGCAAATCCAGCTTCCAATTCTTTATACGTGGTAAAAACATTCTTAAATGGTGACATATGATAAGTACAACCAGAATCTACCAACCATTCATTTTTGCATGCAGGCATAGAATGAACAGAATTCACAGTCTCATCATACAATTCAGTTACCATAAAAATTTCAGTATTACCATCACTATTGGAAGCCATGTTGCAATCATTTTGCTGGTTATGGTTCGAGTTTTTCTTCCTAGGATTAGGGCAATCCTTCCTAAAGTGTCCAACCTCTCCACAATTATAACATTTACGGCCTTTAGTTCTAGATTTGGATCTACTCTTGCTCCTATTCCTACCATTTCCGGAATTTTGATTCTTTCCCTGATTCTGATTTTGGTTGTTCTTTTGTCCATTGTTTCTTTTCAAAGTTCGGCCTCTCACCATATTAACCTCACCGGAACTCGATTTACCTTTCCTAGCAGCTTTTAAATCTAATTCTTTGCCTTTCAGACTAGTAATCACCGTATCAAGTGCGATGTTATCTCTACCATACTTAATCGCAGATTTCATGCTCAAGATAAGATTCGTATCGCATTTAAAAGCACGATTGAGGTATAATCATCTATATGTTCGTCTCCGGTTTGTTTAATATCTTCTACTAACTTAGTGAATGCGTCAATGTTGTCCTCCGTGTCTTTGTTTAAGTCCAACTTAAAACTGAAAAACTTTTCAAGAAGATGAATTTTACTAGGCAGAGTTTTCTCAAAGTAAATTTCTTCTAATTTTTCCCAAAGACTTTTGGCATGTTTATGTTTTCCACATTTACGCATTACTGAGTCAGACAAGTTCAAAATAAGAGAAGCATAAGCACTTTTGTCCATTTCGCGAATAGCATCTTCGGAAGCATCTTTTGGAAAGTTGTGAGTTATGGCTTTAAAAACTTTCTCTTTTATCAAAATGCTTTTCATTTTTTGTTGCCAAATTGAAAAGTCAGTTTTTCCGTTAAAAGGTCCTAAACCATAAGAAGTTGCCATTCCAAAAGATTTTCCAAAAACAAGCAGAACACCAAATAATAACACAGAACAGATATCAAAAAATAATATGAAGCAAGACCAACTAAAGCAGTTATAAACTAGTGAAGCAAAAAACTGAGCACTTAAACAGTTCTAGAATAGAGCAACAAACTCAAGCACAAATAAGCAGTATATTAAGCAGGGTAACCGAAGCTCACCAAGAAACTCTAGGAGAGAGTTTCTAAATATTGGATTGAAGGGACTCTACCGATTCACAGTACGAGAACAAGGAGGTGGCTCTGACTCCACTGTTGGGTGATTGCACCAATACACGAACAATAGCCAGGGGTTGTTCCAATACAAGAAACTGAGTTAACTGTAATAATGCACCTGCATTAAAATATAACGGATAACATTACAACCTGGGATGGGGGTAACATTTTAATCACTTGGGGTACAATAAAACAGTAAATAAATTTACTAACTATAATTCTGGAAACACAGTCCAAATATTTCTCCACCACTGTTATGAACTAACAAAGGAGAAATATTCTGTGAAGCTTCAATAAACCAACTGAGAAATAAACAGAACTGAGACAGAGTAGGATAACTGAGAGACTGAGATTAATACACTTAGTATTAAGTAATAAACAGAGAAACCAAATAAGATATAATGACTAAATATCAGATACTACAGGATTAAGAGCTATTGTAACAATGAAACCACAAATGAGAGCTTAACAGACGCCATGTACGAAGCACGACTCGTCGTCACAGGTCGTAGACCTCGGCTAAGCATCTCAACAGGCTCAGATACCCTCTCACGGCCAATATCCACCAACGAGTTCGCCTTGGGGAACCAACCCACTAATGCCAAGGTCAAAGCCACCAACAAAGGCTAGACCCAATCCGACAACACAAACCGAAGAAGAACCGAGAAAAAGGGAGAGATAAAGAGGCTGTAATATGAAAAACAGAAGGAAGAAACCAACCCAGCAAACTCGAACTTTCTGGTTCGCACAAGACGAGGCTCACCGAGAGACTCGTCTTCCCCGACTATCCTCACAGCTCACAAAGAACACATAAGACGGAAGGCAGAGAAATGGGTTCGACGAACATGGGTTGGGGATGCTCACTGGTTTTTCCGCTCTCTCTCTAACTATCTCACCAAGAGATAATGATCTATATGCTAGATCTTCACTACTCTCAACCTGCAAAATGGTTATGCTGCGAGAATCACCTCTCGCTCGCCACTCTCGCCTGCTTCGCCATAATGAAAGCAGCAGAAGAATAACAAAGAAAAGTGGAGCATCGGATCGCAGTGACAAGGGACATTGGTCCCAATTTAGGAAAACCCCAAGTAACCCTCCGCTAACGGCAAGGAAGGGGCCGCCAAGGGTATTGGGCAGTCGCTTGGGCTTGTGGAGTAATCAATTAGAAAGGGGCTGCCACACTGATTTTGGGCCTCCAACAATTTCTAACACGGATAATGTACAAGCAATTAGACAACTTCATGACATTATAGTTAAATCTGGTTTCAGTTTGAATGGGATATGTTTGTAGCTCACTAACTAGGTTATGTCAGCGTTGGGCTTCTACATGAATCTTTTTACTTTTTTCAATAGGTTTGAGCAATTGGACGCGCATCTTGGGGTACTGATTGCGATTGGTGCATCGGGATATATAACTTGGAAGCTATCAAATTTCTCAACTCCCTGAAAGAAGATGGTGAGGAACCTGTTGCGTTCATCCTTAGCATTCATTCTTAGAAGATGGTTGTTCAAGTTTAGCATCTCACAACCTAACAAAATCGATCCATTCACACATTATCGAATGGGGTTTGAGACACATGCATATGTCTCAAGTGCAGTCATAGATGCTGAAGGATATATCTGATCATATATCAAACAAGTTCGCTATCAAAACAGTAATTACGGATTACCTTTATGCGAACTAGAACCTTGTGCGCAGCGGAAGAATTTCGCTTAAGCTACGATCTTCGTATACCAAGATCTACGAACCTGCAAGTCTCTTTCGTCGGATTGATATCACGGAGCACGGATATCAATACTGGTTCACACCGCAAATCCAAACCCCTTGATGGTTAGGCTAGAGGGAGTATTTTGGTGAGATAGATTTTAGGGAGAGAGAGGGCGGCACTTTCTTGGGAGACGTGTTCTCCTAATTAGTTGATTAGAGTTTTATCCCCTTAGTTGCCCTATTTATATTATTACAAGAAACCTATTTCTTGTAGGTTAAGTCAATCCTAAACCCACTTGGATTAGGATACTAATTAACCAATAAATAATATAAATATATTAATTTTCCATGTGGGCGGGACTAAATAATCGGGCCGCAAGCCCAATTACCAACAGATGCTTATGCAAAATGCAGGAATATTGAAAGTGGGAAGATGGCTTTTTACCAGTCTTGTAAATCTGGTGATGTGGCTCTATATAATACAATGATCATGGCTTATGGCCATCAAGGTCTTGTAATGGAAGCCTTGGAAGTATTTGAGAAGATGAAAGTGGCTAATCTGAAGGCCAGCCAAGCCACTTTTGTCTCGGTTATATCTGCTTGTAGTTATTTGGGCCTTGTTGATCTGGTAGATTATGGTATGGAACCGTCTCCAAATAATTATTGTTGCTTAGTGGATATGTTGGCAAGATATATGGTTTTGTACAAGAAGCCAAGTGTGTAATTGAGACTATGCCAATTCCATCTTGGCCAGCTATATGTGTGGGTTACATGAAGAGAGGGAGGTTTGAGATTATGCTGCTAAAAAGTTACTCCACCTGTTTCCTGACAATGATGCAGCTTATGTCTTGTTGTCGAAGCCTCGAAGGTATATTCTGAAGATGGTAATCGGGATTTGGGAAGGTGCTGCTATTTTTAAAAAGTTGTTTATTACTCTATAAATGTCAAATAACTATACTAGCTCCCTCCCTTTTGGGTTTCGAAATAGTGTTCATTTATTTTTACTTTTAATTAATGATTGTAAATAAAAATGGAATTTTGAGACCGAGGGTCGAGGGAGGAGTTTATTTTAGAGCATATTATAGTTAGAGGTGGTAATTTGAAGACGACACGACTATAGGGCTTATTGAGGGCACATATAGCTAACACGATAAAAATGGGTTGGGTTGATATCGGTTTGATAAACACGGTAAAACACGATAATAAAAATATATATGTTTTTAAAATATAATTTTTAAAATTTACTAGGGTTGTTCACTTCTTTCAAATTATTTTCATGATTATTTCATAGTTTTATCATTTGAATATTTACGACTTTTAAACTATTTCACTATTTATATTGATAAATTTTCAAAATATGTATTAAAAAATCAAAATTATATATTTTATTATGTTTATTGGGCTTAACGGGTCTGATTACATAAATCGTGTTTTTTACTTATCGTGTCGTGTTTTTCGTGTTTTTATCGTGTTTTGTTCGGGTTTTAATATTAGACACAATAAGCCTATCGTGCCATGTTTGTATTTATCGTGTCGTGTTGTTATTGTGCCGGCACGATAACGACCCAGCACGATCGATTTATCACCCCTAAATTTATAGCCAACTCCCATAAATCATTTATATGCAACAACAGATCCCTTTGAATTTTGAATTTTAAAAGTTGAAACTGTTGATCCACAAACCCAATGCAATTTTCACTACATTGACTACCCTAATTTCCCTCTTAAATGTGAACCCTTACCCTTGCTATTTCTGATTTCATTTGGTATCTAAAACAAATTACTCCCTCCCTTTCAAAGTAAAAATCGTCTACTAAGAGCAGGTATTATGAGGTTTTTCCCCCAATCTTCAAGAAATCAAGGGCCACAGCGTTTTGAGCTTCAACCCATCAAAATGAATGTCGTTTTGATGGGCCAATTGGATAATAAAAAAAGGAACTATTGACCAGGGCTGATGGTTCCTTTACACGCGTCAAGCCCTGAGCGGTTGGACGAGATATTTCTTTATCTTCGGTTTAAAGACAATTTGAGCATTCAAAAAACTTATTTTTTATTTTTTATAAAAAAACAGTACACATGTTTATCTATAAATAGAGACTTGATTTGTCTCATTTGGATACCAAATGAATTTTTTTGCAAAATTTGAATTTATTTGTAAGTTTCTCTCTCTTCTCTTTCTCTCGAAATTTCATTTTTTAATTAATTCATTTTTAAGTTTTGTATTGTTTATTATTAATATTATCATTGTCGGAACCAAAATCTCAGATGCAAGCATATGGAAATATTTAATACATCAAGCCACGATCTAATCGATATAAATCTAAATATATAAATCTTATTCTTATTATAGATATAATAGAAGATAGAAAGAGATAAATTTATCTTGATATGTAATCAAAGAAAGATAGTGAACAAAGCTCTTATGTTGTGATTTGGAATAAACCTTCCTCAGTGGGGGAAGGAAATTACAATTTCTTCCTATAGAACATCTACAAACAAGACGATTGAATTGGAAATATCGACAAATTCTTGCGGAGTCCAAAGAAATGAAAAATAAATAAATAACAGAAGGGAGGAGGTCAACTTGTTCCAATTTCATCTCTAGTGAATTTGAATATCAGAATAGCGGATATAGTCATAATTCAATGGGTCAGGTCCACTTATTTTTCTTTTGTTGATTTGGAATTGAAAAGAGGACTATTGGTGAATATTAATGAATGTTAATATTTGGAGTCTTTTTGGTAATCGGTAATTTTTATTATAGTTGTTGTATTATTTTCGAATATTGCAAGATTTTCTTTGAATTGCTTATTTAATGAAGTTAATTATTATACTTTTTAAATTTATTAATGAATATTAATATAAATATTATTCAAATTATAATAAATTGATAATATTATAATATTATATTATAAATAATATCGAATCATTCTGGTTATACTAAATTAATAATATTATAAATAAATAATATCGACTTATAATAAATATTATTCAAAATATAATAAATAAATATTATTTTAATAATGACTATTTATATAATTTCGAAATTAATTATTTATGCAATATCAAATTTATTTGTTAGTATAAATTGAAAGAATATATTAAATTAATAGAGATAAAAATAGTGGGGTATGTAAAGTTGTTGGAGATAAAGATGGCGGGGTATGTAAATGTGTTGGATTTAGTGCCACCATTGAGAGAGTTTTTTTAATTTTAAATCAAATAGGTATCTAATGGATTGTTTTTATTAGTTTTTAACGTGTTGAGTTTGATTTTTGGTGTGTCATTATACTTGCTCTAAGTACGTTTACATGAACTTTAAGAAAATATTCCACTATTTTGTCTTCTCCTTTGATATCTTTTACTCCCGTTGTTTTTAAGTAATTGTTTTACTTCATTGTGCCCACATATTAAAAAAATGTTAATTGATTATATTATAAATATTAGTACTTCTTCCGTTTTGAGTAAAGAGTTCCATTTTAAAAGTCAAACTTTTTATGAAAATGACATGTTTATTAGTTCATTAGTAATAACATAACATTTTTATGTCTTAATTTTTTAAAGTGGACTATTTAAGTGAAACATCCTAAAATGAAATAGTGGACCCTTTACCCGGAACGGAAGGAGTATATTATATTTTGTGTGTGTGGCATTAAAGTAACTAGAAAAAAAAATAAGAATAAAATGGTAAACATATTTTTTTTACAAAGAAAAGTTTAGAAACCTGACTTTTTTTTAACAGACGAAAAAGAAAAGAATACTACTCCATCTGTATTAAATAATTGTCTTCATTTTTTTTTGTCTGTTTCAAAATAATTGTTTTTTTTAAAATTTTCTTTAAAAAAAATGTTTATCACTTTATCTTTACTTTTTTAACATATTTTAATTATAATCATATGTTCAAGACATTAATAAAAAATGGCATTACAGACTAAAAAGTAAAAAATGAGATATTTATTTTAAGGGGTTCCAAAATAGAATAAAAAACACTTATTTGAGGCATAGTGAATAATTTAGTATTGTAAGAATAAGTAACTTGATTTGTTTAATGGATAAGGTATTATCACTCCACTTTTGGATGAACACCTCCATTGAAAGATATCATGTACAAATTAAATAAAACAATATTTAGAGTGCATTGGTGAATAACATAGGCATCTTTAATTCCAAGCAATATAGTCGGTTTTCTAATAAAGTAAAGTAAATAGCAATTAATACTTGGGGAGAAGAGAAGATTATTAGAAGTGCTAGCTATCAAGTTTCTCCTTATCATTACCCAAAAAATAAAAACTTTGATTCTAAAAATGATCTAAGAGTACATTGATAAAAGCTTATTTCATGTGATATGACAAGTACTTATCTGTTCTTATATTTTTGTTATTTTTCATTTTTTTAGTCAAATCAAAAACCGACTGTTTTTAACAATAAATTTCACGTTTATTATTTTATTTATTTGAAATCGTAAAATACGCAATTCATTTTACTCTCAAAATACAATAATTTATGTGTTTTATGATTTTTTTAAAAAAATAAACTTCAAATTGGCATTTGAAAACTATTTAATTTTATTTATAAGAAAATCAAACGTAACAATAATTTAGATGTAAAGAACCAAAGACCAATACATTTTATATTTTTAACTATAAGTATCGAAGGAGGTTGGGAGTTAGGACGCCACAACCCCAAGTAGGCCGGCAGAGTTTGTTTAAAGCGAGCGGGAAAGCCGAACTAAAGTAAGCTGGAAAGAGATTACGAGAAGTGAAACCAACGAGATAAACTCTTCCGGCGCTGGTTCGTATCTCGAAATCATTACCCTGTTGACGTGCATTTTTTACTGCACACAAACTGTGAGTGAAAATGTTTATATAGTTTTAGTTCTGCAAACATTTATATGATTTCTTACTGCACGCAAAATGTTTGTGAAAATGCCCAACTGAATATTATGCTAATTCTGTACTAGCAGTATTTTTGTTTGAAAATATGGAATTAGTAATAGCTTGTAGTAAGATTGTTCGAATTGAACTTTGGATCCCGTTTGCTCTGCAGTGGGCTTTTATTTGAGCTGGGAAACTTTAAAGCAAGACAGGGTAGGGATGACTTGGTCCTGTTGCCATCCTGTTTCCTCTTCAACATCTAGCCTTCTAGTCAGTAATGGAGTTGTTAAGCCGTTTCAGCTGCACAAGTATTCTAATCCGGTACAATTTCATCTTACGGAGTGTCATTCTTTGCTTGGATAAGTGACTTTGTTTGTTTGTATGTTAAATTCCCTTTTCTTTTCTGATATTGATCTGTTCTCTTTGTGGTAATAATCTAGCTGGACACGAGATCTAGGTCCCATGTTTGTGTGAAGATTAAGACTTGTCTGTCCTATTTTATACTCCCCCTCCCACTCAAGGAGTCCTACTTTACTTTTCGAGATGTTCCATTCAAGAGTCTCATATCAAAAGTTATAAATGCACTAAACGAGATTTTTTTATTTTGCCCCTAAGTTTTGATACAATGGTTGCCTTCAAGGTGTTATGTAAGTCTTAAATAATTGACTTTTCAAGTAGGGTCTTTTTGAGTGGAACAAAGGGGATGTGTATGTATAAATATATATAGATATATTATCATGTATTAATATTTTATACATGGAGAAAGTACAGGTTTGTTAAGTAGCGAGTCCTCATTAACCAGCCTCTCATAGGGTTGGACTGATGCCTAATATTCTATGGTATATGCGCCAAGAAAGTAGAAGATGCTTACAAACCTGTAAAAGAGTAGAAAAGAAGACAAAGAACCTGATGTAACCTGAGAGTAGTCATTTTCTAATACATCGATCTCTTGGTGGCTTATTATTTAGATTTTTGGTTAAGGGTGTAGTGAAGTCTTGGATACTAAAAAAAGATTTCAATATAGTTATATCATTAGGTTCATGAGCTTATCTCTGTTGCCCTAAGCGGTCTGCCAAAAGGGTCATAATATCCACATTCAGTAAGTGCTTACAAAGATTGTAGTGTTTTTCTTGGATATAAGGAAACTGGATAATGTTACTTCTTCTAGTGGAATTCTGGAAATGTTTTATCTTCTCTCACCAAAAGTTGGAAATTTCTTGTACTTGTTTGTCGATCTCTATCACAACTTTCTTGTGATTCCATTCATAGTTTCACCTCCAATAATTTATTTGAGCTATGCTTTTATCCTAACACTTGGAGTAGTTAAATGTATTGGGTAAAGGCCAGATATTTCCTGTAAAAAACCAGCTTTAAGGTAATAAAGAAAATATTTGTATACTCCCTCCGTTTCAGGCAAAGAGTTCACTACACTATTTTAGTATGCTTCACTTAAAGAGTCTACTTTCAAAAATTATGTCTACAATCTTTATAACATTTCAACTTTTACCTCCACATTTGATATACACATATTGATTATCTTTAAGTGTTATTGTAATTATGACCAACTCTACTGCTAGTTATATATCCCTTAATTAATAGACTTTTCAAACATGAACTCTTTGGGTAGAACAGAGGGAGTATTTGTTAATTTCCTGAATTTTCAGTATGCACATAAAAGAGTTGTATGAGATTAAATTCTCATTTAGAGTTCCGGAATGGAGAACACATAGATGGTGCCCTTAAATTGTTTAAGTTGTTTAGACATCATAGGATGCATCTAAGCCTTAAGGTGCTTGAGCATCGACAAATTCATAGGACATTTTGAGTAATTAAGATGCTTGAGTGCATCAAAGAATGTATCAGAAATGTAAGATGATCACAACATCAATAATTTAGAAGACATTCTTAGTGAAGATTGTTGGGTCATCAAAGAATGGAGATTCAAAGATATGAATATGTTCGAGAGCCCAATAAATGATGAGGACATTCTAAATTGATCAAGATACTCTGAGCACGATATGTTTTATCCAATTTTCAGATGTGCTTAGAATCAATGGATGTCTAGACTTCCCAAGTGAGGTCAGAGGTGCATTGGAAGTGATTTTGAGGATCTTTACGATACTCTTGTGCCCACCTCTATATTTTCTGTTTTTGCATCATAAGTCAGAAGAAAGAGAGATATATAGACACACCTGAGGTATCTACACCTAAGTAACCTTGAATACTTGGCAGAATAAGAATTATTACATAGTGTTCAGTAATATATTTTATCTTGTTTTTATCCAGAGTTAGCCTCATGTAGTCCTGATCCCGGTTACATACCCTGAGACCTGTAAACTACTTTCTTGGTTGTTAATACTTATTTGATGCTGGACACATGGACTCTTATGATTAACTTTGAAAACCATGGGAAAGCCCAAGAGCTGTGTGCCATCAGACAAGCCTTTTGGTCCGATGAAAAGTGTCCCTGGTAGGTTAGGAATCGCTAATAATTTATCATTTGTTGTTTGGTTATTTTATTAGTTACGCATGTTTTGTTATTTCATAATAGGTAGTTTAGCCTAGTCCCAGTAGTATTAATCCTAGCCCTGGTCCTAGAACTATTGTCAAGGCTATAGATAAACGTGTAATGCCTCAAAGTCATTCAGGGATGATTACTGAATCATTGATATCAGATTGAGCTTTGACCTATTCTGTGTTTTTCTTCTCCTTTCTTTATCTTATTTCTTGTTTCATTTTTAGCTCTTAATCTTGTAATCACGTCTGCTAAAAAGAGGTTATACAACATGGCTGACAGCTGTGGAAAAATTGATACGTGTTACTGCTTTTAATCCCTGTCAAGTTTCAGTACTGTAATTAACTGGTGTTTGGCCCCTCTTGACAAATGCTTGTTTCGATCAATTTAAGGCTCTTTTCAAAGTCATGTTGTCTGTGGTTATCTTGTGAGGAGCAACTTTGTTTAACTCACAATCTCATTTTTTATACCTTTGATCTCTTGGATTGGATTATTGTGGATATATATCTGATGATCTTCTTTCATAGCAGCATCAGCAGCAAAGAAGGATATTGCTTGGGTCCCGTATGGCAAGAAAAATTGGTTGTTACTATGGCTTGAAAACTCCACCTTATAAACTTGTAAGTTTCTTTGCACTTTCGTAGTAGTTTCAGTGCTGCCAAATAGAGAGGATAAGGTAAAAGACAAATACAATATATGGAAATACTAATTGTCCCTGTTCCTGTGTGATTGCTTTAACTTCTCGGTCTAGATTTCCATTTGCTATACCGAATCTTTTCATTAACTTGGTCAGTCATGAGTCATTTTTACGGTAATTTCTTCCCCTGAACCTTTCTTGAATGAGGCAAAGAAGGTCTCATGGGGGACGAACCTATATTAGTACTCCCTCCATCCCAAATTGAGTGTTCCTGTTGAGTTTCTTACAAAAAAATTGAGGAAATTGACTTTTTGGTCACTTTAGTAGTAACTATACTTGAATGTTCTTAGTGCTCGCTATGATAATTGCAATATGTTGGGACATGATAGGTAGCAAAGGTGAATGTAGTAACTTCATACAAAAAAGGATGCTCATTTTGCAACAAAAAAATGGACACTCAATTTGTGACGAAGGGAGTGTTTTTCTATTTTTTGTCACAAATTCCTGCGAAAACTGTAAATATTCTTCTTTACATTCTACTTTAAACCTATCAGTTTCTCTAATATATTATGTGCACATCAATTTCTTTTTTCTCAGTGGGTTGGGTTGGTTACTGATGATATGTTGTTAGATAAATCTGTAGTCTGTAAAACTGACTTTTTAATGTATTGAATCAAGTACTGTTTGAGACCACTAATAATCTAACACAACCAAGCAAACCTTCTATGTTGCCTCTCCTTGTGGTTCATGTCGTCTTTTCATCATGTTAATCTAATTGTCAACACTATCATTATAATTTTTCAAAAGTGATTAAGAAGTTTATGCAATTCCTTTAATACGACAAACTTATATTTTTGCTAGGCTGATTTGAGACATGGTTTCCTTTGGGTCTCACATGGTCTTCAACTTATTTTTTTTTCTTTATTTGAAAAGTCAATTTGTGGCCTGTTCATCTGTCCATTTCTGATTTTCTGCTGATTCTTCTAAGATCTAGATGAACAAGGACAAAAATGGAAGGGTAACTCAATCTCATTTTCTAGAAAGACCGTGTAAATCTGGTTTTGGTTAGTTGTCTGAAGAACTAATGGCATATTCTGTAATTTGCCTAGCATCTGCCTCATAAAATTTGTGTTCTGCTTAATTTGCTCGTAACATATTCTCCCTCATTTCTTGTTAATAACTATTTCTCCATCTCTGATCCACTACAAAATTCTGCTCTCTGCGTTATAGGATGCTCTAGAACCATATATGAGTCAGAAGACTCTTGAATTGCACTGGGGAAAACATCATCGTGGTTATGTGGAGAGTTTGAACAAACAGCTTGAGGGGAACGACACCCTCTATGGGTACACCATGGATGAGCTTATCAAAGTGACATATAACAGTGGTAGCCCATTACCAGAATTCAACAATGCTGCTCAGGTATGTCTAAGTTATTTTTATTTAGTTACCTACATCTTAAGGCCACGGTCTATGGTATTTCTTCTTCCTCTAGCAACTTTGGTTACTGAAGAAATTGCATTTCTTAATTCTTAGTCAAGTTAGCTTTTACGGGCAGTGGGCTTTTGGATATTGGTCTTTATACAGATAATTGTAGTTAACTTAATTTGAGAATCTATTTCGAACTGCAATCTAATGTAAGAATGTATCTATTTATTTTGGTCCTTATAGTACAGTATATGGAAGAGCCTTGTCTATGGATGCATAGCTCTTCTGGAGCCACTTAGACGGTGAACCAAACAAACATAAGAATATTGAAGCTTCACTGAATTCTTGATGACTGGCTGGCTTGTGATCTGTTACCGTGTTTTGATAGACCTAGCCTTAACTTGTTTCTTTTATTCACCGAAAATTATTTTTGTTATTAGTCAACAAAATCATTCCTTATAGAGTATGAATCTCTTTTCTGTAAAGTTTCTGCATAATATGTCATTTGCCTTTATACTTGCATACAAGTATATTTATCTGATATTAGTATCTTATGAGTCGAATCATGGTAAAAAAAATTCAGGTCTGGAATCATGATTTCTTTTGGGAATCTATGCAACCAGGAGGTAGTAGTCTGCCTATATTGGGACTTCTTCAGCAGATTGAAAAAGATTTTGGCTCTTTCACTAACTTTAGAGAAAACTTCATTGAAGCAGCCCTCACGCTATTCGGGTCTGGCTGGGTTTGGCTTGTTTGTAAGTTTTTCTCTAGTAAACATGCTTTCCAATTTATTCTTTGGGTTTAAAATTAAGATATTGCTGTGAAAATCATACCCTGGCTAATTTCAGAATCTCTCACATATAATTTTGATTTGAACTCTCTCTCTCTTCCCTGCCCCCTTCCCCTCTCCTTAGAAGATTTGGTACGAGTCTTTGAATTCCGAAACTGCCTTATGAAGATATTTGCAATCCATTGTGAAGTATGCAAAGTGAATCCCCAAGAGTCTTTAAACTTGTTCCCTCAATAGACGAAGGTTAACATTAGTATTGTGAGGTACTTGTAAGCTTAACTTCTCTCTATATATAGAGGGACTCGATGAGTGGAACAGCAACCAGTGGTATGTTTGACTTTGAAAGTGCATGGAGATGAGGATATTGGGACATTTTTATGACTTGTGTCTGGTTTTACAGAACTTCACTGATGTCTGTGATTTTCATTGTTTTGATGTTTCAGTGAAGAGGAAGGAGAAACGACTTGCAATAGTTAAAACATTCAATGCCATTAACCCGCTTGTGTGGGATGACATTGTGAGTCAGTTTCTATGTAACTAGGATGGTTTTGGTTATCCCAGTACTTGTGTTGATGATCTCTCGTCTTGAGCATTGCATTAAATCTTCTTCTTTTACTTGTGCAGCCTATTATTAGTTTGGATATGTGGGAGGTATCTCTCTCTCTCTCTCTCACACACACACACACACAAACACACACATGCGCGCACAGGGTTTTTATCCTGCCCAAGGTACTGATGAAACCGGTTTTTGTCTAATTCGCAGCATGCTTATTATTTGGATTACAAGGTACATCTTTGTTATAAGAATTTAAAATCTTGGCTTATGAAAGCATTACTTGTTATCGGTTTTTCATTTTTTATCTTTATCTTTTATCTTTCTCTCTCTCTCAATGTTGAACAGAATGACAGAGCTGAGTACGTCAATGCATTCATGAACCACCTCGTGTCGTGGGATGCAGCAACTGCTCGCATGGTTCGAGCACAGGCGTTTGTCAATTTAGGCGAACCCAAAATCCCTGTTGCTTGAAATCTCTCTCTCTCTCTCAATCGATCAATCAATTTGCTATTGTTGTAACGAATGAGAGACAGAGACGGATTGAAGCAGGCAGCAAGGAATCATTTACTAAGAAAAAGAAGAGGGTGATGTTGGATGGAAGCTATCCTCTAAATTAGTGTAGTGATTAGGAGAAATAGAGGAAAATGTTAACGAAATCTCTAGGGTCTAAGATACAAATACCCATCATTCACCAACACTTAATTCGTGTTGTGGGGATAATGACAACTACTTTGTCGATTCTTCTTTATCCCTCTGCATCCATAGTTCTAGACTTGTAGAGGTGAGGTAAGATTACTCGTCTGTAGCTTGGAAAAGGAAGATGGAAGCTAAGCTAGATCTCATCTAGTCTCGAGTCTCTGTTACACAAACTACTTTGGATAATGATTCGTACTAAGTTTTTATTTTATTTCATTTCATTTCATTTGTCTCGTATTAAGACAATTTTAAAATAATTTAATTTTTTATTTGATTTACCAATACTGACCTTGGAAATTTTTTTCTAAAATACATTCAAGGTTGCGTTAAACGAAAATTGTACAACAGGTTAATACAATATACTTGTATTTGCCTGTTAATTATTATTGTACCAACCGAAGATGTACGAGAATAAATACTTGGAGATATTGCCGGCCGGTCCCCTTAGCAAAGTTTCTAACCGTTTAAGCCTCATATATATATTTTTCAGTCAGAAAACGATATTTTTTGAGGTGAAAATATTACGATATCCTTAATAAACCACACATGCATTAACAATCACTTACTTAGTGTATTGCGGTGCATTAATTTATCTATTGTGATGCATCAATTTGTTTATCGCAACACATCAATTTATGAATCACGATGAGTGTCAAAATACATGAAATTTCAATCACGAAGTATTGATTTGGAAATTTGATGCATCACAATGTTGTAAATAAAGGAGATATTTATAGAAATTAGTCGATTAATCTATATTCAGTCTATTTGATTCCTACTTTAATTACAATATCAATCAACATAAAAAAAAAATTGACTACACCAGACCAGATTCAATTTGAAGGATACATGTATGAAAATTAATTAATCAATCTATATTCTTTTTATTTAATTCATATCTTAATTATAATATCAAACAAAATAAGGAACTATGGCTACATATATACAATGAACGTATTAGGTACAAAATAAGAAATATGATATAATTACTCTTTTGCAAATGTAATCACGATGCACAAATTTGGACTTCAAGAGTAGGAAAAAAGTTTTATAATAAAAACAAAACTTCAAATTCTTAATTACTTGTATATAATATAAAAATGTCATTATGTTTTCATTATTTCAAAAAATTAGTATCAAACAACAAAGTAAGTCGAGGGTGCAAAGGTTGGGAATCAACCGTACGGTCCAATTATAGTTATACTATAATTGGGTGGGTGTATTTTGATTGGTGAAATTTGATAGATATAGGAGTCTTGAAATGGGGAGATGGGAATTATAAGCTGCTCTTGATGAGTTATAGTGGCGATTGGCGAATACGAGCTTGCCTTGTTTTTATGAATCGATAAAGTATACAACTGTGGAGGGTTGACAATTGTTTTCGAATTTAATCTGAAATTGGAAGCTCAATTAAGACGCCATCTAGCAAATCTATTCGGCAACATTCCATTCCTGAAGATACCTATTACTCCCGTCCCTAAATTATTGTTCTAGTTGACTCGACGCACGGATTAAGAAAAAACAATTGACTTAATTATTTATATTGGTTTAATGTATAGTTTCCTTTAAAGCCCATGTGTATGTGGCTCATAATTAAAGTATGGTGAAAAAGTAAGGGCAAAGTGGTAAAAGTGATGTTCTAAAAAGATAAGTTTTAAAGTGGACAATTATTTTGGGACGGACGAAAAAGGAAAGGAGGACGATAATTTAGGGACGGAGGGAGTACATTACATATATCCTTCCCTTCTTCTTTTATTTAATTTTTCATTTTTCATAAACCAAATCATATTTCTTCCAAATATAAACTATTAACCCGTCCGTCTTTTATTACTTGCGCTTTATCTTTACATCATTATGTGTTGTTATATTTTGGTTTTAATCTTTAATCTGTGTGTTAAGTCATATATATACTCCTTCCTTTTCGGTTCGGTTCCAGGTAAAGAGTTGATTATTTTATTTTAAAATGTTTCATTTAAAGAATTTACTTTTAAAATTTAAGATATAAAAATATCATTTTAGTACAATGTATGATTTTTTTTAAAAAAAATTAATTTTCAAACGATAAATCTTTGTTTGGAATAGAATGGACACGATAACAATATTGAGTTTTGAGTTATTTTTATAAGGCTTTCCATTTAATATTTAATAAAAGTGGATAGAATGATAAAAGCAAGTGTATAATTGAAGTGTTATCAAATATAATAATTAAAAATATATAATTGAAGTAGTTATCAAATATAATAATTAAAAATATATCAGCATGCCTTGCCTTATCACGTAAAAGACTCTGAAACTTTAATTATAAGCAAACATGGATATTAAAGGAAACTACACATAAACCAATATAAATAATTAACAGTTAAGTCTTACTACAAGTTTTAGTATTAGAACCGTTTGATCAAATATATTTAGATCTCTACACTATTAGATCAAATATATATTTTTTAGTTAATAATACAGACTTTTCAAATCATCACCAACTTAATCATTTGACGACTCTAACGCTAAAGCTCGTAATAATCCATAATATCATTTGCCAATACTCAAAAGAAACAGAGAGTGTTACTGTGTGCTTATTCAGTTGTACCTAACTTCCAAAATGAGTTTAAAATATTCCAATATAATGTGACATTAATGGCATGATTTGTCCTCTCCAGTTGACCTTTATTCCCTTCACTTTCTCAAATTTTACTCTAAAATGAATGAATCATTTCAATCCACTTTTGACGCAACATTAACAGATAATATTAAACCCTCAAAAGAAGCTCTCATCAATGTCTGATCATCCCATTCAGCTACACGATCCCAAGCAACCCCATGATGAAACCCCTCTTATTGCAACAGGGCAACCCCAAGAACAGTCACAAGCTCGAAAACAACAACTTGACGATGATGGCGTCGACACCCATCTCGACAAAACCCTTCAATCGTTAGATTCATTTCTCTCCCTTCTGGGTTTCCGCCAATCTTCAGTTTTGACCTTTGGGTTGTCGTGGGTAACTTTCTTGGTGATTGGCGTTGCGACTCCGGTCGTTATTCTTGTGCGCACCAACTGTTTGGGTTGTGATCTGTACCAAATTCAAACGTTTGAGCTTGATATTGTTGTCTCTCAGGCCTGTTTGGCTGCTGTTTCTTTGCTCTGCCTTTCTCATAATTTGAGAAAGTATGGGATTCGCAAGTTTCTGTTTGTTGATCAGTATAGTGGCCATATAGAGCGGTTCTCTGATGATTACATTCAGAAGATTACGGTTAGCACTGCCCGTTTCACTACACAATTAAATTAATTACGCACAAGCACAATATGCAAGAGTAATGTTGTAGTGTTCTAAGAAAAATTATCAACTTTGATTCTGACTGATGTGTGAAGAAGGTGATTTCCCTTCCCACACCAATCATATATATGACACCTCAATCGGAGATCAAAGTTGAGGTATTTTTCTGGATACCTAGCATTTCTTATATCTATGTTTGATGTATGTAAGGAACTATGAATTGCATTCTAGAAAATTGATCAAAAGCTATTACTTTACTAACTAACTACAAGGATGGCCCTACATTTTGATTCGCGTATTGGAACATTGTTTGCCTATTTCTATAGTTGAAAGAAAATAAAGAATTTAGAAATTTTGCAGTCACACAAAAGAATGCAACAGAATATTTTCGACACTTTGGTAGTACTAAAATTTACGGTATTCCATTCAGTATTCTGTTTTCACCAAACATCAAAAGAGAATTCCTAGAATTATATGAGACCACTTCAAATTCTATGTTGAAATCTGAGTACGCTTGAGAGTGGTCCAGGCATATCAGCTTTATGCATCTATACGTTGTGACCCATGTTTGATGATTTTGCTAATCATGATTCATAGCAGCACTTAGAAAAGTTCTATGCATATTTTATTTTGACAGGAGTCCATTCGCTTGCTTGTATTGTGGATTCTCCCATGTTTAATACTGAAGATTGTACGTGAAGTCATCCGCATTTCATACCTGCATCATGAGTCATGGTGGCAGTCTTTTGCTATTTTTCTAGCTTTGATTGTGTCATGGACTTACATAACCACGATCTTCCTATCAGCATGTATAATGTTCCATCTGGTCTGCAAATTGCAAATTATCCACTTTGATGACTACGGGAAGCTCTTGGAAAGAGAAGTTGATATTTTGGTATTTATAGAAGAGCACACTCGACTGCGGCATCATCTCTCCAAAATAAGCCATAGGTTCCGAATATTTCTCCTTCTAGAGTTTGTTGTTGCCACAGCAAGCCAGTTTGTGACTTTATTCCAAATCACAGAATATAGCGGGAGGATTACTTTCATAAATGGTGGTGATTTTGTGGTAAGTTCAATGCTTTTTTTCATCATATGTTGGTAGAAGCACCTAATAGTAGTATATTGGGTTGGAGACCCGATCCGTGACCTTTGGTATCAAAAAAGCCAACCTGATCCTTTATCCGATTCTTCGGTAGCCCTCGGGTGTGAGGAGGGAGTAGGTTGGTTGATCTGACCTACCCTATTCTTTCCCTTCCCTCAGAAGCAAACAGGCTCACTGTCCTGATCCTTTATGAGAGTCAAGAAGGTGGTCTGATGCAGCAAGGGCATTGTGGTGAATCCCACACCGGACGTAGGTTGGTAGCACCAGCAGTAGGCTAGTCGGTCTTTTGGGTTGGAGACCCAATCCATGATATAGTGATTCTCATTCTCTGAAGTGCATTACATTTACTTTTTTAACTTTACTAGCTTATTTTCCTTGTAGGTCTCCTTGATTGCTCAGGTTGTGGGAATAATTCTTTGCTTGAACGCTGCTGCTAAAATTTCTCACAGAGCTCAAGGCATTGCATCGATAGCAAGTAGGTGGCATGCTTTAGCTACTACAGGTGGCACTAATGATACATCTCGACTGAGCAGACCTAATAGTGTGGGGAACTTGGAGGCTGCCGATCGAATGGCCTCCATGTTCTCAGAAAGTGATTTGGAGTCCATTGATTATATTGCAGTCCCCACAAACTCTCAGTTGGCTTCTTACATGACCTCGTATCACAAGAGACAAGCTTTTGGTAAGCATATTAAGGTTCATTTCGCTTGCTATTGAACGTTACTGAAATCAAAGATTGTAATCTCAGCTCTGTTGGCAGTGATGTATTTGCAGAACAATCCAGGTGGAATCACAATATTTGGATGGACGGTTGATCGAGGGTTAATCAACACTATCTTCTTTATTGAACTCTCGCTGGTTCTCTTTGTGCTCGGGAGGACAACAGTATTCACTACAGGTGAGTGATCCCCAGACATTTCTCTGCAAAATGAAAACCTCTCGGCAGAGGCAAAAGTGCATTTGCCTCCCTGCCATAAAAATTGATCTAGTCAACTAGCTAGCTCTGTTTCCCGTTCTCTGTTCAGCCATTGCCAAAAGCTTCATGTCGGCCTACAGAGTACTGTCTCATCAGATGATCCAAATTCTTTTTTTAGGCACGTGTTTCTTAGGACACATGCTTAGGTTGATTCATTGTCAGAGGAAAGAGAGTGTGAGAAGAAGTTCATGTGCAGGTTTTTTAACGGTAGATGATGATAAAGATTTGGATGTCAAAAACATTACAAAATTTCTACTATTAATATTAGAGGACCCTTTGTTTTTAACGTAAATAATGATGTTTATTCAATTCCATCTCATTTTAGTACAAAAAAAATTCCATTTTTTTGAATAACATTATATGATGATGACGAGCTACTCTTTACAATTCAATATCTATACTTTAATCCATAGCTACTAAATCAACGGCGGCTTTGGCTTCACTCATGAAACCGAATCAAACGACAAGGTATGCACGTTGTGTTTTGTTGAAATAATAATAAAGTAATAAAACCCACTCATCCATCACAACAAATGGGAAAGAAAATATCATGTGTCAACCATTAGGTGTATACCAAACGGTTTATGTGAAGGCATGTATTATGGTTGTCCATATTCTTCAACAGGCTAATGCTCCTCCAAACCTATGTCACGTAAGGGAATCCTCTTTAAAAATAAAACAATAAAAAAATAAAATGTTCCTTGGATTATTTTTCATTTTTGTTGATTTAGTCTTCCATTCCGGAAGTTACATCCTGCCCAGCCCGCCCATCTCTCGAACCCACAAGACTTTGATGGGAGGATGTTATAATGAAACCTTCAAACAGGCAGCACCTCACCAACCTCAGTAGGGTTACAGCCATCTCCAGTCAAATTAGGAGTCCTTTTTTGAGAATAATACGTTAATCCAAATGTGCACCAAAGGGATTCTCTGCTCAGGGATGGCCTTTTTACTTGAATGAGGTGAGGCAAACCCATGTGACTGCATCTGATAAATGATCATGCATGGCTCTGTATGCAACTGTTCCTTCCAAATAACCCCTTGAAGGTAAGAATGCTAGGGCAACCTTTTCCGTTGCAAGTCAAGTCAGATTTAGGTTACGGGACATGAGCATTCTTGAATCTCTCTCAGAGACAAGCTGCAATGTCCAACTTTGGTTCTACAAACTGGTAAGTCTCTACGCGTAACCACTACAGTCAAAATAAAAAGAATTCAGATATTCCAACAGTACACATCAAAGATTGAGCACCTTTCTACAACCAATATAGCAGTAAACCATGCTTGTAAATTACTTCAAAAATCATACAGCAGCAATCCAATGGACAGAAGGAAATCACTCACTCAGTAACTTATTCCATAAGCATCACAACCGTCCATACCTTCTCTTACCATGAATGTGACATGAGTACTGCAGACAATTAAATTCATGAAAGTCACCTAGAGGAACTTATGCCAGAACTAGAATAAGAAAAAGCTTTCACAAGGCAAATGACAAGCCAAACACAGCGATAGCATCCCAACGGACACAAACCGCATCCAATACCTATTCTATAACTTTTAGTGTAGGTGGTGTCAAGTGACTGCAGGGGGCCGAGACAACTAATCATTCATTATATGGATGATAGTCTCAAAAAAAAGATATGATGTGCAATCATACCTCAAACCATAACCACAATACCCTAAATTTTCCAGCCAACTCAAAGTTGGCCGATACTGGGGTTTCTCCCCAAGAGTCGTGCATTGAATGGTAGTCGTGTAGTAACCATAGCAAATCGCTTGATATCTGGCATATCACCTAAAGAACCCAAAGCACACGGACACCAGCTCATGAACACAATATCAGAAATACAATTAGGTGATAGTATACATTGCACTGTTACACCCTACCATGACCTGATAGTCGAGAGCTGCCAAAAGAGCTATGTGACCCCTTACATTCACCCTTCAAAGTACGACACAAAGGCCACGTAAGCTAAATCAACAATTGACCCGGTAAATTTGAGTAAATACAATGATTTTGAATAACATTCACCAACATAAATCAATGCTGAAATTACATCAACTGCAAAACTCCCTTTATTCGAGGCAAAGAGTCCACTACTCTAATTCTATTTCTATTTTGAGATGTTTCACTTGAATTACAATTTCCATAACCATTCATCTTTACCCTTCCACTTGTGTTGTAAGCATATTGGTTGTGGTTGCCATTTAGCTCCAATTGGGCTTTACGATACGAAGATCACCCATTGGGATACATATCGTTGGGCTGCAACATTATTGGCCATGTAAGTCGATATGGCAGCACCTCGCACGATACGTCGTGTCACAAACAACCGAGTCTTTATTGGTCTAAATCTAGAAATTTAGTTTTCTTTTCTGTTTTTCTAAATGATATAAGCCCAACTGTTGGCATGAATTAACAGCTATATTGTTCTTTCAAGTACTGGTAGACACCCGAAAAGAAATCCTGATCACTACATAATATTCCGTCCAACCCAATTCTTCAGATGTAATGACGCAAAGAAATCCCGATTGCTACATAATACAGTCCAACCCAATTCTTCAGATGTAATGACACCACAAAATATTATCAAAACTAAAAGATACCTAGGCATAGAAGATGAGAATTTTCAACCACGCAGATCACAAACATTGTAAGCAGAAGGATGGTGAGGTACCTCGCCAAGAACGAAGGAACAAAATCAGTATCTGCAGAACCGAAAATTAACCGGATATATAAAAGTTCCAGGTGCACAGGTAGCCTCCTGAACCTGCTTGCTTTGATACTGCAGTGACATTTCCAGAAAAATGTCATAGAAGTTCAGAATGTACTGAAACTTTGCATCTCTCTCGCCATAAAATTACAAAAATAAGAAATAAGGAAAAATAAGTACAACAAATAGATTAAGCTGATCCTCAAGCTCAACTTTCATCCAGCAGGCAAGAATCAGGAGCAACACACAACCTTCATATCATAATTATGACATCAAGTACCAGTCATTCGAACTAAAGATAATACTGAACTCAGACACCACGAAAACTTTAAATACCCATGCAGAAAGTAATAAACCATCAACCAAGAATCAGAAGCATACAAAACACCATCCACGTTCATTGAAAATTCTTGAGCTATCACAACATTACTGCCAACATGCCTTAGCACGCTTCCAAAATATTTCCAGATCTGACCTATTCTACACAGCAAAATGATTACCATATTCTTATCACAGATAGTCAAATGCCTCTTTCACATTGAGCCATTGAGGTGCACTAGAAACATAATGATGACTTCATTATTTCATTAACAGAGAACTATCTGAATTTCAGCTATAATCAAATCATTATGGTAGAGGATTCTTTGCAGCCCATATATTAAGATGGTGACGTCAGCAGGAACAAAATTACTGTGTAACAATTAGGATTTCCCATAATAAGGGGAAATAAGAAACATACAGCAAGAGGAATGGGATTGCAAACATTATATTTACAAAAGAAATTTTATTTCTACACCACCCATACTAATCAAACCTCAGACTCAGACCAAACTAATCTACCAAATAATAATGACAAATTGTAGCACAATGTATATTTTGACAAGAATACCATTCAAAGCAAAAGGGTAACTAGGCTAAAAAAGTAATTAACAAATATGTTGTCGGTTCAATGACTTTGGCATTAGGAGAATCCCACACTGACAGAAAAAAAGATACTGATCCTTGACTGCCATTCCACAGATGTCAGGTTTAATAAATTACCTTCAGACTGCAATACTTTCCGTCAAATAACTCCATCAATGAAAAGCTAAATCAGCCCTCTCCTTGCTACACCAACCACCTCTTGCAAACACAATACGAACATTAAAAGGGTAGAACTAATAGTATGAAGAAACCCACAATCTTGTGGTATTCAAAACAAATTTTAAGAAAAATTTTACAATGTATCAACAAAAATATGTTACATACACAAGTTTCAACTGAAACTGTTCCTAAAAGTGAAGGCCTTTAAGTTTAAGCCACACCATGCACAAAGAAGTCAACCTGCTACATATCCGATTGGAAAGCAGAGGCAAAAGAAATGTCTCTCCACCCAGATCATCAAGGGTGCCTGTTAAAAAACCACATGAATGATCTTCCTTGCTAGCAATGCTCCTAGCTTCCACCCCGTGCATGGGCTCTCACCTCAACCAAGTCAATCTGTGAGTATTCATGAACTAAAGCAAATAGATAAAGCTTCATAGCACTACTTTTCTTAGCCAAACAAACCCCCTGTCCCTAATTCTGCTTGCTGCAACTCCTTCCGGCGCTGCTCTTCTAAAGGATCAGGACTTTTCATTACCCTCCGGCTCCGCCTGAAAATAGAGTAAACGAGATGAAGTATAAGGATCTCACGATAAAAGCCTAACAGTTGATAAATCTATAGCTTGTAGGTAAGAATACCTGTCCTGTGCATGCTGAGCGGGAAAAGTGGGCATAAAATCTTTGGACTTGGGAAGAGGGACTTCGCGGAACCACTCGTGATTAAGGGCAGCCTCAGCTGATATCCTCTGCACGTTTAAGAAAGCACATTTATAACTAAGCTTTAACAAAATAGCACTATAATAATGTTTAAATTATAACGTGCACATATAATTACTTGAAGGTACCTTTTCAGGATCATAAGTAAGAAGTTTGTTCAGCAAGTCAAATCCAGCATCAGAGAGAACTGGTGAACCAGTGAAAGATGTGGCTGGAAACTTCCTACGCAATAGATTATACCTGAGACAAATACATCAGTTGTTAATAGAAACAAGAATTATTTGTTGTGTAACTGAATCTTTCACCAATGGAGGCCAGAAAGCCAGACCAGAAAATCACCCAAAGCTGGAAGCCTGGGAAAACAGTGGCAAAAATAAGAAAATGTGAACCTTGTAGTCAACCAAAGTAGAATGAATTTGCAGGAATGGCCACTTACTGATGCTTGACGAAGTTCACCTTGACTCCAGGAAGTTTGGAAAAACCTGGCCAAATTGCTTCATTTGGTGTGCCAAGGGTTTTGAAGATCTGTAATAGTCGAGCCAACATGAGACTATTCAGGCTGGAAACCAGTACATACTAATTGTGGCTCTAAAGAACATTTTTAAACCAAGCACAAGCTAATTAGAGTTAATTTATTACCTTGTCAAGCTGATCAACCTCTGATTTTCCATTGAATAATGGCTGCTTTGATAACAATTCAGCCATTATACAACCCAACGACCACATGTCAATTGCTGTTGAATATTGTTTTGCTCCCAACAGAAGTTCAGGTGCCCTATAAAAGACACGAACTCTACAATTAGAGTATAATAAAAGTAATTGTAGAAGCTATATACGTAAAACATGATCAGCATTATCATTTAACTTGGTCAGCGTATTTTTATATAAATAACTATGCTATTATCTTCAATTGCCAAAAAATTCTGGAGCGAAAACTACTAATTAGTTTTGAGTCATGACCTTGCAGCACATTCAAATAAAGAGCTTATTACTTATTAGTGCTGTTACAAAGTATCACTCTTAACTTCCAACCCAGACAGTTAGCCCAAGTGCATAATCGACACCCTCACTACAAGTAGAAGTAACAAATAACAACATTGGGAGATGAAGCAGAAAAAATGAACAATTACCAAATAATGACAGCTCACCTGTACCACAAAGTCACAACCAAATGAGTATACGGTTTCAATGGACTCCCATATTGACGAGCCAACCCAAAGTCACAAATCTTCAGCTCACCACGATTATTTAAAAGCAGATTTGATGTCTTCAAATCTCGATGAAGAACCCAATTATCATGAAGATACTTAGTACCCTCAAGAAGCTGGAGCATAAGACATTTAACTTCACTTTGACTAAAGGGCTGTTTCATTGTCTCCATCAGTGCTTTCAGATCATGTTCCATGTATTCCATTACCATAAAGATGCTGTCAAGGTTGCTCCCTACAACTACTTCTTTAACATCCACTATTGAAGGGTGATGAAATGAAAGAAGAATATTTATTTCCCTGAGAGAAGTCAAAGGAAACCCTTCTCTTTCTTTCTCCATCTTCACTTTCTTTAAAGCAACAACTTCTCCAGTTTTTTTGTCCTTAGCTCTGTAAACAACCCCGTACGTGCCTTCGTCTATCTTGTTAAGCCTTTCAAACTCTTCAACACTTCTACAACCCTGAAGCATGTTCACACTTCTTTGAGGACCAGCAGGCTCTGGCGTACCAGGAGAGTCACCTTCATCCTCAGAATCTGCATCAGAGTCAATAACACCAGCACTATCATTACTGCGCTCCCCATCAATCTCCATGTAGTCATTCCTGTCCAAATCATTGTCAGGGTAATCGTCTCTACTAGAAGACCGAACATAGTGAGCACCATCATCAGATTCAGATGACCTTCCCCTAGTTCCTTCGGAGCCCTCTCTCTTCAGCTCCCCAGCCTCAGGACTGAGTGACTGCCCCCGCGACCTGGTTTCACCTGACCCAGAAGAGGGCATCTGCTTCCTCCTTTTCTGCATCCCATCATCACCTGGCACATCTGAAAGTTCACCTTCATCAGCAGGGGAATTGGCATCATTTGCCCATCTAGAGGCTCTTATATTCCGTGCGGGCACATAATCATCATCTTCAGGTTGCTCCACATCCTGATTGTGCCCCACATGTTCTTCCTGAAAAGGGGAAGGAGACAAAACAGCAGGGGGTTCAGATGAAGCAGAATCATGCAACCCAATATCCACTGAAAGATCAACTGGAGATGGCCCTGCACTCGGAATCTTACTATTATCAACTTGAGAAATTTTAACACCTCCAGTTGGAATGGAGTTAGGTGACTGACGGTACAACTTCGGCAGTGGAGGTGGTGGAGGGAGGCTAGTATTTGCTGGAGAAAATCTACTCTTAGGTATATTACTGACTTCTTTATCATCTCTGTCCCAAACAATTGGGGAAAATTTCCTCTTCTTATTCACGGAAGGTGATTTGGCCCCGTTCTCTAGCCTCGAGCCTTCAGTATCTTTAAACCGAGATTCCGAGTCAATAGCCTCATCAGAACCACTCTCACTTGACAACTCCCCGGGTTCTCGGTCCACAACTCTAACAGGATCACTGTGTCTCTGACCTCCGCCATCTCCACTGCTCCCAGAATTACTCCTACTTGAAGCAGACCGATACCCACCACCATTCATCATCTCCCTCTCTTTAATATCCTTTTGTCTAACCCTGCCTCTATCCTTACTATCCCTGTCCCGACTTCGACTCCTCTCATGCTCCCGAGCCGCATTCCTTATCCCTTTTGAATAACCAAATTCCCTCTTTGAAACCTCAAATTCACTCTCCCGCTCCCTGAATTCATTATCGCGATAACCACCATGCCTTCCTGCCGCCATAAACGTGTGCATATATATCACCTAACACTCCAGAATAAAATAAACAATTTTTTTCTTATGAACTAAAACCCTAGCCTACAAATCAGTATAAGCCCTCAAACGGAAAAATTGAATTTTTCAACTTCCTACAAGTTGAAACCCTAAAATTAATAACCACAAGTTAACACCGACAACAGATCCGATACAGAATAATAAATAGATCAAGCAGCAAAAAACGTAAACCACCAACCAGGTATCTCAATTATCGTTTTCAAAGCTCCAGAATCGACAGAGGTATCGATTAGATACCAAAGTGAAACCCTAGAAATCGGATACACAAAACGAAAGAGACAAAACCTGATAAAGAAACCCTAGAAGTTTCTGATAGAGTGTATAACGTTCTCTCTCATGTGTGAATTGAGATTCGGAGCGCTTACCGGAGGATCGAAGCGATCTGTAGAAAGAGAAATTGCGGCGGCGACGCTGCTTCAAGAGAGTTTTATGCGATGTGTATCCGAAAGAGAAGCGAAGTCGCGACCGAAAGGAGATTGATATATTCGATCGATCCTTTTTGTGAACGTCGTAATGTTACAGATTTTTTTATTATTCTTTTTTTTTTTTAATTATTGATATTGATTGATTGATAAGGCACATACGAGTAGGGAAGTTTCGCACCCCTTTCTTATTTTACGTTTCATCGCACCCCTTTCTTATCTAGGGTTCAAATCACCTATGAATCTTAATTTTATATATTTTTTTGTAAAAAAAAGACTCGAGTAAAATAATAAGGGTTTATTTGATTTAGATTATGATAATGTGGTTATAACTTATAATTTATCATAAATTGTATTTGAAACATTCGATTTGATTTATGGTATGATAAATTATAAGCTATGTACAAATCACTTAAAACACAGATAAGATTATTTCTATTTTTCAAAACCACATATATCCTCTTCTTTATTGAAAATTTTATATTCCAACATTACCCTTCATAATAATAATAATAATACTAATAATAACAAAATTAATATTAATATAATATGAATAATGATAATAGTAATATTATTATTATTATTATTAAAAGTAATAATAATAATCAAAGAAATAATAATAACAATATGAATAAAGATAATAGTAGTATAATAATAATAAGAAGAAGAATAAAAATAAAAATAGTATTAATAAAAATAATAATAATATAATTTATAATAATTATATAGTTAATAATGATATTAACAGTAACCATAATTGTCATAATAAGAAGAAAAGTAATAGAAATAATAATAAAAAAAAGTAGTGTTAATAATAATATAGTAAAAGTAACAATAATAATAATAAAAGTAATATTAATAATAATATACTAAATGTAATACTACTACTACTACTAATAATAAACAGTAATACTTATATTAATAAAATTAATATTGATATTGATAACGAATTAATAATAATAATAATAAAAGCAATAATAATGATAATAATAATACTAATAATAATGTAAATCACATTTTGTGATTTGGCTATTTTAGTCTTTATATATGAATTGAACATTTTTTCAACTTATTAATCAAACGCAGACACACACACTAACTTATGATAGTTAATCAATATTTTCAAATAGTTAAATCAAACAACACCATTTCATCGGCCATCAGTCGTAAGTTATAAAAAATAAGTTATGTAAGGGTAAAATAGGGACATCATATTTTATTATTTATTTGTTGTGTCTTTTCTTAGTCTTAAAGCAATAGTAAAGTGTTATCATAATAAAATACTTCCAAAAGCTCTCCAGAGTTCATATTTAAGTTGACAATATCTTTGGTTTTAATGAGGAAACCATTTTTTGGAAACTAATCATTTTATTTCCTAAATTCTATGTTTCCTTAAAGTATTTGGTTTTCTTGTTTATGTAGGACTCTAGTTCGAGTATATATACAAGAAAAGGTAGTGCAGACAAGACACGAAAATCAGGGCCGGTCCAACCATTATGGAGGCTTAAAGCGAACTATAGAATGAGACATTTTAAAAGTAAATAATAATTTATTATTCAAATTATTATATTTTTATTTGAAGTTTATTTTTCGTGTTTTTGAGATGCAAAATCATTTATTAAATTATTGTAATCGATTTCAGTTAAAGCTAGTTCAGTTAATCTTTGTTGAGACATTGTCGATCTTAGATAAGATTTTATTAATTTTAGCTTAGAAAAACTTTTTTTCTGCCGAAGTAACAGTTACATGAATTTTTAGCATTATTCTATGAGCGATCTCCGCATTTGGAAAAGATTCAACCCTTAATATATAATTAAGTATGTCCTTTGGTGTATCATTTTTCACTTGTATGATTTCTCTTAAAAAAATTAGTTTTATAAATAGATTTAATCTTTCAATATTAGAGTTGTCATTATGTTTCAATGAATTTTCAAGGTTAAGACAATTTTCTTTTAAATTTTCATTATTCAATGAACTTAATTTCTCAATGCTAAATAAAAAACCAAAAATATCTTGATCCATTTTAAATTGTTCAAATCTACTTTGAAATGAAAAGATTGTTTTATCTAGTATGTACAAGAAATAATCAACTTTAAATGATTCTTCGGGAGATCTTATTACTTCATTGTTAATATTTTCATCAAATTGTTTTTTTCTACGAATAGTACGTTTTTCACGAAACTTAGGTTCTATATTCATTTCTATCGCAATTTCTTTGGCAAAAATTATCTCTTTAAGTAGATAGCTGTTAATTGAATAATTGTTATTTAGTTTAGCTAATTAGTTGTTTAGGATCTATTAATCTAAGAGTAGTACTAATAGTAAAAAAAAAAAAAAAAAGAGTCATTCTATTTAATGAGGCCTAAAGCCCTAGTTTACCAAGAGCATTAACATTGTTTGAAATATTCGGTGCAGCTATGAATACAGTAACATCAGAAGCTGCATTGCATGTTTTGTTGTTTGTTTTCCTAGTTGATAGGAAATTTATTTTTTAATCTCACGTTTGGTTTGTTCGTGTTTTTTTGGGTTTCCTCTACAAATTTTATAATATTGTTAGAGGTTTTGGTATTTTGTTAGCTTTCACTATTTTCTTTGTAATATATAATATTTATAGTGAAATCGTTTTTGCCATGAGGTGTCTACTAGTATTACTTGTAGATTGAATGTTTAAATCTCTATTTTTAATTTATTTATAAAATCTTCCACAGTTTATTTATTTGATAAATTATTTGCTCAATGCACCTTTGAATGTAACTACATTAGAAGTTGCATTGACATTATTTTTGGAATCCTAGCTACTATCACTACAAGAAAACTGGACATTCACAACGTTTGATGCACAATGTTTTTCAAGAAACGTTGTAATAGGGTCATTTTACACAACGTTTTTTGAGAAATGTTGTGACATGGTCATTTTACACAACTTTTTTTTAGAAACGTTGTGATAGGGTCATTTTACACAATGTTTTTTAGGAAACGTTGTAATATCGGCATTCTAACACAACGTTTTTTTAAAAAAAATCTTGTAATAGGGTTGTTTTAAGACAATGTTTCTCAAAAAGTATTGTGAGTGCTACAACAAAATTTTTATTTAACACAATGTTTTTAATAAAAACATTTTCTGTTACTTTTTAGCACAACGTTTGATTAAAAACGTTGTGTAATACATTTTACTAGTTAGGAGTGTCTCAAAAAATGTTGTAAAATCAAACTCACCTGAAAAAAGAGGCGGCATAATTTCCCTACCACTCTAATACCCCCCCCCCCCTATTACACTAAAAATACGCACTCACCTGAAAAAAGAAGCCAAAAATGCACCACCTTTCTCGTGTATCTTTCTCGTAATAGCTCGTTTTCTCAAGCTCTCTCTTCAATAGTTTGCATCAATAAGTAAGTCCCAAGATTTCAATCCTATCTCTCATAAAAACGCGTTCTGATCTTTCTTTGTTTCTCTTCCCCTTTCACGTAGATTTCATAGGAAGAATTTTGGATTTTGTACCTGCGATTAGGGCTTGTTTGGTCCCTTGTAGTTGTTACATCACCAATAGGTGTTCATCCGGTAAGCACCTCTCTATGTCCTTATCTAATTTGTGCCCTAAACAATGTTACTATGCCCTAATACATAACCTTTGTGGCTCTGCTCTAAAATCCGACTATGTAACTATGCCCTTATACTAGAAGAGTTCGGCTTTACTTTTACTGGAAAAGAAACAATTCGCTCCACTTTGTCATTCTTTTAAAATTGTACTCCCTCCTCCCTTACTATGTTGAGTTTTTGTACAAATAGGATGTTGACAACGTAGAGGTTGAGTGGATCTCCTCTGCCAGGTGTGAAGGTGATTAGTTATAGCGTTGTATTGTTTTTCTTGTTAAAAAATTTGCATTTTTAATTAAATGTGTTCAATTGAATCTTTTGTTCTTCCTCATAATTTTCTTGTAATACTTTTTATTTCTTTCATACTCTCTGATCGTTGTGAACAGCCATAACAACTTGATGACTTCATTAGGATTCCTAAGGAAACAACAGACATACTTAAGAAGCAAGTGTTTCACTTTGACTCCTTTTTTGTTACTAACCAGGAGCCATACGAGGTGATTACATTAATTGTTTTGTCTTATATGATTATAGAAGTATGAAAACTAGTATAAGTGGATCATCATACTTTATTAATTTAACATAGGCTTACAATTGGATGGGCAGAAGTATGTGGCATATAAATGGTTTTAAAATTGGATGCGAAAGTATAGGTGCTTATTTGGTAGTATATGGTTTGAAGAGTGAAGACTTAGAATATAGAAAATGAAAATTTTCTTATATGTGTTATATATATAATTATATATAATATAATATATAAATATATATTAATAATTTAATATAGGCGATTCGGTTCAACGAAAAATCGCAAACCGAATCAAACTGAGTGGTCTAGAGATTTTTCAAACCCAAATTGAACTGTCCGAACACAAAACCAAACCAAACCAAAGAAGCTTACACCCCTAGTAACACCAATGTTAAGTGTATGATTAAGAAAGGTAGAAAGTGGAAATAGAGACTTGGGATAAGCTTCTTTATATCTTCATATTATTCACCAAGGAGACTATTTATAATAGTCTTATTAACTGCAAATGCTACCATAAGACTAAAAGTGTGGGAATGGGGTAAGTCACCAATACCATTGACAGCCCACTACTCCATGCGCCTGTTGAGTAGAGACTCAGTTCCTTTAATGTGATAAGTTTGTTGATTGATGAAGTTGTTTTTTGCAATTAATATTGCTCTTATGATGATGATTTTGAGATATTTGTTTTAAATTTGGTCGGAGCTTTTCTTTATCTCTCTCGAATTCCTGATGGACATGATTTTGTTAGGAAACAAAACTACATACTCAGTTAGGGCTGCTTAATAAGCTAATAAACAATCAATCAATGATGGTACTGAAACGAAGGTTTAAGACCTCACTCAGGTATTTTCTTTTTGTTGTTTTGAAGCATAAAAGAGAATTACATGCTAGCTTGGTAGACGGTACATAATTTTTCATTATTATTTTGAGTTGTCTTTAGTCATTGTTTTAACTTTGAATTGAGCTTTCATTAACTTTTTCAAGTTCCTAGTGTTCATGTTTTTCTTAGGAAAAGAAACAGACTACACAGTTGGAATTGCTTAATAACCTAGTAAACAATGATGGTGCTGAAACTAAGGGTCAACCTGAGGTATTTTCTTCTCATTGTTTAACTTCTAAGATATAATGGAAAGCTTGTTGGAAAGCTTGTTTGACTGATGTCTGATTATTTTATTTTGCTTATTTTTATTATGATAGCTTTTGAAAGTGCCTGCTAATATGGGTTGCACATTCTCTCAGTACTCTTACCCAAGGCCTTGTGGGTCTTTTACCATTCAATGAGGTCAGATAGATGAAAGGGGTTTCATGTTATGCAACACGCTATTATCCTTGAATAACAAACAAGTTAATTTTTGAATTTCCCACTCCTTTTAATCTAACATAGCTTGGTCGCTGATGGAATATAGTATTTATGTTATTTCCTAATTTAATGAATTCATAGTTGGTTTATATATGGGTTCATTGAGGGGTCTATAGCTTGACTTCATTGCAATCTAATGTTTCATGCTATGGGAAAGAGTGGAGGATTAAATTTTCAGTGGGGGGATCATACTATGACCAATTTGCATTCTGTAACAACAATGACAAGTTTAGAAGAGCTTTCTTTTTGTGTGAAAGATAGTTGCGATAAAAAATGACTTTCTCACAGCTGCATTATCTTCATGGGTTTGTACTATGAAAACAAGCATATATATATATATATCAATTCAGTGGATAGTTGTGAGCATGAAGGATCCAGGTCAATTATATACCATTAAACTTAATTGTGAACAAATTGAAAGTTCCTTCGCTGACCTATTATGGAAGATACCTTAAGGGTCCTGGGCCAAAAAACAGAGGCTTAAATGTTATTTACTCCTTTTAGAAAACAGTTACTTCATAAGTTGAGAAATGATCAAATATATATCGTAGACAGAGTAAGCGATTATAAAAATCATAAGAAAAAATTATTATGGAACCATAGCATATGAATAACCTGTGGATCAACCCTTCTTTAGAGGCATTAAAATGACCAATGAAGGTGAGATTGGTTGCCGAGCGCAAGGTAAAGGGAATTATTGTGGCTGGAGTTCGCCGACTTTTGGAGGAAGATCTTTAACTTGACAAATATACTCTTGATCCCTTAAAGAAGCTTATAAGTAAGGAATTAGATGAGGTATTAAATTCTACTACGATTCCTAAATCTGCAACCCCCATTAAAAATAAAAGCTCTTTGGATTATCAAAGTAAAACATCAAAATAGACCAGTAATATAGAAAGTTCTGATTCTTCGGATAGTGAAAGAGATGACGAAGAACATGAAGAAACACAAAAAAAAAAGTGCTACAAAAGGAAAAATTCAGAAATCTGAAGGGCTCAAGGAACATAAAAGACCCACAAAGGAAGCCTAGGTGCCTAGGAAGAAACAGAGCAAGCTTTTAGAAGAAGCATCAGAGGAAAATAGTGATAAAGAAGATAGTGGAGATTCATCTGACGATAGTCGATCTAGGTCCTCTGCTGTAAAAACTGTGAAGAGGAAAGAGGTGTTACCTCCTGCATATGGAAAACAAGTCAAGCATCTAAAATCAATAATTAAATCTTGCGGGATGAGTGTTGCTCCTTCAGTTTACAAGAAAGCTAAGCAGGTACCTGATGAAAAACGCGAGGCCATCCTAATAAAGGAGCTAGAAGATATCCTCTCAAAAGAAGGTTTATCTGCAGATCCTTCGAAAAAAGAAATTAAAGAAGTTAAAAAGAGAAAAGAAAGAGCAAACGAACTTGAAGGCATTGACACGATCAACATTGTTTTAAGTTCTCGTAGAAGGTCCACAACCAGTTTTGTGGCACCGCCAAAACCTAAACCACCTATTAAAAATGATGGTAGATGATACAGAAAATTATGATAATGAAGATGGAGACGACGATGATGACAGCGACAATCAGAGCGAAGAGGCTCAAAAAGAAGATGAGAACAGCGATTTATCCAGCACAGTGAACTTGCAAAGCTGACTGTAACGCGAGCCTTAGATCATTCATTTTCTTGTGGAGACCCCTATAAGGCAAGAGAACTCCTAAAGAATCTTCATGAACCAGGATGTTACACCAATATTTTGATATTTATATATCTTTGTCTCAATAAAGTAAATTCTCTTGGGAGTAAATGCTCATTGTTCTCGATGAACAAAGGATACATGTTAGATTCGTTTCGGATATCCACAATTATGGATGTGGTTGCATAGAAGCCAAATCGAAAGATATGCAAGACTTTCAAAGGATGCATTTTAGATTTGTTTGGGATATCCACAATCATGGATGTGGTCGCATAGAACCCAAATCAAAATAGATGCAAGACTTTCAGATTTGCATATTTGTTCTGCTCCGTTAGTGAAAGAACTTCCATCTTCCTAAAGCAAGTTTCTAATGCACAGTCTGAACAAGGCGTTGTACGGGCCATTCTTCATGGGCTAATAGATTTCAAACGTGAGACATCTTGCAATTTAGGTTTAATTTGAAGTGTCTTTATTAGTACAATGGTCACATTGGCGAATTGAATAGTACGATGGCAAGTTGATATTCTCCAATTAATACAATGGTCAAGAAAGTAGTTTTTCCTTTCATTTTTTGAGTAAGACATTCATCCTTGGATTGTTGGATTTGTATTAGCTTTTATGATTTGTTCATATTTCTTTTACTACCTCCATAAAAGCTGCTGGAGACTGTTGTTGTGCCGGGGCTCATTTAACTAATCATCTACCAAAAAACTCTCTCTATGGATTCTTAGTTTTATGGATACTAATGTTGCTTATCGATCATATTTGGCTTATCAGAAAGTTGCAGTTGAACTAGTGGTTAACTGTGCTGAGCTTCCAGGATGCCAATGTGATAAAATCATCCTAGCGAATGAATGTAGTCGTTTACCTGCAGAATCAAATATTGCATGCCCGACGTTAGGCCTTGAAGATTACGTTCTCAAGCATGGAAATAAAATAGAATATTTGCCACTCTTGCTTTCCAAGTGGATGAGTCCTATGTACCATATACATTGTCAAGTGTACTAAATCAAGTTCCTCTCACATTGATATTGTTGATAGAATGAGTCGGATTACTATAATCACACCATCATATTAAATTTTCTTGATAATATGGGTCTCAGTTAAATTCCAACATCGTATTCATAGCTATTTCCTTTTTTCACCATGTACCTAAAGTATATTTTTTTCTTGTTCATCTGCCATACTATCTCGTATCTGAATCATACGCTTTGTTATGCATGCAAGAGCATAGTACATGTCAACTCTTGACTTGAAATCTTTATAAAGGTGTACTGGAAGTAAGACTTGAACATCCCTCTAGGGAACAACTTTTGTCTAACATTGCATCCACCCTAAAAGCATGTTGATTTTCTGGAATTGATATGTTGTTTGTAAGCACTATATTGTACTATGTAACCTCATAAGGGTGTAGTTATCCAGCATACCAGCTTTTAGTCAATTACAATAGCGTAGCATTGTTAACACTCAAACATAGACATAGGAATGTTACCAGCAGAATTTTGAATTAAGATTGTTTTTAACTCATTTGTTTAGAGCCTTTGAAGTTTGTATTTGCCAATTAATTGTAGGAAGTTTCAGCTCTTTCATTTGTGTAGTTAAGCTATGAGGAATTAGTCAGCTTTCAGCAACTGTAATAGGTATCACTTTAGAATGTAGTTGATGTTTCTGATCTGTTGCATGCTCTTTAACTATTGTTAGGGAATATCTGAAAGTTGGAAGTGGCGTGGCTTACAACCAAGAAAGCAATAGAAGTACTGAAATGATGATGGAAGCTGTAATTATCATCAGCCAATGAGTCCATGCTTCAGAGCATCTGGCACCAAAACTGAGGTCAGTTTGTTTTATCGACTCTGTTTTACGTGTAAATCTTAAATCTTTCTTCTTCTTCTTCTTTTTGGTGAAGTGAAAATATTTATGTGAAAGAAGGTATACAAGTCTAAGATATGACCCCAAAGGGTGGGAGAGATGGCAAGGGCGATCAGGCAAAGACTTGAGGTCCTTGGTTCCAATCCCCATACCAATAAGGGGTCACAACGAAATTAACAAGTTGTCCCAACGTAATTAACCCATCAACAAGGCTGTCTGAATTCTTTTGCAAACAGCCCTACAAGTTTCCTAAACCCTAGCCGTTTGATGTGTATGGACTGCCCAAGAAAAGCAACTATCTATTCCAGCAACACAAACGCTCACAAGCTATTCCAAACCTTTGCAAAACCCCTCTTGAACACGCCTAAATAGCCTACACTTATGTGACTTGAAAGTTTAGCAAAACCTCCCTAACAAACCACACCCTTATGATGGACAAGGCTGCCACGATAACACACCAAGAATGGACTTCGGCTTCACAGAACAAAGAACCACCAAGCTGTCCACACACTTCCTAGGCCGAGAATTCAAGAACTCCCAAACAGCCTATACCTGATTATAAATTTAAAATAACAAGAACCAAAAAGATAGATTCGGGATCACCGGTTAGGCTTCACTTACCTAACGTAAAGATACCCGTTTGATTACTTCTCTTTAGCTTCACTCGCCAAGATAGAAGAAATCAGATTTGAAGAACAATCTTGTTCTTTCGCGTTTTTCAATTTCGAAAATCTGCTCTATTCTATGAAGAAGACGCCTTTAAAAAGGCTATAAGAAATAAACCCTAATCTACCTAAAATCATGAAAATAACCTTTTAAACAATAGGGCAACCGAAATAACTCCTAGCTGAATAAGGAAAATGAAAATTACTTCTTTAAGGAAACAAAATAAAAGAAAACAACTAAAATAATAAAGAAACTAAACATGATTCCAAATGGGACCAGGAACCATGTTTTTGGGCTGCCCTTGCATGTGTTGTGTGCGCATGTCACAGCTCCCCCTTACATTCCATCAACCTTGCCCTTGCTTGTGTTGGTCTTTTCCTTGCATGGTTCAGCCCATGAGTTGTTATAGAACCTCTTTGCACGCTCCCAGCCCCTTTTGGCCACATCTTCAGCTCTTGACCTTGATTCTAACCTTCCTTGAAATCCACCTTCAGCCCTCTTGTTGCATTGCCAATCTATTGCTAGGCTTTTTGTTACTTTGAGCTGAATGCTTGTTTCCCTAGTTGAGCCTTCATGAAAAACATGAAACCAACATGCTAATCCCTTGCACAAAAACACATCTTCTACCTTGTTTATGAAGCCCCTTTTTACAATCCCTTGTTTCCCCCTTTCCATGTAATTGGTACTCCCAAACCTTTTTAACTCATGTAACAAATCATTATCCAAGTCTTTTTGATATTGATTGTTTTACTAGTCAGACTTGGATCAAGGGTGATCCAATCTAAATGCTGAAGCAGACTTTACTAGTCTGATTGATTTACTCGTCTGAAGTAGCAGACTCAGATAAGTTTGATTTTGTTTTCAATTTGAAGTATGTCTTGGATGTTGTGTATGTTTTGTAGTCTAGTTACCATGAACGATGATATTATGTCTAGAATGTTGTTGTCTTTTTGTAACTTAACACTGCAAATAGGACCTTACTAGAACTATTTGACTTGCACTAGAAGACTTGCATTATTAGTATTATTATCATCTTTCACATCTATGTACATTTTCTTATCATGGACCAATGCACCTACCTCTCATTCTCACTTTTACTTGTTGCTTGCAGATACTCCAAAGGTCCTTAATTACTTATCAATTTGAAAGATTATGATTACTGTTTAGACTTGTGGAGCCTTGGCTGTGTGTTTGCTGGAATGGTGAGCATATTTTATTTTAGTTCCTTGATTTGTTGATGGGCTCCATTAAAACTGGTTGGTGAATTTTAGGGTTATTCCATATTGTATCTAAATCTTTTTACACTCTTAATTTTTTCTATATCCATATAACCTGGAAAAATATGTTATTAAGCGATACTAAAGTGACTTGGAGTTTGCATATTATGGAATTTTTATTTACTCTAAAAGTTTGTCTAAAAGTTGCCATAATTTTTTTCCATTAATTTGTCTAAAAGTTTTATTTGCTCTAGTTAAGCTCTGTATTTTCGGGCTCATTTGTACAATTTAAGCTTTTTAGTTGAGTTGGTGTGGTATCAGAATTATGGATTTGCAATATCTAGCATTTAGGTCTCCCATCTTGAACTTGTTCCCTGTAGTGTATAGTTGGCATTCTGTTTGTGCTAGGTGGGGGGTTCAAAATTGGAACAAACTTGCTATTTTTTTTTTTTTGAAAAATAGATTCTAACAACGTTTTTTAAATGTTGTAATAGACTTTTTGCAACGTTTTTAAACGTTGTAATAAACTTTTTGCAAAGTTGTTTAAACGTTGTAATAAACTTTTTGCAACGTTGTAATAAACCTTTTACAACCTTTTTAAATAAATGTTGTTTTAATGAAAAACGTTGTGGTAAACTAATTACAATGTTTTTGAAACGTTGTCATTTCTTTTTCACAACGTTTCGGAAATGTTGTGTAATAGAATTTAAGAAAATAAAACGTCGTTGAGGTAGGACATAGCACAACGTTTTTGTGCAACGTTTACCAAAACGTTGTAAAAAAGGGGGGCCTATTACAACTTTGCCGTGCACAACGTTTTAGAAAACATTGTAAAAGCTCTATTACAACGTTTTAAAAACCTTGTTAAATGCCTTTTTTGTTGTAATGCACATTGCACTTTCAAGTTATTCGTCATAAGTAATAACTAATAAGTCATCAACACATATTAATAATTCAAATCAAACAGGCCCTAAATAAAGTGTATGATTGAGATTCAATAGAATATGAAATGTGATTATGAGTGAGATAGACGATTTGAAACTCAATTGTTCACTTGATATGTTAATTGTATGCCATGTGGTTTCATAAATAACACTAAGGTACTTACTCTTTTCTATTGATAGCAGGTATGCACGTTTGTCTTGTCGAAACAAAATCATATATTCTTGTATGATTGCATGCATGGTAAGATATTAACTACTCTCTATGTTTCTTAAATAATTTTCTTTTTTTCCGTCTATTTCAAAAAAAAAAAATGTTGTTTCTAAACTTTTTTTAGGAAAATACTTTATCATTGTACCCTTTTTTAAGTTACTTTAATGATGATCGCATGCACATAAGTTTTATATGAAACTACATATTATATCAATACTTATAATATAATTATCAATTAATATTTTTAATGACAGCCAAAGAGAATAATAATTTAGGAACGAAGGAAGTGTAAATATCAAAATGTTGCGTCTATGCTTCGGGTAGTAAAAAAAAATCTGTTGTACTAGTATTAGTAAGGAGTAACTTCATACCTATATTTATAGTCTTACCATATTTTTAGAGTTTTGTTTAGTTAGAAAAAAAAAGAAGTAAGTAGGATATTATAGCTTTAATTTCTAACTCATATTAAATTGAATTTAGTATCCTACTGACATTTGGCTTAGAGATGGGTGAGTGTGGCCTTCATCTCTTTTGACTTATGTATGTACAACAAATTAATTTCTAGAATATTTTCCATATTATAAACACTTCCAAACCAACGAGCTTGTGATGAAGTTCAGCTAAAACATTTTACAAGTTGCATCAAACAAAATCTTCCACATACAACAGGAGGCCCCTGGCCTCTATTGTATATTCACTACCTCTTTGTACCCATTAAAAACTCCATGCAAAATATTTACGCTTCGTGGATTGTGGATTCTCGTTGGTTTTAAGTTAGTACCGAGACGAGACGAATCAAATATACCCTAATTCGTCGTTTTTGCATTTTAGAGTCCAAGGGGGCCGGGTTAGTACTTAGTAGTGGTTTCCACTTTAGGGTTTTATGTTTTAATTTTAGCAATTTGGAATTCAATTTTATAATGTTTTACTAATTAAAGAGTTTATAGTAACTTCCATTATAATTTGTTAGTAACATGAGTTGGTCACATGCAACTTATATTATGAGATTCTAGATTACGGTAATCATCTGATCTAGCATGATTTATTAGTTTATTTAATTAATGATCATATTAGATCCACAAACTAAAATAGGTTATATTTTGATCCGTATTCAATAAACTTAGGAGCTCATAATCTAATTCATATCATGATTTGATTACATAAACAAATAAAGTACCTATTTTTTTAAAATGAAAAACTAATAAACTCTTTGTTGATTTAATTAATTCTTCAATGCTTGATTAAAAGTGACTTTCAAACAACATGTACGATTATAATAACTATTTAAGACAAAAAAACAAAGAAATAAGGCTGACATCACACATATTTAAGGAGTCTTTACTTGCTAATTAGGTGGTTTTGGGGACATAACTTCTTGCTCGTTGATTATATCAAAATTATTTAAAGTCATAAAGATATTTTCCCGTAAATAGAGAAATAAAAGCGTATATATACATATGTGAACATATATATATATTTACACAAAATATAACCATACAATAGCTATTTAAGACAACCAAAGAAATGGAAACAAATGTTACAAGTGACTTGGAGTTGTACTCCAATTATTAATTATTTATAAAGAAATTATATCGATTTGTCGAATAAGTGAGAAATATGTTTTAGAACCTTCAAGGTGAGTAAAACAATAGCTATATATACATAGTAAAACAGCAGCTATGTATAGATCTAGAGAGAGTGTAATGTATGGTTAGCCCTTCCATTCAAAGATTAAGCCTTAACATTATGAAATGATTAACTAAAAATCAACTGAAAATGTCAATAAAATGAGAAATTCTAATACAAGTTAATCCAAAGTCTAAACCTTAAATTGACACAAAATTTGAACACTGAACTGCAAAATATTAAAATTAAAACTTGAGACCATATGGTGAAAACCAATACTAGTCTTGGGTTTATGTTGATGTTGGTCTTTGTTTCTTACATAACAAAGTTTCAAAATATCAACAAACCTTAAACTCCCTCCATCTTAAATTAATTGTTCAATTGTTAATTTGTTATTTCGAGAATCAGTACTAGTAATCTATTTTATATATACATAATATACAACACTTGACAACTAAATTAAATCATCACAAGAAATGTCGCAATTCAGATTAATTTGGATTGCATATTAAGTTTCCCTTTAGTCTTTTGCAAAAGAGAGAATTGCAAAAAAAAAAAAAAAACCATGTCCTATTTCATGAATTGCAAATTAAACCTCATGTTTTTAATTTCAACAATTAAAACATCCACTTTTTTTTTTCAACTTAAACCTTCTGTCTGTTAGGTGTTAGAAAAGATGACGGAAAGCCGAATCAGTCAACGACTTGCTTGGCACTAACGTGGTTGGGCGGGAGTTTTCCACCAGTTTCCTTTCATTCCATTATAATTCGTTCCATAACAAACCTTGTACAAACACTTTTTTTGCAATTAAATTCAACACTTTCAATTTTCAACACTTTCATTTTATTGTCATTGTGGAAGAATATTTGTTATGAAGACATCAAGGACATATCAAAATTTAGGAAGAAGGTTCTTAGGTTGTCAACGATTTAGAGTAAGTCAATGTATAAATAATTTAAAATTCCTTTAAATTCGGTTCGATTCGTCACAATGGCAATATTATCATTGTAACTAATATTATCCGTTACCCTTGATTCGATTCGATCTCACAGTCCTTGGAGAATAAATACTATAATTTTAATATTTATAATAGAACTAATCATCTTTTCTTATTATATATAAATTTTGTTCGAAAAGTGTTGCTGGCCATTACTTGGTAATAGCTACGTTTCAAATATGAACAATATATAAATACTGAAGCATGCACATTTCTATTTTAATAATAAAAATAAAAAAAATCTTCAATAAGAGGGTATATATCCATCACGAGTTTTGAGCCGCTTAGATGGTATTGATTTTGGCACAACCAATATTGATTTTCTCCTAAAAGCAAGGCACACTAAACACAACATATCTATTAATATCAACCCCTCCTCACATTGTATATATAGGTTACGAATTCAATAAATTTTCCATCCATTGCTCCAACTCGACCCATCAAAGTTTAATTGGAGTAATAATCTTCCCAAGCTATTTATTTTATTTTATTGCTCATGTTTCAAGTAAAATTAAAATTAATTGTATAAATATAGTTTATTTTTGTATAATAAATATTGATACTGATAAATAATCACAAAAAAAATAAACTCTCAATATAAATAATTTTAATTTATTTTTATAAATTAAAATTATTTATACTGACAAATAATCACAAAAATTAAAAAAAAATTAAAATTATTTATACATTGACGTTCCCCAAATCGTTGATAACCTAAGAACTTTCTCCCAAAATTTTGATATGTCATTGCTGTCTTCAGAACAAATATTTTTCTATAATGACAATAAAATGATGTATTAATAATGAAAGTATGGAAAATTGAAAGTGTAGATTTTAATTGAAATATTGTTAATTTTATAAATGAGAAAAAATGTTTAATTTGCAAAACAAAATGTTCGTACAAGGTTTGTTATGAAACAAATTCTAATGGAATTGAGGGAAACGGGTGGAAAACTCCCGTCAAAACCACGTTAGCGCCACGCAAACCGCTGATTCAAGTTTTCTCATTTCTCCTAACGCCTAATAGACGAAGGTTTAAATTGAAAAAATAATATTAGGTGGAGGTTTTAGTTGTTGAAATGGAAAACATGAGGTTTAATTTGCAATTTATGAAATAGGACATGGTTTTTTTGTTGCAATTCTTTCTTTGCAAAAAATAAGAAAGTTGTTTTTTAGACCTTTCTAGCTGTACACATATACATACTTCACTCAACTCACTCCAGCCTTTGGTAATATTAGTAATATATATATTTGCTGAAAAAGAGAGACTTTTTTTATGTTTTGCAAAATTAACCTCGTGTATTGATTTTCACCAAATTGAACCTCCACCTATTTTTATTTTTGCAATTCAAACCTTCCATCAAAGAGGTGTTAATTTTTTTAATGGGATGCTAAGTTGGCTTTCATGCTGGCAGCTGATGTGGACACTGCTGGCATCCAACTTATATTTCCCGCTTTTTTAATTACAAATTAAACCCTTTACATTTGTTTGTCTTGTAAAAAGAACATTGGTCAAATCATATTTTATTTCCCGTCATTTCTATTGCAAATTAAACCTTATACTTTTTTTTCTTTTTGCGAGACGAACCTTGGTCAAATTAGTTGTTAGCTCCCGCCTTTTTTATTGCAAAGTAAACCTTGTACTCCCTCCGTCCATAAATTATCGTCCTCCTTTCCTTTTTCGTCCGTCCCAAAATAATTGTCCACTTTGAAACTTACCTTTTTAGAACATCACTTTTACCACTTTACTCTTACTTTTTCACTCTACTTTAATTATGGGCCACATATACATGAATATTAATGGAAACTACACATTAAACCAATATAAATAATCAAGTAAATTACTTTTTCTTAAACTGTGCGCCGGGTCAAGCAGAACAATTATTTAAGGACGGAGGGAGTATAATTTTTGTTTTGCAATATAAACCTTGAGAGAAAACCAGATTTTGGCTATATATATACCCATTTCATCATAAAAAAATTCATCTCATTCTCTAATAAGCCATTCCATTAATTATATTTGTTATTTCATGATGAACACAGTTCGCTGTCATTGTGGAAGGACGGATATCATACGAACATCATGGACCGATCAAAATCTAGGAAGGAGGTTCTTGAGTTGTAAAAAATATGGGGTAAGTTATTGATTTTTAAAAATTTTAATTTTCTAGAAAGTTATTTTATTCATTTACTTGTTTTATTTTTTCTATTCTTGTAGCTGGAAATGAGATGTCGATTTTTCATCTGATTTGATCCTTCTATAAAGGCAGTTGAAGTGGAAACTAAAAAAAGCAACAAATGCCTTTGATTTAGTTTCGTGTTATCATTTGTATTCAACCTCATCTTCATTTTAATCATAATTGGACATGATTAAGCTATCGAGTATGAAGTATTAAGATATGGTTGGGGTAATTTTGTGGTATTGTACATTTTGTTGTTGGAAGTGTTAAAATGGAAACTTATTAAACTCCTAATGTATTCTCGGTAATTGTGCGTTGAGATTCTGTATCAAAAGTGATTGATTCCAAAATCTTCGCTGATTTGATTTTGGCATCCAAATTTCCTTTCTGAAGAACAAAAAGGAACGGAGACAAACGATCGCGATTATTTTTGAGCAACAATTTGTGAACTCTTTCTTTCACTCCCTTTTCGGATAAGATCAAATCCAAAATTGTTATGACCGCTTAAACAACCTCAATTTCATTATTGCTCAAAAGTTGAACCAACATATCCACAAATCCATCAACACTCACCAGAACTTCCCTGTTTTCCTCGGAATTTTACGCGAAATCGATGATTTTGGATAGAGACGATAATGAGCGATTGGCCTCGTTATGGATCATGTTTCTAATGGAGTGAATTACTTGTTGCTTAGAGAAGGTGACGCGTGATACGTGGCAGTCAAGGCAGGAGTCAGACCATACGCGGATGAGGCGGCGGAAAGTGAGGTTTGGGACGCCGTCGGTAGAACGGAGGACTTGCATGGTGGCTGGACATGTATTGTGGTCGGAATTGAGCCATTTTTGGATGTTGTCGCAATCGTACGTGACCTCGGTACAGAGGCTTAAATTACGGGAGACTTAATCACGTCCATTGAGATTGGGCATTTAAAGAAGCTTGGAACATTAAGGCTCATGTGTGTAAAATCTAGTTTTCTCCAAGGTTCATCTTGCAAAAAGAAAAAAATGTATAAGGTTTAATTTACAATAGAAATGGTGAGAAATAAAATCTGGTTTGACCAAGGTTCTTTTTGCAAGATAAACAAATGTACATGGTTTAATTTACAATGAAAAAAGCGGGAAATATAAGTTGGATGCCACCAGTGTCCACGTCAGCTGCCAACATGACAACCAACTCAGTATCCCGTTAAAAAAATTAACTCCTCTTCGACGAAAGGTTTGAATTGCAAAAATGAAAATAGGTGGAGGTTCAATTTGGTGAAAATCAATACACGATGTTAATTTTGCAAAACATAAAATAGGTTAGAGTTTTTTTTTTTTTTTTGCAATTATCTTTTATATATATATATATATATATCAATGTTTTATATATATATTTATAATAACTAGTTTTATAACCGTTCGTTAAACGCACAGATAAAAATATTTTTTAATTAAATAATATTCAAGCAAAATTAAGAAACAAATCAAAATCAAAAGAATAAAATATGAAAAATAATGTTGGAGACAAGTAATTAAAAAATAGATCATTTTATTGGCAATATTATAGATTTTGAAAAATTTTCTTATACACAACATTTGTTGGCTTTCCATCTTTATTGGATATTAATATCTTCAAGTCAGAACGGTTTGTTACTCTAGAAACTGCGACATACAATTGGTCATGGCTGAAGACTGGCTTCTTCAAGAAGATTCCTACATGCGAAAGTGATTGATTTTGACTTTTGTTAATTGTCATGACATATGATACTACTAATGGAAATTGTCTTCTCTGGAACTTGAAAGACAACCTCACATCTAATGGGGACAATGACATTTTTGGAATAAACACTTTGTCTCCAACATTGCTTCCATTCATAATTTTTGCTTCAACATCGTGATTCTCAAGCTTGGTGATGATTAGTCTTGTTCCATTACACAACCCTGTAGCATGGTCAATGTTTCTCAACAACATCACCGGAACACCAATCTTAAGTGTTAATTCATGACTGGGCAATCTTGAACACTTTAATTATATTATTCAAAAACTCTGTAGAATAAATGTCTTCAAACAAACTTGTGTTGTTCTCCGCCCTGCACATAGTATCTGAACTCAAATATGTTCTTTTGTCTAAGTGATTGCTAGAAATGATGAACTCATTTATAGTGTCAACAACATCAAACGTCGGGGTAAGTATGGCTCTTCCTTACAAATATGACACGTCATCAAAAGACTCTAAAAATGATGGATATGTACTTTCAACCATTGATTGGATCAAATTATTTGATACAATAACCAAAAGATCATTTGGAACTTCTATTGTTGCAACACCATCATTTTCATCACCATATGTACCGCTCCAATACTTCAAATCCACTCAGAAAATGCCTTCAACTCGAGACCGCTTTCGTCATTGGCAAGAGCTTGTAGTCTCATGTTTTTTGTAAGTCTAAAAACTTTGCAATATGTCCATAAATAAGAAGAGTTAATGGTCGCCATGACAATATCTTGCTTACACCCTTTCGGTATAACCAGCAAGATTTGGCGAAAATCTCCACTCAAAACAATAGTTTTGCCTCCAAATAGCTGATTGAAGCTATCATGATTTTTGAACCTCATTATATCCCTCAAGGTTCTATCGAGAGCTTCAAAACAATACATGTGCACCATAGGTGCTTCATCCTAAATTATTAGCTTTGTTCTCACTATTAGCTCTGCAAGTGGACTACTTTGTTTGATGTTGCATGTTGAGTCTTCATTTAAAGTTAAAGGAATGGCAAATTGTGAATGTCTTGTTCTACCGCTGGGTAACAAAAGAGACACAATATCACTTGATGCTACATTCAATACTATTTCACCCTTGGATTTTAAAGCAGTCGAAAGTGTTTTCCAGACGAATGTTTTTCCAGTCCCACCGCGACCATAAAGGAAATAAAGATCTCCATTACTACTTTCAACATCATGCATAATTGTTGTGTAAACATTCTTTTACTCTTTTGTACACATTTGTAACAACTTATTGTGCTCGTCAGCCAACGATCTTCTGTCGTACATCATCTCATCACTTATGAGTCGATTATCAAATATTGAGGCATCAACATCATTTGGATACAACATCTCAAGGAAATCAGAAAAACTCTTACCTCTGTTTTGCAATGTTTTTCCAATCTCTAGTAATGTTAAATTTTGAATTTTTTCTCACTTAATTGTAATCCTAAAAAGTTAAGAAGGACAAACAATGATTATGTATATACAAATTAGAAGATAATATTAGAAAAGAATGATAATTTTAAAAAAATCCATTGAAAAAAAGTAAAACCTTCATGTCCTAATATATGCATGTGCATGTAGATGATGTCATCCGACAAATACTTCCAACATGACTGCCATATGACCTCGGGTCGTGACATCGACCCTGACATCAACAATGTTGCAAAAAGACTCCTAAGAGAATGGCCAGAGCCCCATTGGTTTGCTTCAATTATGTCATCTATATACTCCTTATCGTCGTCCAGCAAGTGGAGTGCATAGCAAACATCCTTGAAAGAGTTATACTGAACATCGTTGACATGTCTAATATCCTCAAACGATGTTGGTCCGCGTACCACATTCAACAAAGTTCTCAAATAATACATTTCTCCTTGCCCAAGTGGAACATAAAAAATGCGGCCTATACGAGAAACCCTATTTTCTTGGTTGTCACTCCCTTTTAGTAGACTTCCAAACAAATTCTTTGAGAAATTTTGCATACGTCAAATTTCTTGATATCTCGTATTTCTTATTTGTATCCATCCATGTTGTAAACATACTTTGTCTGACTGTAGGACGATTAAGAACTTCATTAATTTGATCGCTATCTGATAATATTATGCTCTGCTCATTAGGGAGATGGAAAGACAATCGTTCAACTAGAGGATCCCTGTAGTGGATATCATAACCCAACAATCTCCAGGTAGCTTCACAAGGTGAAACATATCTGTAATCTAAGTAATTTTTTATCTCATCAACTGATTCTTTAGTTTCCTCGTCACCAGAGGTTTGATAAAATCTTGCAGTCACCCTAACATGACATTTGTTCACATACTTGAAAAGATACTTAGTTGACCGTTCTTGATTACACCATTCAACATTGATGTGAGCACCATATTTCATTAGCATAGAACGATTGTGCGGAATAACATATATGTTGTCAACATGTATACCCTTTATGTTTACAGTCCGTCCATTGTCAGAACACTTGTAAATAGGATATCCATCTTCATCAACAATTGTGATCTCACAAAATTTCTTTGGAAAATGTTTTTTTGCAACGACCTTCAAACATGCATGGGGAGTTAGGTCTCGCTCTTCCGCAAGGCCTATGTATCATCAAATCCTTAACCGCAATATAGTAATACGGATCGGTGCACTAATCTAGAATTTCAACTGAAATTATTTTGTCAATGTGTTCGGAAGTAGGGTAGTTTCCATCTAATGTCAACCAAAGCAATATATGCACATGCGGCAGTCCACGCATTTGAAACTCAATCGTGTACATCGTTGGTAAGAAATAGATAAATAATGTTAGAGTAATAATGTTAAATGTTAAAAAGAAAAATCATATTTATACAATATTTATGTTGGATTTTTATTATTCAAAAATATTAGCAAATTAAGAAAAAGTATACCTTTTTAACAAAGTTCAAAGTCATATTTGATACATATAGTAGTAGTTCTAAGTCATTGTATAAAACTATTATTTACTTACTTAATATATATAATATAAAAATAATTATATTAAACTGGAGATTCTTAGTGTTAGGTTATTTCCTTACCTTATTTACTGACATCTATATATATATGTACTCCCTCATCTTTCAGCCTCTCTATCTCTCTCTCTTTATTTCAGAAAACCCTAGTCGTCACTCCCTCTTCTTTCCCCCCTCTTTCTTCAGTAAACCCTAGCCGCCACCTTTTTCAGTAAACCTTAGAATCTTTGTGACCCCGAGTGAGTTTAGCCTACCTATTACGAAAGGTCGAGTTGGGTTAGGGGTTTTGGTTGGCTGGGATCTAGGTATGAATGGTTAGTATATTTGTGTGCATACATTTTAATTGGCTTATGGATTTTGGTTGGGGTCTCGGTGTGTGTGGTGAGTGAGATCTTTGTGAGTGTCTTCTCAGGTTGACGTTACCGTGGTAGTCGCTGGAATAGTGCTCAAGAAAGCGTTGATATGTACTATTTATTCTCTCAACCCATATCTCTCTTCTTTGCAGTAAATCCTAGTTGTCACTCCCTCTTCTCTTTCCCATCTTCCTTCAGTAAACCCTATAATCTGTGTGAAATGGAGATATTTTAGCTTAGGTATTACGAAAGGTTGAGTTGGGTTATGGGTTTTGGTTCGGGTCTAGGTGTGAGTGGTCAGTGGGATCTTTGTGAGCCTCTTATCCGGTTGGGTTATAGGGTTTTGGATAGGGTCTTCGTGTGAGTGGTGAGTGAGTTCTTTGTGACCTTATTCTCTTGTTGAAGTTGTCGTGGTAGTCGCCGGAATAAAGTAGACTACAAACATGTTTATCTTATAATATACTGTTTCTAACTTTTTTCTAATTTGTTTCTAACTTTATCTAACTTTTATTTAAAAAAATCTAACCTTGTCTAACTTTATCTAACATGTTTCTAACTTGTAGTTCTCTATTTTCTGTTTGTTCACAGATTTGAAAAAAAAACCTGATGATGTAGAGTCTCATTCTCTATTTTCTGTTTCAACCCCAGATTACGTACTATGTTATCCCCACCTAGTTGTATGCGTACTTAGAAATATTGTATTTATTCTAGGGAGATTTTTCTCACAACTTGTAATTTGTTTAATCCAAGAGCTCTGTTTTGACACTCAAAGGAATCCGTAATCAAAGCATGACTCTGCATATCTTGAAATCCTTCGTATCAAGAATTCTTCCTTAGACTTCCGCAATCATTTCATAGCAATGTCTGTCATATTGTAGTATTGAACTTTGTATTTTTGTTTTTTAAAATCATAGAGCTTAAGTTTACTAAGTGGACTTGAAAAAAATACGTTGTTTCTAATAACAACAAAGTACTAAACACAACTTTTCTTTACCTAATTATTAATCTTTTTTTATTAAATGATTCAAAAAAGTAGAGACTTTTTTAGATGGTCAATATTTAACGTTATACCCGAATTTCTTTTATGTTCGGCATAAAAGAAATAAATCTATAATATTTAAATCTGTATTTTGAAGTTCTTTAAGTTAATATTTTTTATTAAAATACATCAATTAAATGTAATGTATCTATAGATTACCGTTACAAATCAGGATACTCAATTTCATATTTTTCAAATCTAAAAAAATAAAATAAAGTAGATATTGATATAGATGTTCAAATGTATATACAGCTCATAACAAATGTTATATGTTTCTATTAGAATCTATTTTTAAAACGCTTTTAGCTTTTTATTAGATCTAACTAAGTTTTTAGCAGATATGTCGCATGATATATGAAATATTTATCATTTTGAACATTTAAGATAATGTTTATATATTTACTTCATTTAACAGGTGATGATGAGTAAGTAACTTTGCTGAGTTGAAGATGCATGTTATACAAATTGTCTGCATACAAATCATGTGTTTTATATCGTTTGTTTAATATGAAGAAAAAATATAACATTTTAAAATTATATTAGATAAAGATAAATATCAAAGTCTTTTTTAACCAACTTTCATATACAAATATCAATCAATCACTATAAGTTACATTCATATTTGATTAATCAGTATAGGTTCAATAAAAAAATTGAGGGTTTTTTTTCTTTGACAAAGTTATCTATTATTAATAGATCACAACTATAAAGATTAAAATTTGATTACTTAATCATATTGTCGGTTGGAATGATAGAAGTTTCAAACAAATTAAGAAACATATAAAGATACCTTTTGATGGAGAGTTGTTATTTTTTTGCTTTCCGGAGATGGTAGTGGATTTTGTGATCTTCATACAGTCATATTGTAGCAGTTAAACAATAATGCGTGTTGAGTGATTCTTTAACTTGTATGTCTTGGATATAATGAAGGATTGATGACTTGTGTAGTATAAAGGAATGCTGAAAAGTTTTTTTAAACTCATAATCCGTTATAAATACATATATTATAAGCATGAACTTAATTGAAAACTTGTTATGTTAATGAACTTGATAAGGACTCTTCGTAATTCCAATTTGTGTATTCACGCTTGCACAATAAGAAAAAAAATGTTCGTTATATTAATCTATATTGAAAATTTAATAGTTCTACTTTTTATTTATTTCGCCATTTATTTCACTTGTTTACGAGTGTCGTTTGCTACATGCATTAAATAGTTTCTCTCCAAAATGTGTTTATTATTCTGGAAACATTAATGTTGAAGTTTTCTATTTATAAATTAAATATGAATAATTTAAATTGAGAAAATTATAATTTTTCCTAATCTGTTAATTATGAAATCTTGTATTTTTAGAAGTTTATATAAATGTAGATTTTCAAGTAAATAGTTTATTTGTTTTATGTTGCATCTTTTTCCATATAGATATTGAAAAACTGTTTTGTGGGTTGTATTAATTGTGAATCTTCATAATTCCTTTTTTATGTCAATATAGATTGTCAATTTAATAATTTGACTCCATGTTTTCTGCTTCATCTATTTTATTTATTTTGTTTTCATTAAATTGAATTATGAGAGTTGACCTTTTTGAACTATTAAAACAAATTAAATTTTAAATAATTTTTAAAAGTTAAATTAATTATAACTTATTTATGATAATTAGTTACTTATGACATCTCTTAATCGTTGACTCTTATTATTTAACAAAAAATGTGTATAGTGTTGTTGTATGTTGTATATTTTTTTATAATAATGTTGATTGTTCAATTAATTAATACGTAAGTTTAATGTTTTATCTTAAAGAAAAATAATTGCTTATTAAAAATATTATAGTTGACATTCATCATTTTAAATCTTAATTATTTTGGGGGTTAATCTCCTTGATCAACTGAACAAATTCATACTTGTGTTTTAGTAAAAATGGTTAAAAAAAACTATTGTTCAGTTTTCTAAAAAATGCTATAAGTAGTAGGTTTGTTTGTTATGAGATTTGATCTAATTGGATATGAAGTGGGTCCTAGTCATTATATGCATTTCACTTATTGAAGAATTCTATTTGAAACTTAAATCATAAATTGGATAATTTTTTAAATCAAAAACCATTTAGACATAAATAAAGAGATGGCGGTTCTTGAAACTTATACATTTTCGAAACAAATTGGAAATGAGTCCTATAATTAAAAATCTAAATCCTTTTCGGTCTTTATCTCCATTAGTTGAACTTTTGTTGATGAGCCACCATCACCAGCCTTGTAACTTGTTGATGTGTCCTCATTTGAGTTCAGTCGAGGTCGCTTGCGCAAGGGACAATTTGGCGTCCCCTCTTCATTTTCATTTACTGAATCATTTAACTGTAGTTATACAAAATCAAACATAAGTCACTTGACGATATTTGCACCCTTATGCAGAGGTAAAATAATTTTTATATATACCTCGATCACTTCTTCACCAGCTTCTAAAAGTGCCGACATGATTTCACTTCTTTGGGTAAAAAAAGTGTTAACATCATACAAAGATGGTTTAAATCATTCATTAAAGGACATTTATATCAATCACTTACTTTTTTTATGCTTAAATATGTTCTCTTATACTTGTGTATGAACTTCTCATCATCTGAAACTCGGCTGACCATAAAAACCTTCTCCTTTCCTGTGATATTTTGTTGTTTTACATTGACCTTAAATAGTGTCGTTCGGCCTACCAAAGTCTTAATCTCGTCTGGATAGTTTGACTTTACGATAGAATAATCGTTCACATTGTCTATCGATTTTTTATCTTTAGCCAAAGCCTGTTTTAAAAGAAATAGGTAAATATTTTTTTTTTGTTGAACTGTTGTTAGTATGAACTATTACTGTTATGTAGAAACTAACCTTGCAAAGTTGCTCCCTTAGTTGTAATGTTGTTTTTCCAATGAGGATTTCACATGCTTGATCCCAAAGTAAGAATGTAGCACATTGGCTTCCGTCTAGGACATTTACCTTTATTTTATATCGTGGGGTTGCATTTGTCTCAAGTTTATTACATGTCTCACAAAAATAGCATGTATTTTGGTTAATAAGTTTCCTTCTGCACCAGCCACAACCTATAAACGACCAACTTCCTTCTAAAGTTATTACTTCAGAAATCTGGGCAACTACCCAGTAAAATCCCTCCTACATAGAAGAAACAAAAAGTTAGTATACAATAATGTGATGAAAGAATTACTACTAAGGGCAAATCTAGTTATAATCTGTGAGAAACTTAATATTTCTTCAACTAACTTGACATCAATAGTTCCCTTCTTAAGTTCTTCAGCCGTACTACAAGATGTGCTGGAAGACATTTGGACAATTTTATTGGAAGAGGTGCAATCCTCAAACAACCTAATGAATGAAAAAATGAATAAGTAAAATTGTTCTTAAAAATATAGGTACGAGAGATAAAGTCGTTGATTTTACTTCCTCTTTAGGTCATTTGAAAGTGTTATTTGTCCTGTATTATTTTTTATTCAAAAGTTTGTTAGATTCCCTAACATTAAATATCCTCAACATTAAATATCCTCGTTCTGGAAAAAAGTAAAATGGTAAGAGTACCTTGAAACGTCTTCATCTTGCATAATTGCAACAATACAACCAATTGATCGTTGGTTGATGTTTCAATATGAATTAGTATTTCTTCCGCATAGGATCCTCACAAGGTGCATTTTAGTTTCATTTTTCTGGATACATCAAAATATGTATATATAATTTAACAAATTTGTATACTTTTTTTTGTTGCAATTTAATAGAATTACAAAACATACTCTATGTCCTCTAGCTCGATGTCTATATATTTAGTATTGAACCCAGAATGATATTTTAGCGCACCTTTTCCCACAACTTTGCCTATGACATCTACATTTGAAAAGAATATGTTACATATTAAAAAAAAAGTATGACTAAAATAAAGGAAGGCAATCAATTAAGTATAGTAGGGAAAACATACACCTAGTAAAACAACATTTTCAACCTTTTGAATTGACAAAATTTCTAGACAACCTGTAATTTTGAACATTGTTTTTGGAAAGTTCCTGTCTCAAATTGTAAACACCGTAGTTGTATTTATAAACTCCAACTTATATTTGTTAGTTGTGATTCTAAATTTCTGAAGGTTATCTACCACGCCCACATGTGATACATAATATAAACATTGTTTTTGGAATTTTGGTTTGAACTGATTGATTAATGCCTTCTTAATTGGTGTATGAATCCTTTCACTCTGTCATTTAGAAACAGTAGTTAAATTCTCTTCCCAACATATCTTTACAATAACAGTAGTAAAGAAATATGATTATTAGAATGAATATATAATATAATTAGAATAATTAAAATTTGATGAAGGTTTTTTTACTTACCTCTGCGTCCACGAATACCAATTGCAAACATGGAGGTAATTTAAATTGATTTTCTGTTGGGATTAACCATTTCCTTGTCAGTCTTACTTTCAGGTTCCAGTCGGATCTTTGTTTGTGGATGTCTCTTAGTATGGAGTTATAAAGGCCATAATATTGAAGTAAATATTTTGGGTTCGAAAATATCTAAATCTTAATTTGAGACTAATTTTTTCTTGTAGAATTTTTTGTGAGCAAATGCAAATATCCATAGACTTTATATAGATGATGACAAAAAGTCAAAGTGCCGGCTTGAATTTTGTGCGTAGAGTTTATTAGTGGGTTGCGAATTTGGTTATTATGAGAATTTCAACCATTTTTTTTGTATAATAACAGTGATAAATTATCAACCGTTTGAATTGACCCTGATCATCAAATGGTTTCACCATAATATGTTTGAATTCTAACTATGTAGATTGTTTAGCATTTAAATAAACGCAGTGTAAATAATATGAAAAAAGTAACAAAATAATGTGGCTCAGCTCCCAAGTATAGCTGAAAATGTCACATGTGAGTTTCTATTTTTGGGACGGGAAAAAATTAATATATATATTTATATATATTTTTTCCGAATAACTATTTTAATTTCTATTTTCTTTTGATACGATTGCTTTTACATTTTCTTTCCCAAGAAAATTTTAGCACATCTAAATATGTAGCATTAACTTTATCAATCCAACTTGCTCTATTTTTTCCTTTTCTTCTTTTGAGTAATGATCCATTTACATAATTTAGACAAAATTTATTTACATCACTTGAGTGGTGTTCATTATAGCCAGCATACAGCACTTTCGTAGTTTCGTGGGTGATATAAGTATGTAGACTGTAGAGGAAGTGTGTGTGTGTGTTGTAACACATTTTGACAAATTTGAAGTATGCTAATAAATATTTGATCAGAAAGTTTATCACTTGCTTAGATTAAAAAATTAATAAAGAAAAGAGGAATATAAAAGAAGACTGAACAAAATTACTAAAATAAAAATGATTTAAAATTACTAAAATAGTTCAAAATTTCTCCTACTTGAATATAGTATGATTTAAAATTACTAAAATAGTTCAAAATTGTCAAAGAATTGTGAAAATGAAATAAAAATGACAAGGGAAACTGTAAGTCAAGGACTTAATGCCAAACATATGCAGAACTGGCATCTGTTACTGACTTACTGCATTTCCTACATCGATTATCCGGGATGTTACTGAAATATACCTGGATCATCAGAACACTTGTAAACACTACAAGTAGCTTCTGGGTTGGAGGAACAGAACGTCGTGCACGAGTTCCCTTAAGTTGGAAAAGCTACTACGTTAACACTTGATCTTAGTCAATCCCACGCTTTCTTGGTGCAAAAAAAGATAAACCAGACGTCCATCAAGTAAAAAAAAAAACAGTATTACAAAAAACAAAAGAATTCAGAAAGGATCGTCAAATATTTTATTGAAATTATAAGATTGATGTATCCGTTTATGGTTGTCCTTGATACAATTGAAAAAGCCAACAGTAATTCCATAAACTGAGTTTGTAATGAAAAGGAAATCAAATTAAGAGCACATGTAGATACACAGAAAAGTTGCTACCAGCAGAATGAAGGAAACTTAATGGAGAACGAAGAGGGCAGATGACCCGTCCTCCTTATGTAATCTGCTCTTTCAGAAGTCCTCACAGCTTTTTCATTCAGATGGGCCTCAGCCTTGGCCCGCTTCTCTTCAGCTATTCTCTTAGTTGAAGCAAGTTTGTTAGTAAACTTCTCTTGTGCTCGAGATTTCAGTCTTTCAGCCTTTGCCTACGAATCAGAAGCTAATTTAGTTCCTACTGGACACTTGCCAATTTTTCAAATTTAAAGTGCTGATTAGTCAGTCATTCAAGACCGAATAAAGAAACCAAAGTTTGACTCTAAAAGAGTTCATCACACTGGTGCATTTAGCGGAAGTTGGAGAGGTTAGACTTGTCCAGTAGTGTAAAATTGCAGTAGAAAAGCTCAACTCTTTACAAGTTCAGAAGTTATAAATTCTAATTTTTCCAACTTCTCAAAATTGGCCTTTCGTGGCACCAAATCAACAACACCTAAGCGTCACAGTCGTTTGAAAAACTACCCAAAAAGCTTCAACAAACACTCTATTGGCAGAAGTTGGGCAAGGGCAAATAATAAAAGAGGCACAACACCTTTTTAACCAACTCTATTTCAAAAGCTTGTTGGAGAAGATCTAACTTACCCGACTTCTCAAACATTGGCTTTAAGGAAGATACATATCTGCAAAAACATCTTTTTTTACCCGCGCTACCAAAGACTAAAATGCCAAAAGTTGCAATAAAAGGAACTTTTTTCACTAAGCCGTAAGCTGTACAATTAAAGCATAGAAGTTACTTGCAACCACACCACCAAGACATGGCTTATCAGAAATAAGTACCTCCATTCTTTTCATTTCCATCTCAGCTTTCCTCTTCTCATGATTTTCCCAAGCTTGTATCTTCACCTCTTCGCGCTTATACCTGCTAATCGAAATATACAGCATATTTATTCAACGCCAACTTATATGAGCTCTATAGCAGCAAAAATGGAAACTTCAAAGCTTTCTAAATACAGCAAGATAAAGAGAACATTATTGAACTAACTTTCTACTTAGTACTTAGCTAGGATACTTGCATCAGATAAAACATAAAAGGGTTGAAAACTATCACCTTGCCATGTATTTGGCACGTTCCGCCTCATCCCAAGCCATTGCTCGGGTTTCCAGAGGATTCAGCTTAGTTTCCGGATCCAGATTCTTGTTTTCCGGCACATTGCTAGCGTTGGATTCTTCTCTCTCCCGACTGAACCTTGTGGTGGACCCCGAGACCCTGCCAGTCTCACCCCTGTTATCAACTGTTTGAGAACTCTCAAGAGGCTGCTGCACCCCATTTTGACACCTTACTGGAGTTGAGGATCCAGATGATATAGGGCTTCGTGCTGCAGGAGTCGTATTCCTAATAGGTGTAGCCGTTCGTGAAGGCTCTTGACTCGCTATAGGGGTCATCTCAGTCCCCATATCCCTCACACATATCGATCTTACAATCGATGCTGAATTTCCAGAAGACGGATTCACTCTCCAGACTGAATCATCACAGTCAACCTTCTTTGTCTCTTCTCCGAACGGAATCATGATTCCATTTCCTTCTTCATCTTCACTACTTGAATATTCCTTCTTGGGTACTGGTGCTATCAGTCTCCTGTCATCAGCATTTGAATTTCGAGGCTCGGTCTTTGAGTGGTTCCTTTCTCCCCCTCTCGACAAATTGACCAACCATTTTTGTGCATCGTCCCACTTTGATGGGGTCGGTTTGCCCAAAGCTGTTCGATGATGGGAAGCACGATTTGCTCCGTTCCCTTTGTGAAACTCAAAATTTATCCCACCACCATTACTCGAAATCTCTTGTGCTGGAACATGATTCAAGACCCCCTTATCCTCTACAGATCTCATTTGCACTCCTCTTTCAGTTCTTTCTCTCTCCTGACCTCCCTATCTTCTTCCCATGCACATATGCAATCACTAGAGGTGTAGATAAATTCCAACAGCAATACCCTTTAGCCCCACGTTATAACAAAACAATCTAATGGATAACAGTTACAGTATAAAATCCAGAAAAAGAAAATGACCCAGATCTTTATTATCAATATTATCGAAAAAATATCAACAATAGCTATGTTCAAATTTGATCTAGCAAGAAGCAAACAACATTGATTTAAGGCTCTACCAGCACCAATGCTTTTCTGCAAGTGCAATTTGTGTAATTCATGCAATCTTTGCAAAGAGAACTAGTGCGAAAGTAGACCAAACAAGATTGCAGAATGCAACAACCACAAAGATTATGTGCTGGCACTAAACACGAAAAGGGAGCTAGCTCCCATTAGCTCTCTAACAGGCTGATGATTCGGAAGAACTCTATCGACGGACGGCTCCTCGATATCTATCAAGCCTATACACTACACATACATAGGCGCGAGCAGATTAGTTTACCGTTACAATTGATTTCTACACCACCAAGAAATCTACAATACAAACCAAAACATCAGCAAAAACACAGCGAAAAGCTCATGTATTTTAAGTATTGTTATTCTTGCTTAGAACCCATTTAAGAAAATGGTCCAGAGAGATAACAAATCAGAAAAGTTAAAGAAAACCAAAACCCAATACTAAGATTCTAAAAGCAGAAACCACAAGCCAAAAGGCAATCTAGACAGAGACTATGCAACATATGAACTAGACTTTTATTGGGTGCTGATTTTTGCAGAGGGGGAGAAAGCAAATGTGCAGAGAATAAAAGCTTGAAGCCCATGGATATTTGAGATTGACTGTGTTATAAGTGCAAAAAGATCCGATTATAGATCCACCCAACAAATGGGGAAACTTAAAATAAAGCACTTGCATGGTTAAAAGCAAAAAACCCATATGCAAACAATAGTTAAAATCAAGTCTTTATATATTCCCCCATGTCTACTCGATTTATGTGGATATATAACATATACTAATAATTATCGATATATTATCTACACGGCTTACACCGACTACGTTTTCCACTCTTACATTAATAATTAGTTTTTACACCTGTGCGTTAAACGCAAGATATATATTATTTTTAAATAAATTATAAAAAACAAAAATAATAAAGAAAAAAAAATTAAAAGAATAAATTGAAAAGAACTACTTTATTAAAAATATATTATTGTAATACTAATCATTATAGATTTTGAAAAATTTCCTAATATACAATATTTGTTGCTTTATTTGTTGATTTTTTATCTTCATTGCATATTAGTTTTTAGGAACTGAGGTGACATCTTCATGTAGAATGTCTTAAGGGTGAGATTTATATAAATAGACTTTCTTTTTCAGAAATGCACGATCAGACGGAATTGAACCATCTTCATGATTCGTTAAGTCAACAATTGGCGAGAGACTTGTGCATGTGGATGGCGAAAATCGATAGAGATAATAATTTTCGATATTCCATTTTGTGTGTTTATTATTCAAATATGTTAAATGGAGTGAATATTGGGTGCTACAATGAAACGTGCACAAATCTTTTAGTTCGCAACACTACTCGTCACAAGTTAGTTTATGTTGTCCATATTAGCAAAGTTTACTAATTTTGTAATTTTTGGTCATGATGTGACAAAAATGCAGCTTGGCCCGTCCGTATGATGGGTAGGATATTTGGACTTGATCTGCTTCCTTAAACCTGATTAAGATCACGAAAACACCTTAGTGGAAGTGCAAGGCTTGGCCTCGCGAAACCACTCCGACGTGAGAGTAAGTATCGTGTGAGAGAGTCAAAAAGTAATTTGACAGAGGTTCTAGGCTCAAGAAAGAGTGTGTACCTTGTTAGTCGTTTATGGAGGGGTATTTATAGGCCCCCAATGACGTAGAATCCTGGTGGGATTCAGTTTCCATAGTTATTCAGCCAATTAAGGATGAAATTTCTAAATCGTAGGTATGATAGGCGGCTGGCCGCGTGAATGTGAGAATAGATATAATAAGTGTCCTGCACGGATAAGGAAACCTTTGACTTGTCTTGGAGGGCAAGTTTCCAAGACTCCCTGCTTAATATGTGCCCGGACGAGCAAGGCTCTGCCCGACTACATGGTGTAAACTGATTAGAGATAAGTGTTGATCCCCCGTGTGGCCCCTGATTGGACAGGCAAGGCCAGTGTTCGATCAGGTTTGGACGGGATGAGTTTGAATCCTTTCCTTTGTGAGTGAGGTCCCCGGGCATGGCCCTTGGTTGGGTAAGCAAGGCCTATGCCCGACCAAATTTTGACGGGAGTTATATTAATATCTCACTAGCTCTGCCCGCTTGACCTGGTAGGTTCCTTGCTGATTAAGCTTGTAACTAGCACGTGATGGATGCTTGTGCTTTGCTCGTGACCCTGCTTGGGGCGGGCACATCAGGTCAGTTCGAGTTACCACATCAATGTCTCAAACTCAATTTTTTCTCAATCAAATGTTGGTGAAAATTTAGCTTTTGATATAAAAAAGCACAATAATACATTTCAATTTATGATTAAGTTTAATTTTTTTAATTTTTGGGGAATACCTGATTATGAGATTGCACCATATATTCAACATTAATTTTCAAATACAACATTAGAAATACATGCTTTGTAACACAATTAAAGAAGAAGGAAGAAAAAAATAACATTAAAAATACAATTTACAGTTTGAAGTACAAATTAAAAGGAAAATCATAATTTATAATATGAGTTTTATACTTAATTCGGTTTCAACAATTGGTGGGACTTTCAAATGATTGTTGGATGGACGGAATCATTATCTTGCAATTGAACTTTGAAAATCCAATCCGATCCAGATGTTTAGCACTGTTGGTACGTTGACCTAAATGTATAAATTCGACATTCTTAATGAAACCTATTGATTTTTGGTAAATATAATTATGAAAATGTCTAAAGATAAGTTGTGTTGTTTGTATTCAAACGTGTTGCACTTTAAAAGTTATTTATATATGAGGTTGGAAGCCAAAAAAAAGACAAAATTCAAATGGTTTTTAAAAATTGGATAGTTAGAGAATGGAGAAGTCAATTAATGAAATCTTGAATAAGTTTATGACTAATTAGTTTTACATCAATATATAATTGTTTTACTTTTTTTACAAATAATAAATTGTACGTTAAATATAATCTAGATATTTGAGATTTAACTGAGTTAAAATTAAACTATTTTTAATAAGATAATTTTGATAAAAAAAACTTCTTTATTTAGATGTGATATGTACTTCTGGCTTTATATATTGATAAAGGGATAATAATGTATGTATTAATGAGGTAAGTGAAAGTGATTAAATGTTACTCCCTCCGTTCATAAATTATTGTCCTGGTTGACCCGGCGCACAGATTAAGAAAAAACAATTGACTTGATTATTTATATTGGTTTAATGTGTAGTTTTCTTTAAAGCTCATGTGTATGTGACCCATAATTGAAGTAATGTGAAAAAGTAACGGTAAAATGGTAAAAGTGATGTTTTTAAAAGATAAGTTTCAAAGTAAATAATTATTTTAGGACGGACGAAAAAAAAAAAAAGGGACGATAATTTAAGGACGGCCTTGACAGTCGATTGTGTTAATAAGAAAATGAAATAGAGCGTTTAGTCGTTTACATAAAAATTACAAAACGGTGGAATTAATAACTGAATATACGGCCTAGTGGGTGCCACAGCCACTCACTACTGAATCTACTGGGGAATAGCTTCAGTGACACCCATATAAATATTTGTTTATTGTAGCATCCCTGCTCCCCATAAAAAAAAATTGGGTTTTGGAATACGGTTGTCCTTTTAACGGTAACTATGACTAGCTAGTGTCCATTGGAGATGACACATGTATGGCTGTGATTGATGTAGGTGGTCTGGGTCTGGGGTGGGGGGACCTTTGATGGGGTTTTCTGAGCTTCTCCACATGGGCTAGGATGTGCCTGAGAGACTGTGGATCTGGAGCCTGGAGCCTCTGTTGGGGTACAATTTGGGTTGGTTTATTAAATTGGCTGAATTTTTGACCAATTTTAGGTCCTTTTCCATCAGGTAAGGTCCCTTCAATAATCAATGACAGAGAGAGTTCATCAATTTTTGTTTTTTTATTTTTAGCAATTTGCAACTCTTTCTTATACATCCATTTATGGTTGGAAGCGTTTATTATATCAATATTATAGGGAGTATGTTTAGACAATTTGATGCACTAGTTGAGAAAATCACCCACCAATAAGCACTCTCCTGTATATTCCATCCGTCCCTAAATTATCGTTCTCCTTTTCTTTTTCGTCCGTCCCAAAATAATTGTCCATTTTAAAACTTATCTTTTTAGAATATCATTTTTACCACTTTATCTTTACTTTTTCACTCTATTTTAATTATGGACCACATATACATGGACATTAAAGGAAACTATATATTAAATTAATATAAATAATCAAGTCAATTACTTTTTTTAAATTGTGCACCGGATCAACCAGACGATTATTTAGAAACGGAGGGAATATATATGAGGTGCTCCTAGACTGAATAGTAGGGGTGTAGACATGATGAAAGGGATAGCTCTTGAAGAGCAATTCATTCAAAAAACTTGGAAATGATGGTGGTGATTGGGACTTGGCATGCCTTTTTACATATTGTGTGAAATTAGTACTTGTGATAGGGATGCCTCCTAACAACCAAATACTGTACTTAGTTTGGTGTAAAAACTAAAAAGTGAATTTGTAAGGTCCTAACCCTAACCCTAACCCTAACCCTAACCCAACAATAACATACTACACTTTCTTTCTTCTTAACTTTTTTTTATTACCCACTATTTTCCATCTTCACACCAACATTTAAGTAAATACAAAAACAATTACTCAGTACTCACCCCCTTCCAAACCTAACATACCTTACTTACGTTTTAGCAAGTAAAAACTATAATAAAAATACTACCCATTACAACTTTTATGCATTTGTAAAAAATAAATATATTTATGTAAATCACCAGTCAAACATTAATCAAGTTAACCCAAAAATAATCAAAAGTATACTTTTTGGTTAGAACCGATGGAATAATCAAGATTACTTTAATTAGTTATGAGTGTATATGGTTCGGTTTGGTTTGGTCTGAGATATAATACAAGCTGAACTATCTCAAGTTTCGAACCAAACCGCGATGGTTCAGTTTGGTCTTGTGCTTCAATTCTTCAGTTACATACCGTGCTTTGGTTTCATGATTTGGACTAACTTCAGAAAAACCTCTAAGCTTTCAATTATAAAGTAAATCAAAATAATTAAGAAAAAAACTAACTAAAAAATACCTGTAGAAACAAATATATGACATTTTGATGTTTTCATACGGTCTTCTAAATTTGTTTTTAAAAAAATCTTTAGAATAAATGGTTCTACGCATAAAGTTCTTACTAGTGAGGGCTCGAGGGGAGGGTGTGAAGAAGTCGAAAGTCTAAAATGATAAGTGTGACCGAAAATAATAAATGAATGAAAGTCTTTAAAATTTAGTATTTATATAGTATAATACAATTAATGATATAATTTCACATTAATAACAAATTGTAATATCTAATCATAATGTGGTTTGGTTTGACTTAGTGATTTGATGTGACTCAAATCAACAGGTCAATCCACAAATCGAACTGAACCGTTTAGTTTTTTGCAAACTCAAACCGAGATGAACATATAAATCACGAAATTGAACCAAACCTTCGATTCAATGACTTAACACCCCTAGCATATCAACATTTGATGTGAAGAGATGCTTTTGGGCAATGCTATTTAACATTCAGACTTTTCGACATGGGCAGTTCATGGCCCAATTCATGCAAAATTTGGAGAATCACGACTATGACCAAACCCTCCTTCCCTTAAAGTTTTCGTACGTATGTATGTTATGTCACTAATAAGTTAAAGGCAATAAATAGAAAAAGTAAAAATTTGATACCCCAACGGAAACAAGGCTAAAGTGTGAGGCAATAAAGTGGCATTTGACCAAAAGAAAAGAAACGAACTAATGGTCACGAAACAAACGACGTCGCTCATTTCTCTTCCAAGCTTTCCACAGACCACAGTGTCAACTCTCAACTCTCATGTGCGGGGCTTCTCTCTTATGTTTCACTGTGTGTATGTGTGTGTGCGCAATGGGGGTTTTAGGGGTAACAAGGAGGTTGAATCGACTGTACATTACGAAAACTAGAGTGATTATAAATTCATCATGTTCATCTGAGCATCTAATTCAAAGGAGAGGCTTTTCAATGAACTCAACGAACGATCCAATCATTCCTGTTCTGATCGTCGGCGCCGGCCCAGTTGGCCTCGTTCTCTCAACACTCCTTACCAAATTAGGTACTCTTTGCAAAAACCCATTTCTTCAATTTTGATACAACCTTTCCATTTTCGTTTTCTCTCTGAAGAGGTTATAGGAACTGGCGGAACTGCAAAACAAACTTAAAAGCTGTCAATAGTGAAATTTTTCAACAACCCCACTTTATGTTGTTATTTCTGTTGAAACCCATTGTATGTTATGAGTTGTCGGCTAGAGATGTGAATTATTATTTCTGGGTGGAACCTTTTGATTTACTTTCCTTTCGGAGCAAAGAGTGCCCGAGTCTAATAATTACCAGATATATTAGCTACTGCCTACTTGTTGTTGGTTAAAATTACAAAAACTTTTGCGCATGTTCAAGATACTTTTATCACATATGAGGGTAAAATTGAATAAATAGGAGATTGTAGTCGTGGACATAAGCTTTGAAAGGGGATTCAATTAGTGCAGCATCCTAGTACAGGATTGTGGACTCTTTGTGTGCAATGGAGACATTACATTTTAAAGTTTTCATCTGTTTCACTTGTGTACATATGATGCAGCATTTATTTCGTTTAGCAATTTAGTTTTATTATTTTGTGGGTTTTTACTAATTAGCTGCTTCTTTTACTCTTATCCATCTTGGTAATGCATGGACTTGTTGATATTGGGAATCATTTATCAACTGTTGCCGTTGTGTAGTGGTAAAGGTCTTAGCTCTTAATGTTGGGATAAAAGTGGTGTTAGAAGAGCGATGGCACTTGGTCGTTTTTGCATCATCTTTTTCTGGCTAACATTTTCAGGTTATTCGTGCATTGGTGTGATGGAGTTGTTTAGGGAAACTGGTGTGTTCTTCTGGAACTGTTATTTTTGTTGGAAGTTGGAGTTGCCTCCAATAAAAATCTTAGCACGAAGAGTTTGATATCCTCCTCCGTTGTGGGCATGCACTTCCATTTCAATTTTTATTTACTTTCTTACTGTGACGTGTATGTATTCAACCCAGGACCTCACTTGTAGCTAGTCATACTCAGATTTCAAATATAAAATTTTACCAATAATGGTTACCAGACATTGCTATATACTCTGAGTTACTTCCCGTTCATGTGCAATATTGATCACACGTCATTTGTATTTTAATTTTTGATAAGAGTAGAATAATTAGATTAAAATATTAGCGAAGCTGACCTGATAGATCTTACTTAAGGAAGGACTTGTATTAGCATCGAACAAATTGTAATATTTACTGAGGGAGACTATCTAGTGTGGTAAACTAAGACAACATTATCCATACTATACTCAATTGTTCCATGATTTGAGAGTTACAAAGGATTAGTTAGACGAATTATACTTTACCTAGCCTAGGGAAAGGCAAATAATGCTGCAGATTATGAGGTGAAAGAGGATGAAGCTAGAGGAGGGCATCATGTATGATGGCAAGGTTCTTATTTGAAATCAGTCGCCATTGTGGTAGATGAGCTTGTGGGGGTTCTCTGCCTGATTGTTGGACCTATTCCTACGATCTTCCCACCAAAAGCTTGGAATCAAAACTTCATTTTCTACCTTTTCCTTTCTCTGCAGGTCTAGAAGAGATGTTCCACATATGGACTCTATCGGTAGTGTGAATCTTTGTGCATACCTTGCATGCATAAGGATTACCCTCTCCTGGAAATCAATTATGTCTTTGTCTTTCTTTTTTCTTCCCCTTCTTTTTGTAATAACTCTCAATCCTTTGGTTGTCAAACTTGTGAACCCAGAAAAGAAAATAATATTCTTCTTTATCGAGTGCAGAAAACTTGAGATAAGTCCCTCCCCCTCCCCAACTAAGTAAATAAACAAATCTACGACTAGCATCCTCCATTTGCTTCTCTACACATTACTTTTTACTTCCTTTTCCCATTTTCACTTGATAGTAACTATTACTCCCTCTGTTCCGGGCAAAGAGTCCCCGTTTGAAAGTCAAACTTTTTAAGAAAATGACACTTAAAAGTAATTCATAATAACAAAATGACACTTTTATCCTAATTTTTGAAAGTGGACACTTTAAGTAAAACATCCCAAAATGGAATAGCGGACTCTTTGCCCGAAACGGAGGGAGTAATCAATATTAACCATTTATGCTTTGTAAATAGTTAATTGTAATGCTATGAATTATGTGTATATTTCTATTGCAAGTTATACCTTTCAGTTGTTAATGAGCACTTTCAGCTTTTGCTGAAAACATCTTGCCTTATCCTCCTCCCTCCTTCCCTATTTGTACCTAAACTTTTTTGTCCATGTATTGGAATTAATGTTCCTTTGCATTTTTGCTTCATGGCCCTCTGTCAGGGGTCAAATGTTCAGTTCTGGAGAAAAGAATGACTTTCTCCACTCATCCACAAGCACATTTCATCAATAATAGATCGATGGAGGTAAGTTTTTTTATGTCAACTAAGTCATGTGATAGTTGCTTAAAAGAAGTGTGGCCAATATTAAAAAAGTGTACTTTTGTTTTGATGTAGATTTCCTTGTCAGGTGTTCCGAAAATTGGATGGCCTAGCAGAGGAGATTCAAAGGTCGCAGCCACCCCTAGACCTTTGGAGAAAGTTCATCTACTGCACCTCTCTTACTGGTTCTCTTATAGGATCGGTAGACCATATGCTACCACAAGGTATGACTAAGTGCCTTTTCCCCGAATTCATTTACTTACAGTAAAATCTTTGGAGTGTAAACAATTAGTAAACTTGGGGTGTCAAGTGTCCTTTTATTTTGAACTCTAAAATTCAAGTAAAGAAATGATGGAAGTCTAAATTGTGACATATTTATATTTGTCTTTATTGAATTTTCATATATTATTGTTTTCCTGTTTGCAGATTTTGACCAAATTGTCAGCCCAGTCACTGTTGCACATTTCTCACAGTATAAACTTTCTGGGTTGCTGCTTAAGGAGCTTGAAAGCCTTGGCTTCAATGTCACTCGTATAGATTTAGGAATTCCTGATCATAGGTCACTGGGGGAAAGAGAGATACTGATGGGACATGCGTGCACATCCATTGTTTCAACTGATCACTGCATTACCGCAACGGCATCTTTTCTGAAGGAAGGGAAGTATATGGAGAAAGATATAAAGTGTAAATTCCTTGTTGGTACAGATGGTGCAGGAAGTGCAGTGAGAAAGCTTGTGGGAATCGGCATGAGAGGTGAAAGAGACTTGCAAAAGCTTGTCAGTGTCCACTTTCTGAGCAGAGAGCTTGGACAGTACTTGATCAAGGAGAAACCTGGCATGCTATTTTTTATTTTTAATACGGGAGCTATAGGGGTTCTTGTTGCTCATGATCTTAAGCATGGGGAATTTGTATTGCAGGTAGTGCTGGCTTGAGTAATTCTCAACTTCTGTTTTGCTGTATAGCAAAGCCACAAAATGCTCAATGAACCTAATGCTTGATTCTCATTTACTGTCTACTAGATACCATTCTATCCGCCTCAGCAGAAGGTAGAGGATTTCACTGCTGAGGTATTCTATCTCCTTTACAAAACTAATTTTCATAGTCTTTAGTGTGGTTTTTTTATCATTAAGAAAATTACAATACATTCCAGGAAATTTTGTTCTATCTTAAAAGAGGGTGGACTGGAAGGACATGATTGTTTCATTTCTTGGCATATAGTATTTTATTCTCAACTGTTATTTTGAAGAATTTGATTTCTTGTAGCTGTGTGAGAGGTTAATCTTCAAATTGGTAGGCCGTCAGCTGCCAGATGTAAATGTGTTAGACATTAAGCCATGGGTGATGCATGCTGAAGTTGCTGAAAAATATCTATCTTGCGGCAACCGTGTAATCCTTGCTGGTGATGCTGCCCATCGTTTCCTCCTGCTGGTGGTTTTGGTATGTACTTATTCTTGGTATGTCAACATTTTGTTTCTAGTTGTAATTGGTGATTTTGAACAATTTCTGTAATTTTTTCTTGTGACGAAAGATGCAGAAACTTGGTGGATAATCATACACTTTTTTGTTTAATGGAGTCATCTTTTCTATTTTTCATTTAATCTTTAGTGGAATTGAGGGTGTGTAGGAGGAAAAGAAAACTCATGAACTGCATATTATGCAGGCATGAATACTGGAATTCAGGATGCTCATAACCTTGCATGGAAGTTAGCTTTGGTGGTGCAGGGTATTGCTCCACTATCAATTCTTGACACTTATGATATGGAACGTAGGCCGGTACTGCTTTGTTTGTTTAATTTTATTTGCTTCTTAGACTGGTTACTCTTTTAATAGGAGCTATGACTTATCTCTACTCTATTTTTGATTGTCAGATTGCTCTTTCCAATACGGCTTTGAGTGTCCAAAATTTTAAAGCAGCCATGGCAGTTCCTGCTGCACTTGGCCTTGATCCTACCATTGCAAATTCAGGTAAGAGTGATTGAGTTTTACCTTTGAGGTTCAAGTCTTTTTTCTTATTTTGATTCATTTGTTGAGAAATTTGTCTTTGGCTTGAGCTTGTCTTTTTCGCTTACTTCTTGGCAGTACATCAAGTCATCAGCAAAACAATTGGCTCGATCTTACCATCTCAGCTACAGAAGACTCTTTTGGATGGAATTTTCTCTATAGGCCGTGCACAGCTCTCAGACTTTGTTTTGAATGAAAACAACCCGCTTGGATCTTCCAGGCTCACTAAAGTACGAAAAATCTTTGAAGAAGGAAAGAGCCTCCGACTTCAGTTCCCTGCTGAAGATCTAGGTTTTAGGTACGACCTTTAAAGTTGTAGAATGGTGTCATAGCACGATATACATTGTTGGGTTCACTCTAACATGACAGCCTTAGATTTTTTAAATGAGTACTTAGAGATAGAGTTAAAGTATTTGAAGGACTTCCTTAGACACCTCGAGCTATTCATCTTAGGTACGTCAAAGGAGCAGTCATTCCTGATAGTAACAGTGAAAGTGTGCTGGATGCACCAGAAGCACTGACTGGGTGTAGGCGCGACTATGTTCCTTCAGCAGATCCAGGCTCAAGGTTGCCTCATATGAACGTTAGGGTCCTGTCAAAACTCTCAAGTGAGGTATGTCTCTTCAGTCTTATGTTCTTTCTGCGTTCTTGCAATAGGGGTCGACAGACTAAAATAATCTCCACAGTCTATGTGTGGATCACTTTCAATTTGTGACTGAAGAAAAAAGAAACTGAAATTCCTTCTATTATCCCTTTTTGCCTTAAAAAAAACCTAATAGAATAATAAACTTGTTTCCATGGCAATTGAGTTTTCTTTTTATTCATACTTTAAAGAGATACTAATTGTAGTACTGTGTGTTTCATTTCAGTCATTATTGCATGCCTTACTTTCTGTCATGCTGGACTAACTGTAATGCATGCTTTTGTAGGAGACAATTTCGACGCTGGACCTTGTTTCTGGAGATAAAGCCGAGTTTCTTCTTATGATTGCGCCAGTGGAATCCTCCTATCGTCTAGCCCGCATTGCAATACAGGTTGCAGCTGAATTTAATATTTCTCTGAAAGTTTGTGCAATATGGCCAAATGGTGCCGTTGATGGAGATGAAAGAACTAAGATATCACTGGCACCATGTGAAAATTTCATAGATGTTGTTGAAGTGAGGCCGTCATCAAATTGTATGTCATGGTGGGATATATGTAAAATGACACACAGAGGAGTAATTCTCGTTAGGCCTGATGAGCATATTGCTTGGCGCGCGAAGTCCAGAGTGGTCAGTGATATAAGTTTAGAGATGAAAAGAGTTTTTTCAATTGTACTAGGATTAGATTTAGAGCCTATGAACGGGTAAATGTGTGTCTATGCTCCAAATAGGCAAATACAGATTGCAATTTGCAATGATATAGGTAGAATAATTTGGCAAGTTGAGATGGTTGAATTTTTTTTGGTAGCCCGTAGCAGTCTGACGGACCTACGATGTTCCCAAGTTGGCTGTACATGGCAAGTTTAGATTTTACTCGTGACTCTTCTCACTTGTTCGACTAAAGTGCTAAAGATGTTTTTTTTAAATGGCCTGTTAAAAAAAAACTCGGCTCCATAGATACACATATTGTATGTTTTTATTTGTTTATTTGTTTATTTTTTGTTTTAAATAGATATTATTAGAGTACGTTTTGCGTGATTGTGATTGTTTCACACCTTCAAATTGCAAGAAAAGGCAGGGCATTTACGCATTCGCCCCCTGTGCCGTTGGTTCAGCAATCTATTGTTAATAAATATATGTCAAAATACAGTATAGTATATTATCTTCCAACCACTTGCTTTTCTAATATAAAAAATTTATACTTGTTTTTGGAGTCGAACAATGGAGTTGAACCATAGAGCCGATCTATCAAATCGGTAATCTTTTAAAATTCTGACCTTAATATTTTTATACTATGTAAATATAAATGCTAGTCTGCTAAAATTCTTTTTGTCTTTCACAACAAAAACTCATAACCAGAGAGAGTTGAGTATAACAAGATAAAAAGATCGAGATGGCATTGCAAATTGGCATGATAATTTTCGTATGAAGGAGGTCAAAATTCCCTCTTCTCCAACTCAAAAGCAAAAGCAAAAGCAAGAGCGGATACTACCTTCAGAAGTAGAAATTGATAGTTTATGAACACATAATTGCTTGGAAGTTGGTGAGTGAACATTTCTGTGCCACTTATTCCTTGGCATGTCGGCGTCACCCTACAAAGTACAAACAGCATAACCACTCTTTAAGACAAAAACAAAAATGGTTGCTTGTATTCATGGCGAGTCTCATAGCAATGCTTCCCTATCAAATGCATCAACAGGTGAATTATTACTTGACTTTATTCATTAATATTTAATAGGACCCTACTCCAACTCCTTTTGAGCGAGGTTTGATTTCATAATTCATGACAACCTAAAAGGAACCAAATTAAGGTCAAAGGCCATTCAATAATTGTCTAACTGACAAGGCAAGTTCACTATCATACATTTTTCTTAAATTTGATTCTTGTAAGGGTAAAATAGGCCATGCCTATTGTGATTTTGTCTCTCCTTTCTTGATCTTAAAATTTAGATATGTATGGTTACAAAATCCTTCAAACTTGGTAACAAAATAAATCATTAAATTTTGGGTCTCTTGAACCTAGATTTAAGGAGTTATTTTGGTAACAAATCTATGGTCAAATCTTTCCCTACAGCCGTGTCTTGAAGTCCTATTCAATATGGTAAGAGGATTAATAACTTAGACTAACCCAACCCAAAAATAACTATATTGCATTTTTCAAAATTACAAAATCATTTTCATGCATCAAGTAATTTTTAAAATCATGTATTGGGTGATCAAGTTAATACAAGCATTAAGAACACAACATAATACCAAAAAATAAGTGAATATAAATTAATAACAAAACCCCAAATTTAAATCAAAACATCCAAGCCAATATATATCAAAACCCTAGACAATTAATTTAGTTTATAATGCTAAGGAAATAAATCAAATCTTCAATCAAAAGTATCATAATTAAATATAAATATAAATTAAAGTGTACAATACTTTACAATGAAGGAGATGATTGAAGTTCCTTGGCTTGAACAATAATGGAGGAACAATGGAGAGAAGGCAAATTGAATAAAAATGGCGGCTGCTCCTGCTTCCAGTTCTCTCCTTCAATTCTTCTATATTCCAGCCTTTTGCCCCTTCTGTCCGAAAAAATGGTGCTCCCAGATTAATTCAAAGGTTGTTAGGGCATTAAGGGGCAATTTAGGGAGTTTCAATAAGTTTTAGGGGCAAAAAGGGTAAGAAAATGAGAGTTGGGTCGTGGCTGGGGCGGGTTGGACCAGGCAAGGGAACCGCATGTCAACCCAGGTAGAAATGGGTTGGATGGTGTGAGGGAAAAAGGGCTGGAATGGTGGGCCGGTTGGAGCAGGCAGAACGCGGGTAGGATCCGACCCAGAAGGGAGGGACGCGGGTCACTGGTTAGTGGAGGCGGTGACGTGGCGCTTCCTGGATGAGACAACGCACAAGGTAGAATCTGAAATGGCGCCGGCCTACCCTGTAGTTTGAAATTTTGCTCCGGTGCCCCTGTCTTACTAAGGAAGGCTGCCGAAGGTCCCTCTGCTCCCAGACTTCGCGGTTTAGTCCTCAGTTAACTCTGTTAGCTTGCTACACATTGAAATCGACGGACTTTAACGGCAAGTGACACAACTTAACATTAAAGCCCATAATTACCTCGATTTGCATATATTGAGCCATAAAACCTTGAATATCTTTGAGATACCTACATGAAGTACAAAATACATAAAAATAATATCTCAAATGCAATTAATTATCAACCAAAGCTCAAAATCATCAATAAAATTCCGAAAAATTAATGAAAATAAAGGGAAAATTACAAGCTTATCAAAGGACCTGCCAGTGGTCGTGCGTCCAAATTAAGATTGTTTACCACACAGTTTGAAAACACAAGAATGAATGAAACTAAGGATATCATGTCATATTATGGTAGGCTTCTTGATATGTCTAATTCTGTTTTAGCTTTAGGTGATCCCATCACTAATGATCGCCTGGTTAGTAAAATGATGCACACTTTGCCTGAAAGGTTTAATGTTAAAATATGTGCTATTGAGAAAGCACATGATATTGACAAAATGAGTTTTGAAAGATTGGCAGGTATTCTTCAAAATTTTGAATTAAACCTAAATGACCAAATCAAACAAAAAGGCAAAGGTGCTTCATCTTCTACTCCTCTTGTGAAAAACATTGTTATGCCTACTGCTGTTGATGTCTCTTCTGACTTGCTTGATTTACAAAAGGATATTGATGAGTCTGATTTTGGAGAAGATTCCATAACTCTTTTGACTACTAAATTTAAACTTTTTTTGAAAGCCAAGAGTCAAAACAGAACTCCATCATCAAGCTCCAAAAACTCTTTTAAGCCTGATTCTGGTAAATTTGCTCCTAAGGAAAGTTCTTTTCAAACACCAGAAAAACCTTTTACCAATCCTTTTGCTTCAAAACCTTCTTACAATGGGAAGAATATTGATTTTATTCAATGTAGGGAGTGTCAAGGATTCGGTCATTATGCAAACCAATGTGCAAATACCTTAAGGAAGAAGGGTTTAAATTTTTCTGCAACTTTGGGTGATAGTGATGGTGAAGATCCAGGAGATCTCATCATTCTCACTGCTATATACGACTCTAAATCTGATTGTGCAGGTTCTTTGGCCAATGTAGCTCCGAATGTAGCTACAGTAGAAGCTACATCAGAAGATGCAATGGATAGAAGCATGGAAGATCATTGTTGTTTTAACTCTTCAGTCACAGAAGACGAAAAAGAGTCAGAATAAGACCTGTTGGAAGGTTACAAAGAACTGTACAAGGATTGGAAAAAGAGGGCTCATCAAGTTACATTGTTTGGAAAGGCAAACGACTTGCTAAAGAAGGTAAATGAGGAACAGAAGGAGTGTATCACAAGGTTGGAGAGTTTGCTGAGTAAGAAAGATGTGGAGATCGAAGAACTGAAGGAGGAACTCATCCAAACCAATGAAACCATGGCTAAATGGAATTCAAGTCAACAAAAAATGGATGAAATGCTGAATTCAGGTAAGTCTGATAAGACTGGAATTGGTTTTATACCAAAGATGTTTGTTAGAGAATGTGAAGGTACTTCTGAACCTAAACAGCCTCCCCAAAATTTTCAAAATCCAAATTTCTTTGAAAAACCCAAATCAAGAAAGAAAAATTGTGTGTCATTTTTGTCATAAGTCTGGTCATATTCAACCATTTTGCTTTCTTAAAAAGGCTATCAATGAGGAAGAAGTAAGGCAGGGCTTCATGGTTCGAAATCAGATGCAACAACCAATGCATCATCCAATGCAGCAACATTGGAAGTCATATTCGAAGCTACATCAGAAGGTACATTCACAGAAACATTAGCCAAAAACTTTTTAAAAAATGTGGGTTCCCAAAGGTAGTTACAGGGATGATAGGGCCAAATACTGTGAGTCATTTGACATATGTCCGGGTGCTAAGTGGTCTGATGATGAACAATGTAATGTAACTTTCACATCTTTAAAGCCTCACATATCTGGTTCATGGTACTTTGATAGTGGGTGCTCTAGACACATGACAGGTTCTATTGAGAATTTAAAGGACTATGTGAGTGTCAATGGTGGATCTGTGACATATGGAGGAGGAGCCAAAGGTAGGATAATTGGCAAAGGAACCTTGAATGTAGATGGTCTTCCTAATCTCACCAATGTTTACCATATGGAAGGCCTCAAGACCAACTTGATCAGTATAAGCCAGTTGTGTGATGATGACCTACATGTGAGGTTTGATAAAAATACTTGTGAAGTCTTTGATCAATCTAACAAGTGTTTGTTGACATGTACTAGATCCTCTGACAATTGTTATATGTTCAACAATGCTCAAACCTGTCAAAATGTTAGTCTTGACATCACAGATCTACGGCATCAAAAACTAGGGCACATGAGTTTTCGTAAACTTCATGAGCTTGTGAAGCATGATGCATTTAAAGGATTGCCTAGTCTGGAAAAGAACTACACAAAGGTATGTGGACCATGTCAAAAAGGTAAGCAAACAAAGGCTTCTCACCTTCTTTTATCTCAGTGCTCCTCATCTAGATGTCTTGAGATGATTCACACAGATCTCATGGGTCCTATTGAAGTAGAGAGTCTAGGAAAGAAAAAGTACACCTTTGTCTGTGTGGATGATTTTTCTAGATACACATGGGTTGTTTTCTTGAGAGAAAAATCTGAAACCTTTGAGGCTTTTAAAATATGGTACACCCGTATTATGAACTTGTATGATCTAAAACTTACTAGAATTAGATCAGATCATGGCACGGAATATGAAAATTCCTCCTTTTCTAACTACTGTGCCTCTAATGGCATAACCCATGAATTCTCAGGTCCTAAAACTCCACAACAAAATGGAGTGGCAGAAAGAAAGAATAGGACACTTCAAGAGATGGCTAGAATCATGTTGAGTTCTAAGAATTTGGCTAAAAGATTTTGGGCAGAAGCATTAAACACTGCTTGTCATATAAGAAATATGGTCTTTTTGAGACCAGGCAGCACCATGACACCCTATGAAATTTTGCTAGGAAAGAAGCCTACATTGAAATATTTTCATGTTTTTGGATGTGTGTGCTATCTTCTCAATGATAGAGATCATCTTTCAAAATTTGACTCAACAAATAGTCGTGTATATAGAGTCTTTAATCTAAGGACAAAAACCATCATGGAGTCTATGAATATCGTGTTTGATGATCTAACGGATCTTGGCCACAAAACTATTGAGGATGTGATGAGTGCAAGATTTCCACGAATTTTCTCGGGAATTTTCTTTTATTTTGTGTTATTTTTGAGTTAATTATGCTTTGCAAATATTATTATTTGTGTTTTTGTGCTTAATGTAGGTTTTCATGCATAATCGAGCTTTTATATGGTATTTAGCACGAAGTTCGAGGCAATTCTGGGCTTAAAAGTTGAATTAGAAATTATTTGGACAACGTCCGTTAAGAGTTCCAAGGCAATTGAGGCTTAACAGAGGCTAACGGAGGCTGAAATCACTAACGGAGGACCAATCTGCAAACCTAGAAGAAGTCTGGCCGGCGGCGCTAAGTGCAGAAATCCTAAGGGCACCGGAGCAATTATTAAAATTCCAGGGGAGGCCAGCGAAATCCGGAAAACTCCTTGTGCGTTGTCGGCCCTCCAGTGGTGCCACGTGTCAGCGTCTGCCAGCCTCCTTCCACTAGCGCGTCATGCGGTCTTAATTTCTGGATTGGGTCTGACCCGTGTGAATCCTACCCATCAGCCCACCTTCTCACCCGTCTTCCCTCACAATTTCCAGCCCACTTCACCTGGACCAACCCGCGTCCTACCTCCATGGGTTGCCCTGATCCCAGCCGTGATCCAGCCATCTTTTCCCTTCCATTTCAGCCCTCAACTTTCCTTTGTGCTTCCTATTTTGCCCCTGTTTGTCCGGCCCTCCTTTGTTGCTTCCCTTTTAATTCTACAACAGCCTTCATTTTGAAAGAAGTCCCCATTTCGGGACTTTGTTCCCAAATGGGGCACCAGCCCCATTTCAACACATTTTCTCACCAAATCTCTGATGCTTGATCACCATTGAAGGTTTGGAACTTCAAATCAAGGGCCAAGGACGCATTTGCAAAAGATTTCAACCCCGGATTCGAGCAACATTCGGTTTAATTCTTTCAACTCATATTTTATGATATTTGTTGTATTTTCTAGGGTTGATTTATTTTGTAATTGTGGAATTGGTTGGTGCTTAATTTATTTATAGAAATGTAATTATTTTCTATGTCCAATATAGTGTTTTAATTTAATTTATCTCTTTATTTAGTACACAATCATGTTGGTTATTATTTTGTGAAATTAATGCTTTTAATTATCTGGCCAATAATTAAATGATTTTAGAAATATTTAGGATCCGCAAGAGCTATCTTTATATTTCGGATCAATCAATTTAATAGTTGGTGTTTTGTGACACACACCGATAGCCATTATGAAATTAGATTTGACACGCGATCGAACCACCTTAGCCATTCGCGAGGTCGGGGAGGTTAGGGTTGACTATAAGATGCGAGAGCCCGTAGTTAACTAATTTTAGATGTCTCGGCTACCAACATGAATTGTAGAAAAATATAGAGTTTCTTTTTGGGAAGTATTACCCATGCGATAGGTTATTATTGTGTGTGCTTCATGCTTTTAATGGTGTAGCGAACCATTAGATGATCACTAGAATGATAGGATATGAAGCGAAAGCCCTTCCTGTTATTCCGAAAATCATAATAGTAGTTTGCGTAGCGTGAGACCGAAAGGAGATCGTGCGTAGATAGTCTTTGGATGCTTGTTTACACATGCAGTTATTTTCTCCCATATGTTATGTGTTGCAATGATATGAGCCCGTAGCAAGGTTGAGAGATAGCTAGATTTGCTATACGTAGCGAAAGCTCGTAGCGAATAAAATAGCGCGTCCGACTACCAAGGCTTGAGTTAAAGAAAAGCAAAAAGAAGATTAAATTTAGCACCGGCTAGACTAGAAATAATGCGTTCCTATATTTCTATCTTGATTTGTTGTTGTCAAACCACCTCCGTTTTAGTTTAGATTTAATTGCTTTCTAGGTTGTTTATATTTTTAGGTTTTAATTCATTTTATTTTCGCTCAAATATAATTAGTTAGCATAATTTCGGTACTTAGTTGGAGTGAGAATTACGCACATTCCTCGTGGGATCGACTCGTACTTACGAACTTTATTACTTGATACGGCGGGGTAATCTTGCCCATGTTGCGTTCGCGCACATCAGGATGATGTTTCAGGTTTGTTTGACTTTGGAGATCACGACTCATCAGCAAAATATTCAGAACCTGCATCTGAAATCAGTACCCCTGCACCAGAACAGACAGAACCTTCAAATCCTGGAAGTTCAGAGGATGTGATTCAAAATGTAGCTCTGAATGTAGTTCCGGATGTAGCTACATTAGAAGCTACATCGGAAGCTACATTGGTCAGAAACTTAGCAGATACTGAAACAAGTCCTGAACAAGTAGAGATCCAGTCCAGTTTGACTGATCATGGCCATGACATTCCGAGCAGAATTCAGAAAGTACATCCCACTTTACAAGTCATATGTAATGTATTTGATGGGATGTCAACAAGAAGAAAAGGTAAGGTAGACTATAGGAAACTTGCTTGCTTGTCCACTCTTGAGTATGAAGAAATCCATGCCTCATGTTTTTTGTCTACCATTGAACCTAAGAATGTACATGAAGCCCTAAAAGATGAGAGTTGGATCAATGCCATGCAAGAAGAGCTTGATCAATTTGCTAAGAATGATGTTTTGTACCTTGTTCCTAGACCCACTTCCGTGAATGTTATTGGAACTAAATGGATTTTCAAAAACAAGTCAAATGAAGTGGGAGAAATAATAAGAAATAAAGCAAGACTTGTGGCTCAAGGGTACACACAGGTTGAGGGGGTGGATTTTGATGAAACCTTTGCTCCTGTTGCCCGCATTGAGTCCATACGTCTGCTTCTTGCCATTGCATGTTTTCTTGATATTACTCTTCAATAAATGGATGTAAAGAGTGCTTTTTTAAATGGTATTCTTGAAGAAGAAGTTTTTGTGGAACAACCAAAAGGTTTTGAAGATCCCCATAAACCCAATCATGTTTTTAAATTAAAAAGGGCCTTGTATGGACTCAAACAAGCTCCTAAAGCTTGGTATGGGAGACTTACAGACCATCTGTTGAAAAGTGGGTTTAAAAGGGAAGAGGTGGACAAAACTCTCTTTATTCAAAAACAAGATAAACACATTCTGATTGCACAGATTTATGTTGATGATATTGTATTTGGATCCACCTCTATGTCCTTGGAAAAATATTTTGTGGATTGTATGACTTCCACCTTTGAGATGAGTATGGTAGGAGAGTTGACTTTTTTCTTAGGAATTCAGATAAAACAATTGCATGAAGGGATGTTCATATCTCAAGCCAAGTATGCTCTTAACTTGGTGAAGAAATTCAGTCTTGAGAATGGAAAACAAAAGAAAACCCCTATGGGTACATCCAATAAACTTTGCAAAGATGAAAAATCTGAAAATGTTGACCATACATTGTATAGGAGCATGATAGGAAGTCTGCTATATTTAACTGCCACCCGTCTAGACATCATGTATAGTGTGTGTTTGTGTGTTAGATATCAAGCAAACCCTAAAGTCTCTCATTTGAAAGCTGTCAAAAGAATACTTAAATATGTTGGTGAGACTTGTGCTATGGGGTTATGGTACACAAAACACACTAATACCAATCTTGTTGGTTTTAGTGATGCTGATTGGGCTGGTAGTGTTGATGACATGAGGAGTACATCTGGTGGATGTTTTTATTTGGGAAACAACTTGATCTCTTGGTTTAGCAAAAAAGCAAAACTGTGTTGCCCTCTCCACAGCCGAATCTGAATACATTGCTGCTGGTAGCGGGTGTACACAACTTTTATGGATGAACCAAATGATCAAGGATTATGGCCTACATAGCAATGTGTTAACCATGTATTGTGACAACACCAGTGCTATAAGTATAGCAAAAAATCCTATTCAACACTCTAGAACTAAGCACATTGATATAAGACACCATTTTATTAGAGACTTGGTTGAACAAGGTATTATTTGCATTGAACATGTAGGAACAGAAAATCAATTAACCGATATCTTCACTAAGAGTCTAGATTTTGAGAGATTTATAAATCTTAGGAAATCTCTCGGTATGTATGTCATGTGACCCTTCACTCACTATATATAAAAAAATAAAAAAATTTAGGCATCTTGCATTAAGTATTCAGGGGGGCACACTAGTTTCATCTCTTATATTTTTGTACCCTTGTTTGCTGTCCTGGATTTGCATTCAAAATCTGTTGTAATTTCATTGTTCTGATTCTCCTCACTCTCTCCCAAAATTTTTGTTGTTGAAAAATCTTAAGCCCACAAAGGAAAGAGCTACCTTTTGAAATTTAGGGATGTGGCAATTTATCTTGGTACTATGGAACTTAGGTTCTCATGGGTTGATCTTGAGAAAATTGAATTCCCTTAAAAGAAAAAAGTGTGAAAGCTACCTAACGGAAAAGAGCTACCTATGAACAAGGTTGTGGCACCTTTCTTTTGAGACTATGAATCCTTGGATTTCATGGATTGATCAAAATACAAAGTGGCTTCCCTTGGTAAATAGTGTGAAAGGTTCATAGTGGCATGAAGTGAATATGCTTGAAATAAAGTAGAGCTATTCTCCTAAGAAAATAAAGTACCTATGGAATTTGTGGGAGATGAGTGATGATAAAATAAAGTGTTTTATGTGGTGTGTTTGTTCAAAATCCTTGTTAATTTTGAAATTCAAAAAAAAAATTCAATAATGAGATTGATTGTTATCTCTCACACTTAACTCCCCATATGTCTCTCTTGAGAAATTCATATTTTCTATCCCTCTTGAATGTGATTTGGTCAAAACTTGATTAACCTTCAAAAATCAAAATTTGGTTATGAGTGTCACAAACGGCCCCTCATATTCTTAACATTATGGTACTAACGGCTAATGCATTTAGTGGCTGTCTTAATGGTTTTTCAGGTGGCCGGCTTAATATCAATCTTCACAACATCTCTGCTCACATGCTTCCCAATCTGTGTTGACGAAACCTGCTATACTCTCTCAAATCTCTCTTCATCCTCCCTTTCTGATCTCTTCTCAAACTTTATTCATGGCTTCATCTTCTTCAACAGACTCCATAAAGCAAAACCCATCAGCGAATGTAGCTTCCACTACTACATCTCAAGAAGTTACATCGCCCTCAATATCATCTCCTACAAACCCTGATTCAGCTATTGTCATAGCCCAACCTCTTCCCGAGCCCCTAACTATCATACTTCCTGGGGAAAAGGGGAATGCTATTGATGTTGACAATCCTGTTGATTTGTCTGGTTTGCCCCAAATCGGTAACCCTAGCTCTTGAAGGTCTAAGCGATTGCGAGGAATCCCTTGCAATTACGAAAATCCTAGTGCTGTAGAGGTTGCAAGAGCCAAGAAGTGCAAAGTGACACCTGGAATATTTGAAGAGGTTGTGCCCGTTGTAAGTGACTCCGACGATGAAGACTTCGTAGCTGTAAATGAGTTTGTTCCTGAGACTCATGCCCCTACTCCTCAAATTGACTCAACCACCTCCATTCCTGCTCCGGCTGATGTGGGTGATGAAGATTACCCAATTCCCTCTCCGAGGGTGGTATTCCAGCCTGAATCCCCGTCACTTGACAAGGCCACTTCTGATGATTCTTCTGTTGTTCCTTCAGTCAGCGTCCCTGACTTAATTTTTTCGGACGAACAGAGAACCTTAGCTGATTTCTTAATTCAGATGAAAAATGCTCCTCAACAAGCTTCTTCACAAGCTCCTGCATCCTCTCCTTCTTCTCCTGCAAAAACCCCAAGTTCCTCAGAGTTTGACGATAGCTCTGATAAAGATTTTGTCCGGAGAGAAAACACCCCTGAAGAGAGTTCAGAAAGTGCAGAACCTCCCATCCGATTTACCAGAAGAAGGGCTGCAATGAGCAATGTAGCTACCAATATAGCTACATCAGAAGCTACATTGCCCCCTACTTCTTCTGCTGCTGCTTTGGGTAAACCCTTCTCTGCTCAGTTTCTTTTTATTGCTGCTTCCCTAAGATATAATACATCTAGGAAGATAGTTGATGAACGCTTGATCCCCACCGATGAATTACTTGAGCAAAATTTGGTCCATTTTTTTACTGACAGGGGTCTCTTAGTCACCTTATCTTCTCCCTCTCCTTACTTAAGGGACATCATTTTTGAATTTTATGCCAATCTGGAAAAGAGGATTTCTTCTGCTAATGCCCCTAGGTTTGAGAAAGTATTTGTTAGAGGTACTTGGTATAACTTTTCTTCCTCTCTCATCAATCAGTTGTATGGAACTCCAGTCATTGGGTCTGTTACCTTGCTGTCTGATTTGAACATTTGTGCAAAAGAACTTATCGGTGGAATAGTGAGTAAATGGCCAGGGAAGGGGTCTAACATTAGCACTTCCAAACTGTCTTGTATGCTGTTATGCACAAGATTTGATGTGCAAATTGGGCCCCTACTACCAATTCAAACTCTCTTACAGAAGAACATGCTAGGATATTGTATCAAATTGGGTTAGGAAGACCATTTGATTTTGGAGACTTTGTGTTCATGAAGGTTATCTCCCTAGCAGAATCAGAGGGAGATAAGAGGGCCCTTATATTCCCTTCTCTCATTTATAAAATTCTGGTTTCCCAAGGGTTTTCTCCTGCTGATGGCATTAGACTTTCTCCCACTCTTGACCCACTTCATATTTCTGTCAAGCTGTTGAAGGGAGACATGGTACTCAACCTGCCCTTGATCTACCCTTATCCTCATGTCCAATCTACTCCTCCAGTCTCTGTTCCTGGTACTTCTACTTCCTCTGCTATGCAAGCTTCAGATCCCTCTGCTTCTATTTCTCTGTCAGCTGCTGCACCCACTGCTCCTGTCCTAGGCAATGTAGCTACCAATGTAGCTACATTTTCTCCTTCATCTGTATCTGGCATGATCTCCCTTGGACCCCCTGCCCCTATTTCCTTGACATTCATTCAAGGACAACTTTTACTAGTCAGATCCCAGATTGCTCTACTTCAGAACTTGGAGAGTCAATACACTTCCTGGCTGGGCATCCATTCTTGCCAAACAGGGGGAGATCCAAGTGTTCCACATATTGCTGCACCTGCACATGCTCCTGATCAACCTGCACATGTTCCTGCTCCATCTGTTCCTGATGCCACTGAAGCTGAACAAGAAGAGAATGATGTGTGATCTCTTTTGAACTTTTCTGAACTTGTAATCTGAACTTTTTTTTTTGACTGCTTCTTGAGATATTTTTGGTCTGTAATAAGCTCACTTTGAGGATGTCTGCTCAATAGTTCTGTGGTATTTCATGCTTAGTATTCTGCTCTAATTCTCCTTGTTAATATTTTTCCTCTAGTTGCCTCTAGTTGATATATTCAGGGGGAGTTTTTTTTCTAACATATGCAGCTTTGAAGGATCTTGATTGTGTTACAGATATGGCAACTCTTGTCATGTGATTTGACCAGAAAGGCTCAACAAAGGGGGAGATTGTAAGGATAAAATAGGTCATGCCTATTGTGATTTTGTCTCTACTTTCTTGGCCTTGAAGTTTAGATATGTATGGTAACAATAGGCCATGCATATTGTGATTTTGTCTCTCCTTTCTTGGCCTTGAAGTTTAGATATGTATGGTAACAAAATCCTTCAAACTTGGTAACAAAATAAATCATTAAATTTTGGGTCTTTTGAACCTAGATTTAAGGAGTTATTTTGGTAACAAATCTATGGTCAAATCTTTCCCTACAGCCGTGTCTTGAAGTCCTATTCAATATGGTAAGAGGATTAAACAATTAAGGAAGTTGCTTTTAATTCCAATTATAATCCTTGTCCTTCTTAGAGTTGGTTTCTCTCTTGTGTGTAGGGTTACACCACAATATAAATAAAAGACTTGGAACGGCTGAAGAGGTACGCCTTGAGTGAGGAAGAGTTGAGACAGAAAAGCTGAGAGCAGAAAATCAGATTTCCAGAAGCTGTTTTTGTTCCAGACGTTGGACAGATTTTTATTGTAGCTTCCAATGCTACAGCATTAGGAACTACATTGAGCGTTGATCTTCCTGTCAGTTTTTAGGAAGTTGTTTGTTTCTTCCCATGTTTGTTGTACTTGTTTTTCTGTGGGATTTTTGCTCTCCAAGACTTGTTGTCTTGTGAGAGTATTTTGTTTGGTGATTTCACATTATTTTTTGTAAAACAATTCAACTTTTTAGTGAAATCTTTTTGGCCATAAGACTAGATCTACAAGGATAGGCTTGTAGATTGTTTGGTAACACTTGTGTTCTGTTTCCTGCTTTATTAATAAGTCTTCCGCTGTTCTGAATTTATTCTGACCATTGTGACTTCCATTGTAGCTTCATCAGAAGCTACATTGGAAACTACATTGGCAATTCTTGAAGAATCCGTGCTACTTTGTTCTAACAATTATGTATCATTCCAAAAGTAGCAAAAAAGAAGGAAACCTCAAGTTGTAAACATACCTTGTGATACATACCGTTTCAACAGATTGTATACTTTTCTAGGCAAGTACACCAGTCCCCATGCCCCGGCTCGAGGTGAATTACCGTCGCATGGACACCATTGAGGCGTAGCATCCTCGCCTCGCTTCAAGCGACGACAGAGGCGCTTGCCTTTGATAACTTGCCTAGATCTTTATGCTAAAGTTTCGGGTGCCAACGCAGCTCTACCATGAAGGCTTACTGATTTAGGGGACACAGTGTGAACAGTCCCCAACATGTGAAAATGCAAAATTAGGGTATCTAGAAAGAGTATAACGAGTTAGTACAGTGTCGATGTCACTGTCACAGAGCTGTCATACGCTTTGCAAGATGGTGGGACGATGGAGACAAAGTAAACACATAAGAAGCGCATATTTTCTCAAATACTGCAATTCATTTTAATGTTTCATTCCATTTGGTTATAGGATTGGTCAATTTCTATTCTACATACTAGTATGTCCCTTTGTCCTAATTAAAGGTGACCTTATGGTTTCCTTCCCCTGTATATTTATCCTTTTTTTTTAACTTTGAACATTTCTCTTCAAGGTTAAAAACAAAGTCACAAAAAAATTCTGAGCAGTCCAATAAACAATCAGATTCTGGAAAAATTATGGCTTTCCGTTCTTTTCCTCTTAAAAGACATTCACAAAGGTAGATCCGATGGCATCCATACATGACAATATCGAATTGCACTCTTAGGCCTAAGTTTTCAACACCTGCATGACCCTATATAAGTAGATCATGCCATCAACCCAATTTATAATAACCAGCCTATGGCTATACTTCTTTCTTTATCATAGAATTGTTATTTAAAAGATATGATTCTTTTTCGCACTCCCATGAACAACACAGACAACATTACACTTGTGAGGCTGGCATTTGAAGTTTTGACCCATTATCTTTTTCGTAGATGCCAATCCGTGAGATAATACCGATTCTCAAGTTCACGAAAACCAGCCATAATATAATCCAACTATAAAACCTCCCAAATCCGAAATCAAGTGACTTATTAAATTGCTAATAAGTTTCTGATCACACACATTACGATTCAGTACTATCTTAATGTCTTGTTCTTTCAATTTCAAGAACTCTAATTGTTGGAGGGTTTATCAATAATTTTTTTTAAAAAAAAATGGTGCTTTGGTTTAATTTCTTCTAGTTGTTTTCTAAACTTTGGGTCATCAACCCTAGTTTAAGTTTTCTATCTTCATAGTAGTCAAAAAAAAAAAAAAAAAAAAGTCCTATTAGTTTGTTTCGACTTCTTTTAGTTGTTTATAAACTTGGGTCATCAACCCTAATTTAACGTGTCAAAATAAATAAATAAAAGATGTTACCTTGGGACTATCCTTTCAAAATTCAAATCGGCCGACCATCGGACAGACCGCTTTCCAAGACATACAATTATGAATCACAAGGGATTCTTTTAAAAAAATCCCTATACTATAAACACATCAAATCATGAAACTAAAGTATTGCCCTAGCCCCTAGGGTGAGAAGGAGTTGCTAAACCTTTAGGTGTCACCGTATTAAGGATAAACTTGAAAAGTATTCTCGGTGTAATATCTGAAATACAGAATCAAGGGTTCCATTTTTGATACAATGAAGATTTCAAGGGAGTCTACTAATCTTGTTATACAAAGTCAGCACAAGGGAGCAAGTACTTGCAAATTCACTAACAAACCTTTGAATTAAATCCCAATAGGTCACTAATACAGAGACCAAAGTGCGCACATAGTTCAATTTTTTTTTAACGTATCAGGCCCTAATAGGCATTACAAGACTAGTGTCTACTGTCTATACCCCTTTACAATCAAATGAAAGAACTTCCAATTGCATCAAACACGAATAACTAAGCTGACCTTTTCATCAGAGAATGTTCTAAATGGAACGAACGCACTGCACTAAACAAATGTGCTAGCTAAACTTACAGGCAACACCATTCTCACATTCCAAGTTGATATATCACCGTCGGTGAAAGATTATCGGAGTAGCATAAACTCCATCCCATGTAAATTGCAATATCAAAATGAAGCTAAATGGCATATACCAGAGAATCAAGATCGAGAGCCAGAGCCTGTGACTATATGGACAAGAGCTGCAGTGACAATTCCAAGCAACCCACCAGCAACAACCTGAACATAAAGAAAAATAAAAAAACTAAGGATAACCTTTAAATGACCTATGAAGAATTTCTATTTAACAGCTTATCCCAGGCACACAGCAAGTGATTTGATTGAAAGGAATGACCCAAGAAACACCGGTGTACGATTTCATTTTCCAAAAGTAGTTCATCTCCTTCTTTACTCTTATCTTAGTTTTGGGTTAGCATAAAGTATCAATCTAGACAGAATAGGAGTAACTTCTATGCAGCTGATAGATGGGATCCACTTTTGAGCAATTGCATTGCACCAACATAACTATGTCTATTGTGGCGTGAGATGGTTAAAGGAGGCTGTGCATTTCTCAATTCACGATTCTCAGTGGTTGAACACGTGTAATAAACAGCTTCTCCATTTTGGGGCTTTATCAGATAGTACCACACTCTTCCCCCCTTTTTTTGAAGTAAATCTTACCGCTTTCGTATTTGGAAAAATAGCTGCCTTTAGTTAAGCAACTTTTCTTTTGCTCTACGCATACAAATTTTCAACTCAACACCTGAAGAAACCCTTGTACAGGAAACAAACCTTAGTGAATGAAGAAACAAACACGCCACGCTCGAATCTAAACTCTTCTAACTCCAAACGAAGTAATAATTTCCACCAAATAGACTTATGGGGTGTTGGATCTCAGAAGCGCTAGGAAAATGAAAGTAAGAACCTCAGTACGAGGATCATCTTGCATTTTATGCTTCTTAAAACTCAATACTGAGGAATTATGTTAAACAAATGCAATAAGTCATTGCCAAAGCTCATCTATGATATTTCTGATTTTCAATTTTATTTCATTTCACTTTCCCTTCTGCTTTCTGAGGTCCAAAAAGACCACATAGAAACATAAACAACAATATGGAACCAACAGGAAAATGCTAAGGAAAGACATACGGACTGAAATATAATACAAGGAAACAACAGCTGTTCACTAAAGTTGAACTTCCCAATTGTAATAAATTTGCTTTAAAAAGAGTCAAGTAATGGTGCTAATAGATAAGGACTGCAATACTAACTCACACTAGCTGATCTAAATATCATTTTAAATTGTTCTAAGAACATAAGAATCAACAATGATGAGCGGAAAGTACTCAACAAATTAATAAGGAAATGTCAGAATCATGGGTCTTCAGTTCAACAATTTATCAAGCCAAGGCATCAAAACTGACCTGAATAGGGGTGTGACCAAGAAGTTCACGTAGTGGTCTGCGCTCAGCCAAAGGATGTTCAGAAGGAAGTTCACACACAATTAGATTTAAAACCTGAAAATTTCCAATTTACGTCCTTGAGGAATGGACCAACTCAAATCTTTAATTCTAGCTTCATAGTTAGCTCCAAAAATGCATAGAAAGTTTTCAAACATAAGATTTTCATACACACTCGCAAGCACACAATATAATCATGCACAGCCAGAATCAGACAGAGACACACTGGTGAATACATGCAGACACCGCACACACATATATGTACCTATATATGTGTGCTTGTGTGTGTATAGATGGATAGATAGATAGATAGATAGAGAGAGAGAGAGAGAGAGAGAGAGAGAGAGAGAGAGAGAGAGAGCGAGAGAGAGATAGAGGAACAAACCTCTGCTTGCCGTCCAGCCTGTAATCGTACACCAGTTGCATCATACATCACCTGCCACATACTTTTACCCGTAAGATACCTCAGCTATAAAGCATCATAGACAAAAACATTGAACTAAAATAGGGTTGCCTTACGCCAGAACAACAAATTTTTTTTTTTGGTAAGTAAATACGCCAAAACAACAATTAACACAAACATAGTATTTATTCTTTACTGAATAATATAGTCCATGATGTGCTTACCATCAGCAAGTAAATTTAGTGAAATTAGAAATAATGGAATTATAAAAAATTTGTCACAATAACCACATACTAGATCTTCTAAGTTTAAGGTGAAAAGTGTTCCTTTTCCTTGATGGAAACATTGTAGGTCTGTAAAAGGAATTCCATATAGTTAAAGACTCATAGTCGTATATTCCAAGCTGAGACAAAGTCACAGAGGATTCTCAACGGGTGCTCCTTAATGCAAAAAAATTAAGATTGGTGAAGATAATTACAAATGAAAATCAATATTGTAATCATAAAATACTTTACTGTCTAAGTGATTGTTATATTTAGTAACTGAATGTTGACATTATGGAGCAACACAAGAGATATGAAATTCAAATATTTCAAGGTTAATGACATAACTACAGAAAAGATCAACAGGCTTGATCAGAAAAAAAAGGGACATGCTCATCCTTGCCGTTGATCATACATAGCGAGACCTGATATAGGTGTTAAGACGTGCAACGATGAGAAATATCACGCTTGATAGTTGATTAGTTGGCATTCAGTAACTTAACTACCTCTATTGAATAATAGTGTTCAAGGAAACCTGTTTGCTTCATGATTAATAATCCAGTTAACAAATACTCCTTCCGTCCCAAAATTATTGTCTTGCTTTCCTTTTTCATCCGTCCCAAAATTGTTGTTCCGTTTAAAACTTTTCTTTTTAGGACAACAATTTTACACTTTACCCTTACTTTTTCATCCTACTTTAATTATGGGTCACATACACATGGGCTTTAAAGAAAACAACACATCAAACCAATAATAATAATAAAGTCAATCGCTTTTTCTTAATCCGTATGCCGGGTCAGGACAATAATTTTGGGACAAAGGGAGTAAATACTTTATTACTTAAATTATCCACAAATTTACCAATTTGTTTGAGTTAGGGACAAAAAAATGCTTTCATCATATATTTTACTTACATGTAGTGTAAAATATAAACATTTCTTTCATTTAGTACATACAAGGTAAGGGAACATTAATACTTTTTTTTATAGGTAAGTGTGACCCCTTGTCGGTATGGGGATTGGAACCAAGGACCTCAAGCTCTTTGCTTGAGTGCCCTTGCCATCTCTCCCACCCCTTGGGGTCATGGGGGAACATTAATACTTAATATGGCTACTTGTTTAATCTCCCATGCAAATTACTTTTTCCTTCCCAAAAATAGAAACTATCATATTTTCAGAATACTCATATTGACTGGAGAAAGAGTACATATATTAACGCTTTAGGGGAGAAACAAGTAATCATGATAATGCTAGTTATGGAATGTTAACATTTGAATAAGAAACTTCCATCTTTTGAAACTGTCCCATTAACAAGAAATAACTAAACACTAAGGCAAGGGTAGGAGCAGGTAGGTAGAAGATAACATGTCAGAAAATGGACACTCGTTTCATGATGGGCCAAAAATGAAAAGTGTGAAATGCATTCAGACACCAAGGGAGCAATTATTAGACTCATCTGTAAATGAGATGTCAAAACTAATTTTAGCAGTTGCTTATACGATCCAATTTTACCATAATGCATACACCAAATGAAGAAGTGGGACTAGCATAAAATCTAGCTTCAATATAAAACAAGGATGTAGATTTGAACATATGAAAAAATAGGTAAATGTGACAAGGGATGAATAGGAGCATATGAATAATGATCAGGTCATATTTTATAACTGTGCTCACTAATTTGATCAAACACAGTGGTTGCTTACTTTTTTATGCAATCTATTTACAGCCTTAACATGTAAGCTTTCTAAACATAAAAACTGAGATTCCTCTAATAACGGTCACATGACAAACTATGAGGAAGACTAAATCAACAAATCCTCAGAAGACAGCATGCAGACAAAGCTTGTTCCTTCCTATTCTCTTGGGGAGTAAACAGGGCGAGATATTGGGCTAAGCTGCATCTCAAGGAATATAAAAAAAAATTTGATAGGTAAGTGTGACCCTTTGATGGTATGGGGATTGGAACCAAGGACCTGAAGGTCTTTGCCTAAGTGTCCTTGCCATCTCTCAAAGAAGAAGAAAGTTAACAACAAGCTAACATAAGAAAAGGCCTCAAGTTGATGATGGAACTAGATTATACCGTTTCTTAATAAGTGCAATCTGTATAAATACAGACATATAAAGAGCAAAAAGTTAATTTGAACATTAGAAGAGAGACCGTACAACACAAGCTAGAATAATTGCAGTTGCGAATAGAGATCCCCCAAATCCATCCACGAAACCAACGGCAATAGCAAGGGCAGTGACTGTTGCAGAATGAGATGATGGCATGCCACCAGATCCAATGAGCTGCTTAAGATCCCATCGTTTTTCCCTATACCTGCATGTCTATGACAGATTAAGACTCTTAGGATGTACCAAATATAATCTAAACTTTTAGCAAAACGATATTAGCACAAGCACAAGAAGAACAAACAGCTATCACACAATTTTTTTTTGTAAAATTCAACACATTAATTTTTCATAACTTCTATGTATTTTCCTCAATTGAAAACTTGCAGTTCTTTCCATAACATCTACTATTCCTTATTAAGAATAACTCAATGTTAGCATGTTACTTTATACCAAACACTAATTCTAATGGATATGTACTGATAGAAGTAGAAAATCTGAAGACGTCAAGAACCAAATCAATTATCAATGAATCAAGCGTATTCTAATCCAAGTTCAATTCAAAATCATGCAATCAACAGTCATAGGCATTTAATTCGCACAAGCGTGAAGAAGTAAGTATACATTAAATTATACGACAATACAACTAGCTCACCGGATTCAACGGAGTATATAATTACATACGCTAACAAACGAATAGGCATCTAGCAGATCACAGCTCGATGTATATTAAACAAATTCGCAAAAAATATTTCAAAGATACCGTAAATAGAAATCATAAATCATACAATAAAAAGTTTCCACAGATATAATCAACATAGAAATATTTGGGTTCCATAATTACCAACACTTATAGACTAGTATTTGAATAGGCTGGCGACAAAAGAATAGCTCAAGCAGACCATAAACTGAAATGGTTAATTCTTAAATCAAAATTTGGTAGAATCTGAATTCATATTCAATAATTCAATGACAATTTTCACAGAATCAGCAAGCATATAAATAAGACAATACAGCTAGCTCATTGGATTCGACCGAATATAAAATTTGTTATCACATAGACTAAAAATCGAATAGGCAGCTAGAACAAGAAGATCACAGTTCAACATTCAACAAATTCATAAAAATATTTGAAAGACGCCATAAGATGGAATTGTAAATAAGAAAACAAAAAGTTTCTATAAGTACAATCATTGTACTCCATAATTATCGATATCTTATAGACTAATACACGAATAGGCTGCTACCGAAAAAAAAAAACTAAAACTAAATCGTTCATCATACAATCAAAATCTACTAGAACCTGAATTCACATAGAACAATTCAATCAATTTTTTCTCAAAATCAGTAAAAGTAGATCCATAATTGAAAATATCACGGAAACGAAGGAAAGAGAGGGGGCGAGGTTTACCAGGTGGTGAAGACCTTGAAGGATTGGGCGAGCGCGAAGGCAATAAGAGCAGAAATAAGAGCGTAGTTTGTGGATACGGTAGCCGACGATGACGAACGCGGTGACGCTGCTCCGGCGGCTGAATTCTGAATTGACGATCCTGACGTTGCCGCCAATTCATCCATCATCCGGATCTCTCCTCCGGGAAGTAACAGAAGAAGATGCGAAACGTAATGAACTGTAGAGAGCCGTCGAACGCGATCAGGTGAATTAAGAAGCACCAGAAGCGTATTACAAGGGGAGAGCTGTCTTAAGTTGTCTAGTAGCAGACTTGCATTTTCAGAGAGAGTAAATGAAATGAACGCAAAGACCGTTGGCTTCTGAATGAATATGCTACCAACGCTACAAGTGGCGTGACGAATATGCTTCCCCAGTTTTATTTTAGTACTATGTTATAACCCTTTTTGAATTAGTAAACTAATATCTAAAAGCACGAGCATTTATTTTACATATTAGTGAATAAATTTTTAATTCTATCACTTATATAAATAACTTTAAAATTAAGATTAAAAAAAATGGAAGTGTAGTTGGATTAAAAGTTGTTAGAAAGATTTTGCCTCACTTGTCGTCATCCTATTAGTTTTGGGGATTAAACCTATGGATACTTTGGAAAATTAAACAAAATATTTTTTAGACATAATATCATATTTAAGCTTATTGTCGTAAATATTAAACATTGAAATAATGATATATTAAAATAAAGGATTAACATATTTTTTGGTCCCTGAACTATCCACGAAATATATGTTTAGTCTCACTATTTATTTCTTTATTCGTTTGGTCCTTGAACTCAATTTTTGTTATGAGATTCCCCTTTACGGGGTTATCGTGAGTTTTGCCGTAAAATTTTTATAGAAATCTCAAATTTGCCCCCATGATTGAAAAGGTTACCATTGCCCAAAGTAAATCATCCCGTTGATCGGGCGGTTGTGGAGGGTTGAGGGTGCTTGGCTGGTTATGGAGTGACGATGGAGATTCGCCGGAGAAGATAAGAAGGCTGGAGCGAAGATGCTCTTGGGTTTGAGAGAAAGAGATAGCAGATGAGAGACAAAGAGTTGTTGGGAGGTTGTTGGAGCCGGAGATGGAGAAGGAGCCAGCTGGGTTGAGGTCCTCAATTATGGCGTGAGTTGGGTTCTGTCACTGAATAAGGGAGGACCTAAAGGCAAGGTTCTAAAAATCGTTAGGCAGCCGCTAGACGGCACACTAGCGCCTAGCGCCTAGGGGACTAGTCGATGCGTAATCGGGGCCTAGGCGGGACCTAGAATTAAGGCATAATTACTATTTTTTTGATAATTTACATCAAAGATTAAACACATTGACTACAAATTTAATTTTTTTTATGTTTGTCATTTTATCAAACACTTGTCTATATTTGTAAAATGAACAAAAATATACAAACCTACCTTTAATCTCAGTTCTCAACAACCCCAAAGCAATAAACCAGTCAAGTTTAGAACTAATATATATATATATATATACTATATATATATATATATATATACTCCACCTACCCTCTGACCCACAATCTAACATATCCTCCCTAATCCTTCTTAATCTAAATTATGAGTCTCGAGACAACCCCCTTCTTCTTCATCTTTTTTTCTTCTTCTTTCTTCTATCTATCTGGCAGACCGGCAACCTAGGCACCGACTTGGTCGATTAAGCGGCGACTAAGAAAGTCACGGCGATAAAGAGGGGCCTAGCGCCTAGGTGGGGAGTTTTAGAACACTGCCTAAAGGGAAGCTTTCTGCTTGGCCGACTATGTAGTTGCAGCGGCGGAGCTCAAAATTGCAAGAGGTCGGCGATGGAGGGAAAAAGGTCGGTCGGATCTGGACTCAGGTTTGGGGGATGGAAAGCGGCTGGACTGAGATGGTTGGAGTTCGGCAATGGTGAGAAAGAACACGGAGTAGAAAGAGATGCCCGTACTGGAACAGCGAGAGACATGCCGGCCTGAACAGCGGCGTGAGAGCTTGTGGAAGTTTGGCCGGAGCTTCCGGATCTATGAGAGATGAAGATCGAGGCAGGAAAGAGGCCGGAGTGAGGGTAAATCTGAGAAGAGAAAGTGATTGGACTAAGGTGATAAAAGACGGCGAGGCTTGAAAGCTAATTTGCCGGAACCAGGGTTGTAGATGGCATAGTTGGCCGGAGATGGAGAAAGGGAATCGGTGATGGAGTAGAGAGAGCTCGGAGAAGGAAAAGGAGCTCCGGCGTTATAAAAGAGGGAAGGCTGTTGGGTCTGGGTGAAGACGAGAAGAAAAGAAAAAGATGATCTAAGCGAACCGGTCGAAAGATGGCTAGTCCGAAAAAAATGAGGGTAGAGGGCTCCCAGCCCCCTCCACACGCCAATTTCTTATTAGAGACGAAGAACTCTTTTTCTTTTTCTTTCTTTGTTGATTGTTGGATAGATATAGAGCCATAATACACTCCGGAATATTGTAAAGGTAAATAGACTTTTTTTGTCCCCTTTTCAATGTCTACCTGAGGGCCTATATGATTTAGAATGAGGATACTCGCTATAACACGTAGACCCAAAACCTGCTTTGATGCCATAGTTTTAATGGTTGATGTGTATGAACAGCTCCTTGCAGTTGCAGTCTGTAAACGTAAGGGCAAAAATGAGATTTCAAAAAAAAAAAACAAATCACAGCAAGACTTGAGTTCAAGGACCAAACAAATAAAGAAATAAATAGTGGGACCAAACACATACTTCATGGATAGTTTAGGGACCAAAAAATCTGTTAATCCTAAAATAAATAGGGAAATTTATAAGATTTTAGGACCCACTTAATTTGACATAATAGATAAGAAAATAGTTTTAGTTATAATTAGTCAAGTGCACGTGCGTTGCACGCATGTTACACACATGTTGCATGTGTTGTTAATGATTTTTTAGTGAAATGTTATTTCTACTACATTTTTTACTTATCTACCACATTATTAGTTATTACTTTTAACTTATGTAGGCTTGGACAAAACTGCTTATTAATTAATTACTTGTTATTTAAAGTTGAGCAATATATTTGTTATTTATAAATTATACTCCCTTTGTTTTTAAATTATTGTCTCTTTTGACCAAACACACCGTCAAGAAAAAATAATTGATTGTATTGTAAATATTGGTGTAATGTGTGAATTTTTTTTCTTTAATGCTCTTGTGTATGTAGTTATAATTGAAGTATGTAGAAAAAGTAAATGTAAAGTGGTAAAAATGTTTTTTTCAAAAGGAAAGTTATGAAAGAAGACAATTATTTTAGAACAGAAAAAAAAAAAAAAGGAAGAAAATATTTAAAAACGAAGGGATTATGTGATACTTCGTTAATATAATAAAAGATTAATTTGATTTAAACATTATTTTGTATTAACATAAATTCAATAATAATAATAATATGGTTGGTATTGAATTGATTATCGATTAATCTATCAATAGTTAATATTTAGAATCAATTGTTATGGTAGGCAAAATGTACAAAGCTTTACTATATGGTATCAAAATATGATTTTACTATTGGATAATTTTTTTCATAATTATAACCTGTAATTCATCTAATTCCTATTTTTTTCAGTAAATAACGATCTCACGTTTTCTTAATATTCGGTTGATAAATTTTTTTTTGATATTAGTTTTTTATTATGTAACGTGACTCTAGCCACAAATTTTATGGATATAACATTTAGGAAAAATAAAAAAAATAATTATTATTATGTTGTTTATGTGGACTGTAATCAAATATCATTTGATATTTTTTAACTTAGAAAATTATGTAGGTAACATTGTTAGATAACTTAACAAAGACAAATAATTAAGGGGTAATTTTGTCCAAATATGTGTTTTATTGATGTAATAAATAGAAAAGTATTGATAAGTAAAAATTGTAGTGAAAATAGACCCTCCCTTTTTTTAATAGTGTATTATCGTACCTAGTAGGAGGATAAATAGAATTAAAGCTTTCAAAATCTAATAATTAAAGAAATTTCATTCATTATATTTATTTTTTTTATACAAACTTAAAATAAAATTGAAATCTCATTTTCAAATTAAGTGACCTTACTTCGAAAAATATAAATATTCATTATATGGTTAATTTGAAGATAACTGATTAATAGTACATTTTCTATTTATTTTTAAAAAGTTATATATTCATATTAAGAAATAAAATAATCAAAGATAATATACTTACTTTAACATTAATATCTATCTATGGGTTTCTGTACATTTCTTAACATATGAGGGTCTATTCAAAAATTTCTGCAAAGAAAGGATAGTAAAAATCCTAGCAACAATTGTTTAGTTAACTGATTAGTGGTTTGTTAGGTATCAATATGTTCATTTTAATGCTACTTGTAATAGTCAAAATATTTAATGCAATAAATTGTAAACTTTAGCTATTTTTTTCAACAAATACTGTATTTTTCATTTTTTTCCGTCATCATCTTGAAAGTATAGCTTCTTTTCGTAACTCATTTCTTTTAATTTGTTCATTGCTAATCACTAAACATGTCAATGATTTTCTAAGTATCTCTATACGCACTAACAAATATGTTATTATAGTTAAATAAATACATATAACTTTAGTAATATCTGCAACAATTTCATCATAACAATTTTGAAATATATTGAAAACATCTATTCATATATAAAAGGAGATGAGCAAGATTTGGAAAGTTCCCGCCAAAAATGACTTTTCAAATTTAGAAACACTTCTAATTTATATATAAGCTCCTTTTTACATTGGAAATTGAAAATATAAAATGTTATTATTATGATTGATTGGAAAATGATTCCAAAACATCTTCACATTCTTATTTAGTATATTAAGAAAAATATGCATAGTAGAAACATGAGAGATAACAAAACCAAGTTTTTTTGTCAATTTTTTTTGCATCGATATCCAGGCTAGAAAAAATAAATATGGAATAAAACAACGATTTTGAAACTAAATCATATACACACACTTTGAAGTAAAACTAATTCACACATAATTAATTAATAATAATACCAAAATCAGACAATTTTTTCTCTATTTCATTATAACCAAAGTTATTATTGTAAAAAAATCTATAAATCGAGATAAGACCAATTTTTTGAGACAGCTAGCTACATGTAAAAAAAATAGAAACCTGATAATTTCTGATTTTTAGTTACTTATACATGTTAAAAAATTCAGATATAAAAAAGTGATGACGATGAAATTAATCAATATTCAGATCGAATTTGTTTGTTAGTTGAACTAAATCACTAATTAAAATTAATAAACGAGTTTTGAAGTTAAACATAGTTTTTGAAATATTTTTGGAAATATGAATATACCAACAAGTTTCCGGTAAGTCGGTGGTCATAGCTTTCGTTGTTGGATTTTCTTTCGGTGGTAACCTTGAGGTTCGTCATTGCTGCAAAAAATGCGTAAATTTTTATTTTGCAATGTGTGGTGAAACTAGGGTAAAATTGTTTTCTTTTCGTTTATATACATCAACTAAAACAACGTGGTTTTATGAGTGTTTACCGGGTCGCGATCCAAAAGTTATCCATAGCACGGTTTAAACCAAATTTTCCGATGTCTATCCATCGATCGTTTGAATTTTTGATTCATTTTCCTTGACTCATCTCCTACATTTATTTTCCTTTGTTATATACTATTTTAATTATTTTTTATTTATGTCTGATTTTTAAATTGAACCATAATACTTGAATAATTTTGTAAAAATTACAATTTTGAAAAGTGCAGTTTTTAAGGTTTTTATGACAAAACATGTTAGTATATCACAAACAATTTGCCATTTGTCTGATATTATATGCGTTAGCAATTTTTTTTACATTAATGTAACTTTTATTTATATATATTTATTTGTATATATTTTATTATCATTTTTTAATACGGAAAACACATAAGTGAATTTAAATTTTGTTGAGACTCCATAGTAGATAATGAGAGAAAGTGAACTTCAATTCCATTGTTTAGAATTGGAATCGTGGGCTTCAATGTAAATTTTATTGTTTATATCCAGAAAAAATATTAGAATTTGAATTGAATTGAAATTCTTAATATTTTTATTCTATAAATTGATTTTTTTTTCTCCAAAGGTAAAACATTTTTAAACCTAAAGACTATTGATTTTCATTAAATTTTTTTATTTCTATTAATTTGCTTATACGTTTAGATTTTTAATTGAACTCTACATGAGAGCCAAACAAAATAATTTTAATTTTAATGTTACAAAATTATGATATTCAATTCTACACATCGAACTCATAATCTTTATGTTGCAATCATTTGTGTATTTTATTAGCACTAAAGTTTTAACTATTGTATTGATATGAATATAGGTTTCGTGCATCGCACGAGTGCTTTGATTATAATTTTATATGATTAATTTCAATTTTTATTATACAAAGTAAACTATTTTGGTTAAGGACATGTTACTTCGATATCAATTTAAAGATATGTTAAAAAAGTTATTGTTTTTATTAACATAACTTTCTATAATTTGTTTTATATGCATATTGAACTCGTAATTTTTCATGTAATTATTCGGTTATATGGTTATCATTAAAAATTTATATTGTTTTATTTATATCAATATTGAACCGTGAATTACACATTTGTATCGTAGTATATATAAAAACAAAAGTGCATAATTTTTAGAAATTTCCCGCCAAAAATGGAATCACTTAAATTCTGTTTATGTCATTTTTATTTTTATTTTGAAATTGAATTTGAGAAATGTCATTTAATGATGTTGACAAAAACTATTCAATTGAGTTTACTTTTTTTATTTGGAGAATTACATTCGAAAATGACATATAAATGTCATATAACTAATTACATACCAAAGCCATATAACTATTAAATATTACACAAAATAAAGTATAAATCAAATTTCTAGGCAAGTTATTCATAAGGCAGACAGAGTCCATGTGCATATAACTAATTACAAACAAAACCAATATATAAAAATAATTCGTAAAAATGGTATTTATTCAAAAATATTGAATAACTTAGTATTATTTTAAATAAAAAATAGGTAAATAAAAATACTTATGATTGTTTTTAATAGATCTTGAAAAACAGTTCTATAATATTTTTAAAAAAACTAATAAAAAATACTCATGGGCTTGACTTTGTTTGATTTTTTAGTTTGGGTCCGTCTTAGTTTAAATTATCACTAGATTTTGTGTCCGTGCTTATGGCACGTTGTCAGTATGAAACTTATTCAATGTATGAAGCGACAGTATGTAAATGAATTGATATATGCTTGGGATTTTGTAAATATCAAATGAATGCACACTACACAACTGAAAAGGAGACAAAACTCAATAAACTAAACAAAAAAAATTACATTTTATGATGGTCCATTACAAATAAGTAAGAATATCGAGAACTTTATGGCATGTTCAAATTAGATTGACATTTTCTCTTCTTTTTTTGTTATTTATTTATGTAATTGAAAATTGAAATGTAATATATAAGTTATGTTGTTGAAAGAGATACATACTTTTTTTTTTGTGGTTTCAATTAAATAATCATATAAAAATTAAGATGCAATTTTTTTAATTACATCACATCAATGAACAATACATATTCTAAAATCTCAAACAGTGAGTTAAATTTAAACGATACATAATCGTGAATATTTCAATTGAATTACTTATTCTGAAATCTCAAACTGTGAGTTAAATTTGAAGGTTGGAACTCAAATAATGTTGTTTCGTAATATAGTCTATTCACTTGAGTTATGCAATGGTACATGATTAATTGTTATAAGGCTGAGAAACCATGTTTTAGAAGGTTGAGTTCTTTCAAAGGGCAATTCTGATGGTACTCTTTTGATTCCAAGAATGTCACTGATATTATTTGATCCTATAATTTCTTTCAAATTTCAAATAAAATATTTTTTGTTGATTATGTTTTACGCAATGTTTATGAATAAAAATTATGGTAAGTCATTATCTAATATAAGACTCCATTTGAAAACATGTTTTTGCTTATCATAAGTTGTTTGTAGTTTTGTCTAGAGTTACTATGTGATATTTATAGTTGCAAGTCGTACATGTTGAACGAAAATTATTGTATCTAAAAAGTATTCCAAAATTTATATTTTTTTTTCAAATTTATAGGATTTTCTATATTTAATTTTACTGCTTATTATTTTTTTGTTTATTTTGCTAATATTAAAAAAAATAATTACATACTTTTCAACTTTAATTTAGTATATAATTTTATACACATGTACAATCCGTGCAACGCACGAGTGCATCACTAGTAATCTCAAGATGTAAGGTTAATATACTTATTACCCACTCTCACAATTGTTGTAGTTTCTAAGAAAAAATAATTCATCTTTTATCTATCTCTCAAACTTCTTCTCTCTCTCTCTCTCTCTCTCTCCCAGCCCTACAATTTATGCAATATATTAGATATGGTAATAAACAATACAAAGGGAAACAAAAGAATGTATAAATATTATTAGTAGTGGTTAATTTGAAGACAACATAATATATATATATATATATATATATATATATATAATAATAATAATAACTATAGACAACATACTTACTTTAACATTATGCGTAAGATAACAGGTTCTATACATTTCTCAACATTTGAGAGTTTATTCGAAAATTACAATATTTAAAGGATAGTGAAAATCCTAATTAATTGATTTGAGGTATTTGTTAGGTACCAATATGTTAGTCTTTAGAGTTACTTGTAGCATTCAAATATTAAAGGGAGAAAACTGTAATTTTTTGTTTTCTTCTCCGACAAAATGCACATATTCATAAAATGTGTTTCCAGTGTTTTCTTCATCATCTTAAACAATAGCTCTTTTTAAAAAAAAAAAAAAACTCATTTATCTTGGTTTATTCACTGATAATTAGTAAACTCGCCACCGATTTGTTTAATATCTCGAGACGACTCACCAACAAATATATTACAGTAGTTTAAAAAAAATCATACACATCTAGTAATGTCTACCTAAATTTTACCAGAACAAATTTTAAGTATTTTAGAAACATTACATTAAAACCTATGGCCGATTACCTAAAAAATTTCTTGTTATTTTTTAAACAAGATTTAAGGTTGATTATTTTTATTGTTACCTATACACTAATTTGTATGTAAGAAAACACTCACACTTTTATATAGAAAGAGAAATATGATCATAACAAAAGTTATTTAGTTAATTGAATAGAGATTTGTTAGTAAGATTTATAATTTAGGGACCAATATGATAGTCTTTTAAGGTTGCTTGTCGTAGTCAAAATTTTATCGTAACAAATGTTAAACAAATTTTAAAAGGTAAATCATATTATTTTTTCTCTTAACTGAGTAAGTGTATTTTCGTAATATTTAAAAATATTGTATGACATTTGTAATGATAATGACACGAAGATGGAATATGACAAAAAAAATCAACATATGAGACAAAATGAATATAATTAAAGAAAGGTATGATCTAATTTAAAGTTAGGCATAAGTTGAGGGACCAAATTCAATTTCATCCTTTAAAGAATTGATTAGCCCATACAAATTTATTTGTTTAACAATAATTAATGGTGAATAGTTTATTAAATCTAGGGTTATTTATGTCTATACATTATTTTCTACTTATGACAAATTTTACTTGTTTACCCTTAATTCTATTGTGGATGTTTATTAGATGCATGGTTAGTTTTGTCCATACATTAAATTGTAAGAAACAACCTAGACTTTTATAATAGAGAAAAAAAATAGAAATAGAATAGATAGATAAATAGTAGATAATAAATAGTAGATATAGTAGTAGTAAATAGTAGATAGTAAATAATAGATAGTAGATAGATAGGCCTAGGTTGATTCTCCCGGAAAAAAAGAAGGAAAAAGATATGTCTAAGTTCAAATCAATATCTTCCATGCTTTTGCTGGATTATGTTTAATATTATTTTTTTAGTCAAAGACTACAACTGAAAATTATATCCGATAATTTTGCTGTAAAGATATAGTTTTGATAATATTTCATTCGATGGAAACAATATATTTGACCTCTATAATGTTAACATATCAAAATTAATTATCAAGACATCGTATTAGACCCAATAATTCATTTGTAACATGTGAAAGGAATTTTTTTTTTATCTGTTTAATTCAATATACAAAATATATAAATGACTAATCACAACACCAGATGAAATTATGATGTTCCTTGTTCAAGTTTTTAATTGGATCAAATATGTTTGATAATGTAATACATAAAACATAGGAATGACCAATCACAACCCAATATGATTGTTTGGTGATCCCAATTCAACTTTTTAATGGCATCAAATATGTATTTTTGTTATTTGTTTTGGAAATTGTTAAATCAATAAAATCATATTTTATTTTTCGTATATATGTTGTTGCCAATGCCATTATATCTGTATCCGACACTACTTGATGTTACGTATTACATGAAAGAGTAATGCTAGGGTATGTACTATGTATACACAAAAATATGAACATGAACATCACCTACTCACGTGCGTTTATTAAACAAACAAATTGAACAAACTATGGTCGATCTCGAACTTGTTCATAATAAACATCCTAAAAAGAGAAGAATCAATCTTTGACGCCAAGATTACTAACAGCTATTAAATTTGCTTCTTTCCAACAAACATACTGATGCCCTTCCACTGCAGAATATCGTCAACTGGGAATATAATCAGAATTAAGGAGGTTACATTAGGATTAGTATACAAACTATGTATAAAGCTGGATATAAAGTAGTCATGTCAGCCTCTTCACATCTAACTACCAAAATGCATAACTTAAAAACTTAGGACAGGTTGGGGCTCTGTCAAAACGAATTCAAATCCGTAAGACCCAACTCAATGCATATTGACAGCCTTTGGTATACAATAAAGTACATGTCATGACACTTTCAAGGCTTCCTAGGGTCAATAGGGTCAACAGATCGCAACTCCAATCCTTCTACCTAGATCCCTACCTTCATGATGGCTCATCCTATGCCGTGCCCTTCATTGGGTTGTCCTTCTCTATTTTGGACTCAACCTTCACACCCTCCATAGCGTTACCTACTGTAGAATACTGTTCTCTGTCGTCTCCATAAACCTTAACGACACTGCTAACCTTCTGTGAGGGCTCATCATTCTGTTTTGCAGCCTCCTTGAGATTGTCCTCTGGTGTAGGCTTTTCACCAACTGTCGCCATAGGAGAAGATGACTGAAATGTACTGATGGATGCATCTGCTGTAGGCACTAACTGTGTCACACCCTCCATAGGATCATCTGCAGTAGAACTTTGGTATGAACCTTCTCCACAAACCGTAACAGTCAAACTGACATCCTTCTGTGACAGCTCAGTATGCCGTTCCACCACCTCCTTGACTATCAGCTTGTCCTTCTGTGTAGGCTCATCCTCAGTGACTGCTATAGGAGGAGGAAATCGGAATGCACTGGTAGATGGAGTATGGGATAGTTGTAATATATCGGATGGTCGAGACGGCGTGGGGCTTGGGGAGGGCGAAATAAGTGGTAATGTGGACGGAGATGGTGGAGAAGCCGGTGGTGTGTGCACGGGAACATATGGTGATGGCGGCACATAAGAACTAGGGGTACTGGGTACACTGGCCTCACGGTTTGTGGGAACAGAATAAGGGAGTACAAAGGGTGACAGGACCGGAGCATCTGAATATGACGGTGCTGGTGGTGTTTCTGGCCATGCCACTCCACCACATGAGCGTTTTGGTCCTCGTGGTCTTCTCTTCTTGTTCTTGACAGAAGTATTTGCCAGTGTGGGTGAGCGTTTCCTGCCAGAAATTTTTGTTGTTGCGGGCTCCTGTTGCTGTGTTGGAGCCTGTACCGGTGGCTGGGTAACAAGTCGCTCGTGCTCACTAATCGCTCCCAACGCATCCATAGTGAGTTGCCTGATATCCCCAATAATTTCTTCTGCGTCATACTCCCCCACGGCATCCTCACATCGAGCATAAATGCGTTGTAGCTGTCGAGTCTACAATACATTAAAGACAATCTGTAAGCCACCTAGAAAAAATTGAAATAAACAAATAAATATATATTTTTATTTGTTTATACACACACATACATACACTCTATTTATAAGCAAAAAGAAAATCATACCAAACCCTCAATGATGCCCGCAACACCCCTATACCCAGAACGGACCCTATGAGATGGATTGCCAACTAGTAATCGGGTGCATTCCCGATACCACACCATGTAAGAATGGGTATACCCCACACGTTCAAAGCCAGGAACCCCATCGGCTAAGGTTGTGGCACGCTGGTCCCACAATTCAATATATTGAGCATGCTCTGTTTTCCAATCAACTCGTGTACGTCCCCGGCGGTCAATCCGATGAAGAGTTATTCCAGTGTCACATGGAGCTGGTACTGTCTGTAGCATACCGAACTGCCGAAGAACCCTATCTGGGAAGTGCCACTCAACCCTCTCAAAGCACACAAGCGGCGACCTAGTCATCCAAATTGCCTGTCCTTGAAGGCAATAATCAGGAAGTTGCTGCAAATCATAAGGCTGCCAAAGAAACTGATCCTCCTTCAATTGATCCAACTGGTTGCGATAGATTATCAACACATGGTCAGGCACATCATCAAGGTTTTTGGCAGCGTGCCACCTAATCACATACCAATTGCATTCTCAACAACTCTAGCCCATACTTAGTTAACGAAATGCATTTCTTTCTCAGTCAATTTATTTTTACCAGATAAACTGGGAGTTGATGAATTGTAGACGAAGATTTTCTTTAGATTAGTTTCGAATTACAAAGAGAATAGCTTTACAAATGATGATATAAAGTAGCTACCTACAGCCCCATGGCCCACGTGGGAATGGGTCTTCGAAAACTTGTTCCTCATCATGTAGTGGGTTCTCGGCGGTCTGCACTAGCGTTGGTTGGATACAGAGCAATCTCTCCCATGCCCACAACTGTCTCATCGAACATGTAAATATTAGCAATTAGTAACACTAACAAACGAGAAACTTAAGAAAAGTAAAAAACTGAAAGTAATCGGTCCTTTTAAAAGTTTAAGTTTGGTGTATTTACTCGCTGGTTGCCTTCGCTTGACCCTATTGCACACTAAACAGAAAAGGGTTGCTGCAATTTTTGTTGCAAGTATAAGTAATCTGAGGTTTTCTTTTTTCCTTTTGGGTGTGATTGGAGCCATAGTCTATGTAATAAATTAATAATAGTATCAAGCATTAGCCTTTGGATCAAATATTCTTTGAAAGTGAATATATGTTCATATTTGGTCTTCCCAGAAGTAAGCAAAGAGTTTAAACAAGAACAGAAAATATTCTTCCAGGGTTGCAGAACAAAGAGAGAACATAAAATCATGTGTGACAACAAAGCAAGTTGTGCCACATTAACACAGGAAGAGAGCAAAAATATTGAGCATTATATTCTTAAAAACATATGCCCGGTGAAATTGCTGCTTACTAGAATCACTTACATTTTGAAGTTATTGCTATTTCTAAGAAACAGTGGAAAACCAACTCGCTAGGGAAGCGAGGGTTCACAATATAATCTACCAAAGTTGCAACAGAAAGTAAATAATTAAGGGAAGGAACCAGCATTCAGGAGTTAAAATCAGACTCGAGCAATAGTTAAGTTGTCCTAAGTGATCTGTATGATTCAGATTGTGTGGTGTGAAATACAAATGTGAGCTACTCATCTATCCCCTGAGAGGAAGAATTCAAACATGGCAAGAGATATTGGATCCAACGGACTATTGAAATTTTATTATGTCAACCTTAAAACCGTTCTAGGGTTACCATTATATATAAGGATACAATACCAAAACCCTAAAACCCTAATTAGGAAAACGGACAAAATAAACTTGCCGCCACAACGCGGTCACCTAACACATCTAGACGCGGTCGCCTAACACATCCACGTGTCATTGACGGACGCGGTTGCCTTCCCTGTTTACGCGACCACCTATTTGACAGTAACATTGTCCGGATTTCACCCTTAGAGACGCGGTCGCCTTCACCCATAACACGACCGCCTTACAGACGCGGTCGCCTTGTATCCTGAAGACGCGGCCGCCTTGTCCAAAACCCAATAGTCCCGGCCAGTTCCTAGACCCATTTGTCAGAGTAATCGAGCCATCCCATTCTCAACATGTATGATTCAGATTGCGTGGTGTGAAATACAAATGTGAGCTACTCATCTATCCCCTAAGAGGAAGAACTTCAAACATGGGAAGAGGCCTTGATGGTTGAATGAGCTGCATGAGGAATGATACAAGATTACAAGGTTGTCTGGGGATTTGACTGTTTGACCGATTAATCACTCGGTCATTGTTTAAACTTGAGAAGGGAAGCTGGTTGGTGGTAACTTGTATAGAGGTTAAAGCTGCAGCGCACCTGGAGCTATGGAAGCTCAAAGACTCAACTGTTGTAACTAAGTGTAGATTGTGGGGAAGATGGCAAATCATTCTGGTCTTTAATTCAATTATACCGTCGAAACTGTGGAAGGGTGAAAGTCACTCTAAAGTATGATTGATAAAGGAAAGAAAAACGAAATGGCTAGTATGAAATTGATTAGATATACATACATAAATATGCAACATGAAAGGACGAAAAATAGGGAATTTGATTACATGACTTTTAAGTTATAATTGTGTGGATGTGATTGAGATACGACAATGACTGACATTTTGAAAATTTGTTAGTTTATAGGGTATAATGTGGAAGTCATTTCGGAGAGTAAAGTATCGGCTAGGCTAGAGCTCTACTTTTAAGTGCTAGTGTGTGTGTTTGTGTGCATATGAAAGATCAGATGCATTAGTAAATGCATGTTACCTGTAACAAAACCAAACAGCCACCTATCTCTTTCGTCTTAATGTGGGTTGCACGACACATCTCTCGATACAAGCATGCCAAAGCTGCGCTACCCCAACTATATGTCCCAATCTTGTCTAAATCTCTGAGTAGTGGTAGATACATAAGCTTGACCAAGTTGCCCGACCTATCGGGTAATACTATCCCACCTATCAATGCCAATATATGGGCACGGGCATGGCATCGAATAGTGTCCTCAGTGGCATCCTCTGGCAGCTGTCTGAACTGAGATATGAGCCATTGGAGTTTCAGCCGTCCAGATGAAAACTGTTCGAGTGGTGGAGTAACCCCCAATAACTCCTGGCATACTCGTTGCCACTCGTGGGGTTTGAGACTGTCGTCTACCCCAGTCACAGCTTTCCCATCCACAGGAAGGCCTAGCAAGATTCCTATGTCTTGCAGCGTGATCGTCGCCTCACCAATCGGAAAGTGAAAAGTATGGGTCTCCTGTCGCCAACGCTCAACTAACGCGTTTATCAAAGCGTGATCAAGCCTGATGAACCCAAGGCGATGCACTCCATAAAACCCCGCATCGACTATATATCTCATAACCCGATCATCTAGTGGAGGTGCGGGACCCCGACCCTCAACGCGATGAAGAGGGGCATCGGCTCGACGACACCAAATGTAGTTGTACTCTTCTCCGTTCCAAATATTGGTAGATCGATGTTCTGCCTGTAAAGTCAACACTGATGGCTCTGCAGGACCCGGATGAATCACAGGTTTACCACCATGCTCCTCAATCTCCATTTATAACTGAGCAGCAAGTCCAAAACCTAACCGAAATTAGAAATTTCCAAGCAATATTAGTAGCATCCCGCATACAAAACAAAGATACACAAGCGTCAATTCATTGTCTTAACAACCTCGTAACAAAGAAAACATCCTTGAAGAGAGTCTCTCAAAATATTAAACTCATACCAGACTAATGATTGGGTTGATTCATAATTGAGCTTTTGACAAAAGCATATGTACTCATTTCAATAAGTCACGTTTTGATTTTTCAAAGTCAATAGACCATTTCTCGAATCAAATTTCGACATACATTTGGATTTGGTGATTGATAAAGGATAAAATTACAACATCTATGTAAGAAATGCACACGGAATTGCAAGTATTACAGTTTTGAGATCTATATCATATATTCATTGTAAAAATAGCCAAACTGATTTACAAGACTACAAAAAAATCAGTAACAGAGAGATTAAAACAACAATTCAAGTATAAAGAAAAGTTAACTCAAAATGTAAAGCAAACTTGTTGATTATGAGTTCATAGAGGTCAAACAATTTAGGTATTAAACTTGAAAAGTGGAAAGTTGGAATCAATGAGAGTTGGAAAATTTGCTCAAATTAGGAGTGATTCGGCAATGAATTAGTCAATTGCTCACTAACATTGAAAGTTTAACCCTAAAAAGTGGGGGGAGGAGAGAGAGAGAAGAAAATACCTTAGAGAGAGATGGCGGGAGATGGAATTGTGGACTTATGGAGTTGTGGAAGAGAGCGAGGGAAAATTGTAGAACGGCTACAAGGTAAGCGTTCCGGGGATAAGCGCTTTGGTTTAAGAAAAGCGTGTATGCTTTCTTGTGTTGAATTGAAGGCAATGGAAAGGGAGGGATGAACTTTTTCGCGACTAGATTTTTTTTTTTTTTTTTTTTTTGGTTTTTTCTTTTCATTGTATCATTCAATTCTATTTTTAAAGTGTTTCAAAGTATTGCGAAGCCCGAAAGAGTAAAAACCCATAACGCCATACTAAGATCATCTCCAACAAGCACTTCAAATTAGGGGTGTAAATCGGAACCACTGAATCACGGAACCGAACCGAACCAAACCAAACCTGGTTCGGTTTTGGTCGAAGACGGTTCGATTTCGGTTTCAAAAATTAGAAAACCACGCGGTTCGGTTCGCGGTTTTTGATATCGAACCAAACCAAACCATCATATATATTTTTATTTATTTATTATATAATATATATTATATTACATTTATTAACTATTTTGAACCTTTGATTTATTCATTATATATATATATATATATATATATATATATATATATATATATATATAAATGGATACTAAACCAAACAAAATCTTGATTATTGGAGAACTATTATTTCTTCAATTGTTTGTGTTTATTTTAGAATTTGTATTGTTTTATTTATGATAATTTGTTGTTAGTAGGTTATTTTCTAATTTTGATGTTTATTCCAAATTAAAATCTTATTTTTATTGTTATTTTTAATGTTGGTTAATTTCATTAAACATAATTTATATAAACCACAAAACCAAACCAAAACCGAGTGGTTCGGTTCCAAGTCTTACTCGGTTCGATTCGGTTTGAAATTTTTGGAACCGCTAGGAGGAGGTTCGGTTTGTGGTTTTGGCATAAATCAAACCAAACCGAACCACTTACTCCCCTACTTCAAATCTTCAAATTTGAAGTGTTTGTCCACCATTCACAACTCCAACAAGCCCTTCATCTTTGCTTCAAATTTGAAGTGTTCCTCCCAGCCCTTCAAATTTGGAGTATGATTATTCACAACTTCATCTTCCCTCTTCTTCTTTTTTTTGTTTAAGTAGTTACTTTGTATTTGGAGTATTTTATTGTTATTTAGTTTAAATATTACTTTGATGTTTTTGGTTTAAATAACACAAAAAATTAATTCAATTTTTTATTGTAAGTTATTAGATATATATTATATTAAAATTATTTATAATAAAATTTATAAATATTAAACATTAATAAAAAACGAAAATTACATTACATATGTATATTTAGTTGTTTATAATATTAAAATTATTTATAATAAAGTTTATAAAATTATTTTCATATGTCTATTTATGTTTGATTTTAGTTGTATTTTCATATATCTATTTAGTTATTTATTTCAGTTATTTTAATGTTTGTATTTTAGTCCTTATTTATGTCTTGCAATTAATTATTAATTTTAATATGTTAGTATTTTAATCTCAATTAAATTCATGTATTTAATTATTATTTTTAATGCATAATATTTAATTTAATTTAATATTAAATCTATAAATAATATATTTGTTTTGCTAAAATACATTAATACAAATTAAATGAAATAAAACATATACTTGGAATATAAATTAAATGAAATAATGAAGAATATACTTGGAATATTCCTTTTAGAGTAAACTTTGAAGTAGAACTGTTGGAGATGGTCTAAATCTAGAGGTACGGTCGGCACAAAAAGCGAAAAACTTTTTCAAGCAAAAAGTTTGCAATAGTTTTTTTTTTCTTTTTTACGGTAAAAACAAGTTTTAAATGTTGTTCTACAAATAGCAAACATGTTAACTCTAGGACATCTTTACATATCATTAATTTAAAGCATAATAACTATTTCTTCCGTTTTGGGCAAAAAGTTCTCGTTTGATAGTTAAATGTTTTCATAAAATAACACTTAATAATCCATTACTATTAAGATGACAATTTTATACCTTATTTTTTTTAATGGACTCTTTAGGTGTAACATTTCAAAAGGAATAGTTGACTCTTTACCGGGAACGGAATAAGTAAATGTTACTCTTTCGTTTTCAAAGTATCGTTCTTTTTTACCCAGTAGACCGTTTAATAAAAATAATTGAATGTATTATAAATATTAGTAAAATGTGTGGTTTCTTTTAATGCCCTTGAACATTTAGTGTATGATGTTTTATTTGAAAAGAAACTTATTTTTAACTTTAATGATTTTAATATTTCAATATTTTAGATAAAGTAATAATAATAATAAGGTTTAATTAATTATTTGGTCCTTCGACTTTTTCTGAATTTTTTATTTTATCCTAACATTTTGAAAATAATTAATTTGATCCTACATGTTGCTTTTTATTAATAATAATAATATAAAAACAACAATAGAAACAACAACAAATAACTTTTTATTAATATCGTTATTATTATTAATAAATATTAATAATATTATCATTATTATCGCTGCTCTACTACTACCACAAATTCATAAAAGTGTAAAGGTTAACTTTTTAAATCTTAGTATGAAAAAGATTAATCTTAGATTTTATAGATTGAATAGTTGTTTTGGGATCATTGTGAAATGAATTTTAAATAGACTTTTAGTATTTAATACTAATAATGTTAATGAAGATAATAATATTACTATTATAATACTAATAGCAATAATAATAATAATAATAACAATAATAATTTTTATATTCAATACAATTTTTATCATCATTGTCATAAATGAAAAGAAAAATAAATTTTCGTGCAAATGAAAACTTTTAACATAACTGCATTTGTAGATATATTAAGTTTTAAACTTTTTGGTATTAAAATTATAATTTTGAAACTTTTAGATTTGGACTCTTTAGATATAAGAATTTTTGTGTGCTGACTTTTTAGTATTTTTCCCTAAAAAGAAAGTAGTAACATTTTTCTTAAAATAAAATTACCCACACTAGTTAATCTACGCACTCAATGATAATTTCAAATACCTTAGAATGCACAGATATTTATTTATTACTCGTAATTTTGTTTTTCATTTTTCACTTTCTCAATCCTTAACACCATTTTTTTTCTCTTCTACAACCCTTTTTACTTTTTTGTTTCAATCATTACCAAGACAAGACACGGATAATCTACCCAAAAGAAATTTAAAAAATCACCTTTTTTGGTTCAAAAATCACATCTTCAAACGGATCGTATATTCTGTACTTCAATAGTTTTTGCTTAAATATCTATTTTTTGTATGACAAATAAAAGAAATATAACGCTCTCTTAAAAAATAAAAAAAAAATGGAAATTTATGACTTATAATTAGAAATAGCATGAAACGGCGGAGAAGGTGGTAATTTTTTCTCTTTTGAGTATTCAATTTAGAATGACTTGAGCCACATAAATTAATATTTATATAAAAATAATAATAAATTATTTAAGCTCTAAGGAAACTGAAATGATTTATTGACTTTGTAAATTGTAATACTAAACTCATAATCGCAAAATTTGCGAGGAAAAGAGAAATAAAATAAACTTGTCACCATGGAGAATGAAATAAAAGAATATGAATAGAAGGCTAAGTCAATAAAAATTAATCATGAGTTTTAGTTTGTATTTTTCTTTTCACCATGGAATCCAGGAACCAAAGGCAAAAAGAGAAATATAAATAATAAATAAATGGTTCTCATTTCAATTTCCACCTTCCCAAAGTCATTTAGTACTTTACAATGGATAAAAATGGAGGGATCTTGAATCCTTTTATAGTACTCTAGAAATTATGATACACAGATGTTTTTTGGGTTGGCAGTAAGGCAGTGTTTGGTCCGGCCAGCACAGGCCGATCAAATGCTCTCTATTTTCATTGGTCAAAGGAGGCTACCATATTATTATGCAGAGCGAAATGTTCAAGCCATTGGGGAACAAGCGAATGAATCAACTAAGTGCTGCCTTATGGTACTGTACTGTTGGAGTGGATACAGGACCTACTATTGCTATCTCCATTTTGTCCTTGTATGAAAAAGCTAAACTGCCCAAGCATGCAGTTATTGTCAGAACCGCCCATCTACTCTTAATGCCACAGAGAAAACCAACTTACCACTTAGCTAGATCCACCATAACTATTCACATTCTGGCAGTATATCCCTAAGCTGATTCACAAATACAGAAACAAAAGATAAAGCATAAGAAACATTGTCCCCCAGTCTTTAAAAAAACGGGAAGAGAGAGAGAGACACACACACATAGATCAGATTGTGTATATGTTTACCTCTAAATGTCAAATCATACTTGTCGTAAATAGTTGTTTGACTTGGTAGTCAGTGAGGCGTCGGCACACCTGTGCCAACACAGTTCATGAGCTCTGCCTTGGCTGCTTCCATTACAAGTTTGAAATCTATCTGCATATACCTCCCCCTGCAATTAAGAAGTAGGATAAGCACCTTCGGTTCTTACTCTTACTATATAATCCTATGTCACAATATAGAAATATGATGACTGATTTGGTATCCTGCTTCTTGTACCACAAGACATGCTTATGCTGATAACGACCAAGTGATTTCATGCAATAGTATCAAATCAAATGCATTTTTCTTTATAAAGAAAATTGTAACCGATACTTTCATAGTTCCATTTGATGTCCAAGCACCAGTAAGAAACTCGCGAAAATACAGAAATATGGATACTTTGATACGATTCATCAGTTTTGTGACAACTGATTCAATGAATTTAAATGCCTAACCAACACAAATAATTTCAGGTTTTCTGAAATATGATTAAAGAGTCGTTCAAATATACCAGAAATGAGTTCTAGACCAAGTCTCGGAAGGGAAGGCTGGACTGGCAATGCCATGCATTATCCTTGCAACAGCCCTGGGGGTAAATTTGGCATGGGAATTGCTTTGCAGAAAACCTGTTCCGCCAAGACCAAAAGTTCTCAACAATAGTGAATACAAATTTCTGCTTTAGCAGGAAGAGCTATGTGACATTGTGACTTGTGGAAACCCTCACCTTAATATCTGCTCGCAAAAATGGGCTGCAAAGAAAAATGAAATGTGTATTAGTAATGTAAAGCAACGTGATCAGGGAAATTTCAAGTGAACGACATTTAAAAGGTTACCAATACGATAAAAGTATCATGATCAAAAAGTGATTCAACCATTAGTGCCGACCCAAAGTTACGTAATATGATCAAGGACAATTAATATGAATGTTTGGTTCCAATATTACACTATGCATCTCCCCAATGAGCAAGAGTCTTGAGCTTGTCGCCACATCATATGGTAATAATAGAATATGGTAATATAGCGGTACTCAAGGATGGCCCAGTTAGTGCTCAATCTTCTTTTTTCCTAACAAATGTATCTAAATAGATGATTACAAATTCCCGAACCTGCTTTGGCCCATCTTATTAGGGACATTACTGCCATCACTTGCATTGAAATATTCCAAAATCTTTCTTTGCAAGCATGGCGTATGTTGGCTCACACTGCACCCAAGCGATTTATCACATGCTTTTACTGCAAATTCTGCAGCATTGAACATTGCATCCATTTTCTGTACCTGTGTCAAAAGATAGAATGACCATCATTGTAAGATAATCGCATAAAAATAAATAAATAAAATGGAACCTCAACAGCATAACGTTAACCCCAGAACTTCTGTGCCAATTGGCTTGTCCTTAAAGATTGGTCTACTTTGTGGATCATCCTCCAGGATGTCAGACCTGGAGGGAGTCAAACAAATGACACAGTATGCTCCTATGATGCTATCTCACATATGATTAAATTGAACAAAGCAAGAAAAATAATCAAACAAAAAAGAGGTTCCAAAAGAGCAAATGAAAGAAGAAATCGAAGAAAATATGGGAGAGAGAGAGAGAGTTTATCACTGAGAGAGAGAGATTTTAATAGTTTATTATTATTATACTTATGAAAATAAGAAATCAAGAAATAGTGTTGGACCAATCCCCCACACCCCAATCATAGAAGTAAATCTAAGGAACAAAATGACTTAAGTCCATAAGAAGTTTTGAGATAAATCAATCACCTTGCAACTCTCAACTTCAGATAACCATTTTGTGAGGTCAGCAGTCAGGGAGCATAAATCCTTTGGAGAATCCACGACTGTGTAGCAGTAGGCTGGATCCTTCAATTCGTATGTAATTTCTTCCTTCAACTAAGAAGAGCAGGGAAATAATCAATCATGCAAGTAACTGAATTATAATATATAAAGAAAAAAGAATCAATCATGCAAGTAATTGAATAATAATATATAAAGAACAATTCAGCTAAGAGCCTCAGATGGCCAAGTTACAAATTTGCAGTAAATAATGCCGGGAAAAAAATTCAGATTTAAATAATGCAAGCAAACCAACATTAAATGATAAAGTTAAAATAGCAGAATTCTCAAGTTTAACTCTTTGAAAGGAAAGATAAAAATGAGCAACATGGCAGCTCTCCAATAGCAACAGTTGCTTTAAATTGCACAAGCCAAATAAGTTGTCCCCTAACCCAATATGTGCGGTTCATGTTTATTACTATTGTCAGTTATGATGCAATAGAAGCACAAAACCTCCATCTAAAAATACATACGCAAGATTGCAAAAGCAGATGTATTTGATCTTCTCAATTTTCTAACTGCTAAGACAACCTTCCTTCCTCAATCAGGGCCCATATTTTAAAAGTTAATATTTGAGAGAAAGTTAAATTCCAAAGTTATCTGTATACTTTTCTGGGGGTGTTTAGGTAGATAACCAGATCCAAGAAAGAATTTCTGTAAAGCTCAAGGACAAGTAACAATTTACAAAGTTACCTTCAAACTCTGCAACTGGTTATATACGTCCATGGCACGAACTGCAATGCTATTTGCTATAGTGGGTATGTCAAACACATGTTGTCCTTGCTTTGTTTCAGCCCTGGAAACAGCATCCAAGTTATTAGCATATTGTAAAGCATACATTTTTCTCATTCAAAGTAATGACCATACTTTTTCAAAATAGCTGCAACCACAATATCCTTGGCAGCAAGCAATGCTGGGGGAGTCTGCAATCATGAAAAGAAAAATTCACCGAAATACTCTAGTTTTAATATTACTTTTTTCCACAGCTTAAATGGCACTGAACGCAACTACACATAACATCAACTAGCAAGGCAGAGAGGCAGAATTTTTTATTTTTTTTTGCAGTACAGTGTAAACTACACCTTATGGAAATTTAAAGTACAAGAAACATTCATTTGGGGAAGCAGATGCAAGTACTGCACTTTATCCAACTCCAAGCGCGTTAAAATAGTCAGCATCACCTGCAAGAATCTCAAAGGTAGAAGTTCAGCAAGATAAAAGAGAGAAACACGTGATGTGACATAATAGTTGTTACTCCCTCTGTCCCTAAATTATCGTCCTCCTTTCCTTTTTCGTCCGTCCCAAAATAATTGTCCACTTTGAAACTTACCTTTTTAGAACATCACTTTTACCACTTTACCCTTACTTTTTCACTCTACTTTAATTATGGGCCACATATACATGGACATTAAAGGAAACTACACATTAAACCAATATAAATAATCAAGTCAATTACTTTTTCTTAAACTGTGCGCCGGGTCAACCAGGACGATTATTTAGGGACGGAGGGAGTATCTTCATTTGAGTACTCAACCACTCAAAAGCTATATGCATAATGGCCATACGGTCACATAATATTGTAGAAACAAATTACTTTGCCGAATATAGGTAATAAGGAAAAATAGAAGTCTATGGCAATAACTAATTAACTATAGCAACTGAATAGTAACGTGACTCAAAGGTGATTATATATGTCCTCTATGCTAGATTCCAGAGAAAAAGAAGATTGGCCTCAAGACATACAGTAAGGCTTGTATAGTCAATGAAGCAAGAATGAACAAATGGGGGTAATCCCATTCTCCAAGAACCAAAGGTCACTGATAAGCCATGGTGCATACTGAAGCCTATATATGCAAACGGCTGTATTTCCCATCTCTGTCGGGTGGTCATAGAATTTGTCACATGCATTGTTCAACAATGTACGGTTTCTCCCATAAGAATATTGACAAACAGGAGTAACTTGCTTCAGCTATGATCTCTTTTTCCTAATAACCAAATTATGTACAAAAACTTGAAATTTGAAAAATATGATAGTAGTAATACAAGGAGCTCCAAGAGCTCTTTATGGTTATGAATCTCTAAGAAGCAGACTGGTAAGTATCAGAAGCACTATGATTCCAATGCGGTAAACAGTAATAGTTCTTGAAAAGTACCTCTTCTTTCATGTCAAATTTACGAGATGCCGATTCTTTGGCTAGTGAACAAATTTTACCGGTTGAATTCATGTCATTGTTGAAAATATGACTGAGGAATCTGTTTACTGCAAATTCATCGACCCCGTCACTGGGAAAAAGAACTATTGTTAAGTTTAGATCTTTCACTATCACAAAACAAAAGTCAAAAATATGGGAACAACAATTAGTTACCTGTACATGAGACTACGAAGCTTAAAATATGTAGCATCATCAAAAAGAAGATGGCAATAAGACAATCTCCCATCCCTCCCAGCACGCCCAATCTCCTATAAAGATAGAATTTCTTTATCTGAATAATAAATATCTAACATAAATGTCTGGTAATTGAGAACAGATATCGACAACAAGGTGCAACTTGAGTGGTAAAAACGCTTCACCTACACCTATTAGGCTGTGGGTTCAAGTCATCATGGGGTAAGTGGGGAACGACTATTGATCCTCTTTTAAAAAAAAGGAAAATAGAGAACAGATATCAACCTGGACATATTCTTCCAAGCTTTCTGGTAAGCTGTAATGAATTACCTGAAACAGAAGTATATGGGAAATTTCAGCATAAGTTTCTATTTGGACCGTGGGATACCGGCATATTGTTACTGAAAGTTTGGAGACATTTATACAGTTACAGCTCTCCATATGAATTTATTTGTGAAAACAAATTTGTGCACCAAGTGATACTCCCTCCGTTCCGGGCAAAGAGTCCACTATTCCATTTTGGGATGTTTCACTTAAAGAGTCTACCTTCAAAAATTATGGCATAAAAGTGTCATTTTATAACTAATGAGCTACTAAAAGTGTCATTTTTTTAAAAAGTTTGACTTTCAAACAAGGACTCTTTGCCCAAAACGGAGGGAGTATTTGGTATATAGTTCGTGCACCCATTCAGATGATCAATAATACACTAAAGTTCTAGCATCAGCAGATCTAATATTATGCAGAGAAATCACTTTAGAGTAATGAGCACTGTTGTTCCTCTTACAGCTCCAACGTCGCTTTTATCAAGCCCCATACCAAATGCCACAGTTGCAACAACCTTCCAGAAAGAGGGGAAAGAAAGTAAGTGAATCTGAGAAGCAAATTTTAATACAATGAGCTACAAGAAGTTAAGGAAGAAGGCTGTATTTATATATTAACGCTTTAATATCCACATTGAACCAGAAAACTTTCTGTACCACTCTTATCTTGTTCGAACAAAACAACTCTTGGGTGCGCCTACGATCTTTTGCAGGTATCCCACTGTGGTAATTCTGAAATCAGAAAGTATTGTCACATAAAACATCAAGTATCATGGAACTAAAGCCCAAAATGAAAACAGAAAATTTGAAGCACTAACCTTTGCCCTGATGTTGCTATCACATAAAAATTTTCTTATCATTTCAGTTTCCGACTGCAATTACACACCGAAGAGTAGCTTATCGATTAGATTGATAAGTAAAGATATGTCCACTTAAGTGACATTTAAGGAATTAAATCATCAGCTCAAGTGGTGAACATGTGAAACATGATGGCAGGGCATTTTTTTTCCTTTTTTTAAAGGGATGATGATGGGGTATGTATACCTGGTATTTGCAGTAAATAATAATGCTTTTAACTTCCACATAGGGAACTGACTTGAGCAACACCATCAAATCTTTCATTCTGGCATGATCGAATTTTGTTATTTTCTGGGCATTGGACAGCAAAACCAGGAGTATATAGATAAATACAGATGAATTTGTATACAAACTTGCCTATTTTCACTCATAAATAGTGATAACTGCAAGTTGTCCCTCAACTGGGTTGCCTGAATGAGATTTGTGGGAGGAATCTCTAGAGCACACATGACATCATGCAAAGTTTTGGTAGTCGCAGTTGCTGTCATTGCAAGAATGCATCCAACACAAAGCGTAGAACGAAGTAAGGATGCCCTAAGCCTCATATATGAAGGCCTGAAGTTATGTGACCTGTAAGTTTAGATGTTTGGCTAGATTATTATATGCAAAGAAGAATGGACAAAGATGTGTGCTATTGCGAAAAGGTTAAAACATAAAATAAGATGAGATAACATATTAGAGAGCTTGGGTAAAAACAATGCCACTGTAACTACTCACCATTCAGAGACACAGTGGGCCTCATCAACGACAACAAGTGATATAAGTTGAGTGGATGAAAAAATGGATGTGAATTCTGCATTTAGTAATCTCTCGGGTGAAACAAAAAGGACCTGCTACAAATATTACCAAAAGTTAGTTTCCGGCACTACTGCAGACGAAGTAAATGTTAAACTAAAGTTAGTTCATATACAAATAAGCAGTTTGCAAGCAAGGTTGACTAGAAGATATATAGTAATAACACTAAGAACAGTAAAATGGACAAAACAAAGCCCAAGTCTTGACAATTAGAAAATAAACTGTATATCAAGGAAATCTTGCAAAACAACATTGGAAAAGCATGTAAAGAATCTATAAGTGCACTTGAAATAGTCAATAAACTTGCCTTCAAAGCTCCTCCTTTTATTAGCAGCAATGTCTCTGACATCTCTTCTAGTGTCTACAACAACGAATCAGACAAAATAAAGTCAACTAACTACAAAAGAAAACACACTCACTCGTGCATGTAGAGAGAGAGAGAACCTGAATGCTAGATAGCAAACCACCACGAATAGCTGGTGGTAGCTGTCTAAGCTGATCAATCATCAATGACACCAACGGACTAATAACAAGCGTAATCCCAGGCAAAACCATTGCGGGCAACTGATAACAAAGCGATTTCCCAGCCCCCGTTGGCAGAATCACCATAGTCGATTTCCCACCAAGTATGCTCTTAATTGCCTCCAATTGCCCAATCCTAAACGAATCATGACCATGAGTAACTTTCAATAACTTAACCAAATTTTCATCGCAAAAATCATTTCGAACAGCCTCCACAGCCTCCTCAATCAGTCCCAAATCACTTCCCAATCTCTTGCTCTCTTTCTCCTCCAAAATAAATCCTTCTTCCTCACCTAAACCTTGCTCCTGACCTCCTTCACTCCTAACCTGAAACTTTCTCCTTCTTTTGTAAGAACTTCGACTCCCATTGAACGCTTTAGGGTTCCTTTTCCTGCCCATATATGTGAACTTTTTCCTTCCATGACCATTGATATTTAACCTCACAAAATTCCCTTCATTTACTAATTTAGGTTTCTTCACTGGCTCTGCAGAAAAAACACTGCTCCCGATCAAATTCGGATGTTTCCTCAAAGCTTTCTTCGATTCCCCAGTGTTGACTGCTTCACTTAAGATTTCATCGGGTTGAGAAGAATTTACAACAGAGACTGATGGAGAAGTGATTTCATTTTCATGTTTTGTCGATTCAAAGTTGATTGAGTGTGACCTACGAGTGTTCGAAAAGGACCCGAACTTCGATAAGTGTAAGCGGCCGGCTGGGATGGTGTCAATGGAAGTGTTGTCCGGGAAATTTTGATCGGAGAGGCGGCGGATTTGAAACGGTGGGGGAGAAATGGGAGTAGGGATCGGTAACGGGTCGGGTTGAGGTGAATTTGGGGTGGAATTTTCGGGCGGTGGTTTAGTTCGTTTGGTGGAGGGTTTAGGTTTTATAATTTGGCGGGAAGTGGATGGCGGATTGCTCTTTGGTCTTAGTTTTGTTCGGAATATGCTGGAAGAGAGGAAAGTGGATGCTGGGCGTGGCGACGGAGGCGGTGGTGATGGTAGTGGGCGTCGGGGCGGCGTTGATGAGATATGGGACCCGCCGGAATCGGAGTCGGAGTCCATGAGGATTGGCGGAATGGATGTGAGAAAAGAGAGAAAGTTAGATCTTTGCAAATGATGTTTTATATCCCCGCCTTCACTGCTTGGAGGGAAAATGTTTCTGAAATGTAACTACCCCGATATTTTATTCTACTAGTAAGGTTTATGTGCGTTGCACGTGGTTAACGTACTTGATGTTAATGGTTTTTTAAAGTGATTTGTCAGTTTCTTAACTTTTTTGTTTACTTTTAATTATTGGATTCTTTTTGTGTTTTAATCTTTATAGTTTTGAGACTTATAAATTGTGTTGTTGTGTGTTTAGGTTTTTCGATATTTTGTTTTTCGGTAATTTATAATGTAAGCTTTTAGTCATTATATTGCAACTTATCCTACACATTTGTCTTTTTTATTAGTTATTTTTAAATCTTTTTTTAATACCAAACATGAATTCATTCACTTTTATCGGTGTTGGAATTGAAAACAATTCAAGCTTACTTTCTTAGTTAAGCACATTGTTGTTGGAGACTTAGCTTATGTCGTTTATGAAATTTATGACTCTCTTTGGAAAATAATAAACTGTTTTATAGAAATCAAACTGACAATCTCAAAGTATATACTTACACTCTAAAATACAAAATTCACCCAGAGTATCTATAAAGTCTCACTTTACCACCTAACCTAACTTTTGTGTCATTTTCATATGTCATTGTATAAGTTTTTTTCTAGTTTGCCCCCTAGACATTACTAAGGTTACCAATATGACGTTAAGGTGCACATGGTATTTCACGTGACGGACATTTTAGTCATTTTTAACAATGTTTTCTGTGCTTTTATTACCCAAAAAAAACTTCATTTTCTTATTCTCCGACATCGCTTTCTCTGCTTCTTCTCCAACAATGACATCTTATTTAAATTTTAAGTGAGATAAAACTCAAGAGTGTATAAATCTTTTATTCAAATTTTTATATAGAAAAATAAATAAAAATAGTGAATCATATCAAAGAGATAAACACAAGAAGATGATCACATTCAGGTGTCAAGGCCGCCATGAATAAGAATCCACAAAAAATTAAAGTTGTCAGAGTTGCCTATGTTAAATGACCAAGCCACAAACACAATGCATAAGCATACACGATGAATTTCAAAACTCATATTTGAATTCATCACAGATGCATACGACAATGATGAGGCACGTCATAATTCAATCCGTCTTCATCGTCCCTAGTTTAAACTCCAACAAATTTCTCCTTGGCACCATTGATATGGTTTATGGTTTGAATTGAGCAAATTCTCGATTTTAAACATTATTCATACCATTTTTATCACTACGATCACCACATGTTACATCACAATCACCAAATTTGATATGAATATGGAAATGCTACAAAATTACATTGAGGGCCAAAGTGGATTTGGTGGATATCTTAGGGGACAATGTGTATTTTGGACTAATTTTGATGGGGCAAACATATGATTAGCCCCCAAAATTACACACTAAATCTCACATTTGACCTCAACCTACGAAGTGTCCCACTTTCATACCTTATTTTTCTATTTGTCTCACTTTACTCCCTCCCGTCTATGGGTGTTAAAAATAGTAACGCATTTAAAAATGATATGTGCATGTCACATGAATATTATTTTGATCATTTTGCTGGGGGTGGAAAATAAGATTTAGTTATAACTTTATTATATAATTAACCATTTAGTATTTAAAATATGTTTTTAAATAAAAATAATAATAAATAATTGTTTCAATAATTCAAGAATAATTATATGACCAAAATACATTTTCCCCCAAGGTATCCACCAAATCGTATAATGTACCTCAACCTAATGTTTGTTCCATAATGATATCTGACGTTACATTTTTTTTCCATTTTCCAACCTATCCGTGATGGATGCTAGAATATTCACGTTAAATAGCACATGATCTTCCACGTGCGGGGTAAAAATGACATTTTCATTATATGCTTTAGGGATAAATGTATTAAAAGTAAAAAACTCTAATCTCAAACACTCTCCTTCCCTCTTCTCCCGGTGCAAGTGCCCATCTCTCGCTCCACCAAAATAGCCGCCATCTCCAACCTAAACCCTTCCCACTTCGGTCACGCCTATCACAACTTTGGCGCTGTCCTTCTTCGATTCTAGCCAAACTCCATCTCTGATCTTCCTCATTCTATCTTATGCAAAACTCGCGCCTAAAGTAGAAATCAGAGGGTATATACTATACTTACTAAAAACCCTAGTAAAAACATGCGATTAACAAAAAACACATAACCCTTATCGATGAATTCATCAGAAAGAGAGACGGGCTTGAATACAGAGAAATGGTAAGGAAAATGCTATCCTTAAAACAAATTATACTACATTCCTTGCAACTATGCTTTGAAGAAGTGAAAAGTTGTTTTGAACAAAGACATTTTTGCGCTTGAAAGCTTAGTAGTAAGGAAAATTATAAAATTAGTTGTAAGGCTAGCAATGTTGTTATTTTAATTTGTCTCATAATTAAATTTAGAATTTATTTAATTTATACATCCATCATTCATACACCCATCACCATTACCACCACTACCACCTCAAATAACACTATTAGCCTAGAAATCATTTTTTTAAATCATATTTCGTTGTTTAATTTCTTACACATTTATTTAATGTCGTATTCCACATAAATCACCACTTTCAAGCTTAAAATCGCCCCCACTACTACCAGCATCCCTGCAAATGCCGCCACAGCTATCACCACCACCAAGAAACGTGTCCACCTTGTCTTGCTGAAATGGAAAAATAACATATCTTTAGCTTCCGTTAAGTGGAACAACTTTCTTCAAACGACTTTCCTATCGATTCTAACTTAATTTCTTCTCTAACAAAACGCACAGATTTGTCAACTAAATTCTCTATTTTTCTTTATCTTCTTGACATTATATCACCTTTTCATAGCACGTTTCTCTTAACTTATTCATACACAATTACTAAGCACACTATAGATTTGCTTAATATATCGATTCTCACCAACCAATGTATTATTATAGTTACAATTTTTCATATACCTCTAATAATGTCATTCCCAACATATGATGTCTCACTTTTCGACATGTTTTTTTCTATTTGTCCTCTCCCGTCTATGGGCATTAAAAATAGTGATGGAAAATCGTGTACATGATGATTATTTTGGTCATTTTGCTTCTGGCTCAAAGTGGGATTTGTTATAATTTCATCATTTAGTTTGCCATTTAATATTTAAAATATTTTTTAATTAAAAAATAATTATTTAAATAATCTAAAATTAGTTATACTTTCTCGATATTTAAATCAACGTTAAAAAATGCATTACACCAAAAAATGAAATTTAAAATTTATTTTTTAGCCCTCACTTTCTTTCGTCAACCCCATCATTTATAAACTCACCACCACCACCACTAACACCTCAAATTTTACCATTAGTCCAAAATTTAATTTTTTGATTTGATTTTATTTCCTTTTCTAATTTCTTTTTCTTTCCTTCGAAGTAACCAATTTGGAAAACCCATCAATGATAGACACGCCACAACCACAACCTTAAATTTCACTTTTTACAAACTCAAATTCAATGTTTTTGAATTTTCAAACTTTCAAATTGAATTTGAAACCCATATGGTTATTTGAAAATTTGATGATTAGGAAATCTCACAACGATGTATTTCATCTAATTCACTACTGTCATCCCAAAAATTACTATCACCACAACCTCTAACACCATCATCCATGCGGTCGTAAGCACCGCCATCACCATCACCAAGAAACGCATTCACCTTGCCTTATTCAAATAGAAACATAGAATCTCTTTAGCTTCTGATTAGTCGAACTTCTTTCTCGAACGTCTCTCATTTCTTACCGCCTATACACTTTCGGTGTCAAATTACTAAGTAAGGAGAGAATCTAATTTAGGATGGAGCTACTTGAAAGGATGTTGATTGGTGACAATTTCTTTAACACGTTTCTCGTAACTTATTCATACACAATTACTAAGAACGTTATAGATTTGCTTAATATCTCGATTCTCACCAACCAATGTATTATTATAGTTACAATTTTTCATATACCTCTAATAATGTCATTCCCAACATATGATGTCTCACTTTTCGACATGTTTTTTCTATTTGTCCTCTCCCGTCTATGGGCATTAAAAATAGTGATGGAAAATCTTGCACATGAGGATTATTTTGGTCATTTTTCTTCTGGCTCAAAGTGGGATTTGTTATAATTTCATCATTTAGTTTGCCATTTAATATTTAAAATATTTTTTTAATTAAAAAATAATTATTTAAATAATCTAAAATTAGTTATACTTTGTCTGATATTTAAATCCAACGTTGAAAAAATGCATTACTCCAAAAAATGAAATTTAAAATTTATTTTTTAGCCCTCACTTTCTTTCGTCAACCCCATCATTTATAAACTCACCACCACCACCACTAACACCTCAAATTTTACCATTAGTCCAAAATTTAATTTTTTGATTTGATTTTATTTCCTTTTCTAATTTCTTTCTCTTTCCTTCGAAGTAACCAATTTGGAAAACCCATCAATGATAGACACACCACCACCACAACCTTAAATTTCACTTTTTACAAACGCAAATTCAATTTTTTTGAATTTTCAAACTTTCAAATTGAATCTGAAACCCATATGGTTATTTGAAAATTTGATGATTAGGAAATCTCACAACGATGTATTTCATCTAATCCACTACTGTCATCCCAAAAATTACTATCACCACAACCTCCAACACCATCATCCATGCGATCGTAAGCACCGCCATCACCATCACCAAGAAACGCATTCACCTCGCCTTATTAAAATAGAAACATAGAATCTCTTTAGCTTCTGATTAGTCGGACTTCTTTCTCGAACGTCTCTCATTTCTTACCTCCTATACACTTTCGGTGTCAAATTACTAAGTAAGGAGAGAATCTAATTTAGGATGGAGCTACTTGAAAGGATGTTGATTGGTGACAATTTCTTTCAATTAAAGGAGAGTTGTGGTAGAAGAAAAGAAAGTTGATAGCCAGGGGAGGGGAATAGAGAGATTCTCACACGTAACTACTCCGGGTTCTATGAAGAGGAGCAAGCAAGTTAAGACCAAAAGAGGTTAGAAGTTTGGAACCCTGTTATGGGAAGGAATAAAATATTTTAAACCTAGTTATTTGTGGTTACTAACAGTGGTTTGTTTGTAATATTTATAAGTTAGAAGCAGTATGATAGTTTTTAAGGTTGCTTGTAGTAGCCTGAAAATTCAAAGAAGTAAACTGTAGATTTTGGCTTTCTTTTGTAACAAAACGCACAAATTCATCAATTGGTTCTTCATTTTCTTCATCTTATTGACATTATGACACATTTTCTTAACCCACATCTCTTAGCTTATTCATGGATAATAGCTAAAGACGCTACATATTTTTGCTTAATATCTTGATACTCACTAACAAATCTATTATTATAGTAACATTTTTTCATTTACTTCTATAATGTCTTTACTGAGTAAAACCATATTATTTAAGAATGTAATATCATATTATTTTTTAGTAAGGGTATTTTTGTTATTTTAGAAAATATTGGACGACATTTGTAACGATAATGGTAGGAGGGGGAAACTGATATAAGAAAGTAAAAATACAAGACGAAATAAATAGAATTCAAAACTGTAGGACCTAACTTTAAAACATGTACAAGTCAAGGGATGAAATTATTATTTGATTATTAATGGAATTAATTAGTCTCTGATAAATTTACTTGTTTGACCTTAATTAATGGTAGATGATTTATTATATTTGAGGCTATTTTTGTCCAAACATTATTTGTTGTCATGGTAAATTTACTTGTTTTGTCCTCAATTAAATGGTGGGTGGTTTATTTGGTGAAAGGTTATTTTTGTCCATCTATTAAATTGTAAGAAACAAGTTTGACTTTTATAGTAAGAGAGATTTTAGAAATGGAAATATTTTCTCAAATCTATCTAATATACTCCGTACAATGAAATTAATATTCACACATATGCAATTGAATAAAACTATTTAGAGGTTGAGATTAAATTAGCTTAAAAGATTTAACGGTTGGGATTCACCCTCATATTCACATGTGTGAGAGAAGTTATCTACTTCTAACTCCCTATTTGTTATCTTCTTATTACAAAGTTACCCCCTACAATCTAATATCTAATACAAAAATGCTAACTCTACGACTAGTTCTACCACTCTAATAACAACTCCAAAAATGCTAACTCTACAACTAGTTCTACCACTCTAATAACAACTCACGTGCAAAAACAATCCCAAGACAATAATACCCTTTCTTTCAATCCCGATTCCCTCGTCAATATCTGAAATTGTAATCGTTCTTCCCGTCCCTGTCTGTCTCTCTTCCTCCACTGCGAAGCTCCTCCCCAGCTCCCCTACCATCTTGGCTTTCCCCCCATCAAACTAGGTTTTTTTTTCAATCAATCAATTCTGAAATTGGAATTCTTTAGCGGCGAATTGCATCCTGACCTTGGGGCCAAGTTCAACGAGACTACTGCTTAGGAGTATCCTCCGCCGCTGGATGCGCATTTGGTCAGTCCTCTCTTCTTCATTATTTCATTTTAGACTTCTGCTCGTTTTCCAATTATAGATTTTCTAATAGAACTGGCTGTAGTTTAGCCAAAAGTATATGGTAACTTCATGTTAATGTTTGGGAAGTACATGATGAAGTTTGAGTGAATGCAGCGAGTTTAACTGTTTAGACCACATCAATCAGACTTTTTTTTTTAATCACACACAATCACAGTCACATGTTTCTGATGAACCTGCAGGGAGATGCTGTAAAAGGTTGGATGGTATGTCTGATTAATTTTGAAATAACCCCAGCCCAACCTTGTCTCAGTAGCATTGCTACTGAATTTTGCCATTTTGCTTGGTCCTTAACATTAAATGAACTGAGCTGTGGTCCGAGCTTGACCGTGTTAGACTTGAGTGGAGCTCAACATGATATTGTACAGAATAAATCACAGAAAAAATTCAATGAGTATGCGAACGAGTTTGACTTGGGTAGAAGCTCAATTGTTAAAAGTGTTTAGTTCTCCGACCGTCCCAAAATAATAGTATTACCTATCTCTTAAGTTTATTCCACTAAGGTAATTATATTTTATAATTTTTAATTACATATCTCCAACATTATTTTTCGAATTTTTGCTTTTATTTCAAAAACATGATGCTTATGTCTTACTTTGTCATACAAAAAGTATCACTTTTTTACCTGGAGTAAACTGGGCTTACATGGGAGCAGGTTGGCCTCACTAGTCACTATTGGCTGATTTGTGAGGCAGCTGAATGGTTCAACCATGTACTAGGTTGAGCCAATGCACGTGCCAACTATAACGCTAACTAGATGAAGTTAAACGCTCGAAGCTCGTCATTTAGTTCATTCTACAATTTGTATGACACAAACTTCTTGAGTAAACTGCATGAAATGTGAAGTTTTTAAAATTGAATGAAGCTAATTAATTCAGATAGGAGGTACTTTTATTTCAAAATGGTTGCGTTGATTTTGAAAGTTATACACTCCATCCGTTTCGTGCAAAGAGTTTACCATAATGACTAAAATATAACTGCAGCAATGGGAACAAAGATGTTTCTCTTCTTGTCAATTGCTCATGATGCCAAGAACACCAGCAAAAATTGCTTATCAATGAAAGGTCTGTAGTGTATAGTAGCTTCCAGATCTTCAAGGGAATCTAATTTGTTCTTTATTTGTTCCTTGTTAGTGCTTTTGGGTATTTCTATCAATCGAGATTCTGTCATATGTGATTGTAGGAACAGATCAAGTAGAATAGAGAGAGTGCTACACAATATTTGGTCTCTCGTGCTTCAGCCAGTTAGGCATAGGGGTGTGATACATAGCATAGTTGAGAAGGTGGTGTGCTAAGGATTACGTTATAGATGAAGTATAGCTTTTCTTACTTGTTGACTGAATTATTCATGCTCATGTATGCGATAGTTGTGCTGATAAATTCGGTACCTTTCTTGCAATTCTGTGTATTGTGTTAATATTCAAGCTCATAAGTTTTTTTGTGCTAGTGCACGTTCGGAGGGTACCGTCAAATACATAGCTTCTTCCTTAACATTTCCATTACTTGTGCGCTTTCCGGATAATTTTATCAAGATATGTCATGAATTTACAATCGGATTCAACAAACATGTCAAGATTATTCGACGCCCCAAGGAATATAATTTGGTTTCGAAGTTAATAAGTTTTTCATGCATACATTGGATCGGCAGAGAAAGAGTATACCGCGCAATTTCTCTTAGGCATGCTCCAAAGCACCTCATCCGGAGCGAAGAGTATGATATTCTTGACATCGACTTTCTTAGCCATTGGTAGAACTTGCAGTATGGTCGCACTTGCCCTATTCCACGCAAGAGAAACATGATAAAGTTAAAGGAAGGTTACACTGAACTTTTTGATAGAGGAGAGATTCAACAGACTGTTCTTTACAAATTAAGTGCTTCCATAAGAGCAGTAATTCGCGGTGTTTCTGAACTTCGCAACAAGTGAGGATGCCTTCCGTTTAAGGCCATTATGAACAGTGCAGATAAAAGAAAAAATGAGAATGCTTACACATTAAATACTTGGGTAGGCGAGATTGGGGAAGAGGAGAATCAACCGAATGTGGCAAAAAAGTGAACAAACGCGAAAAAGGAAGAAAAAGCAGAGAGTATTCGGAGAGAAGATTTTCTCGGAAATACAAAGAATGGGGTGTTTGGAGGCCATCTGAAGAAGCTACATTGGTCATACGAGAATTAATTCGTGTTGTTCTGAATACCACGAGAAAGGACACTTCCATGGTGGATTGAAGATCCTTAGGAATATTAAAGGAGTTAAAAGAGAATATAAAGAAAATAACAATGAAGAGATCCGTCGTGTGGTAGTAACTTTGACTTTAGGCAAGAATGATTCGGAGTGGACCAATGAATTTTATAGAGGCCTGGAGAATGATATATCTCGATTTGTCGGCTATATTTTTTGGCAAAATCCTTGGTGGTAAAGACATCCAAGAATTCCCTAAGGATTTGCAAGATCTTCATTGCATGCTTCAAAATGCAAGTTTGGCTGTACAAAACCTGTTTCTCATTGCGGAGCATACATCTCGTCGCATTGGAGGAACAAGTTAGACTACTTGAGCAAGTCGGCAGCGAGCAAGGGAGGAAGTGACAAAAAAGAAAACGCATAAAATAGAAGTTGTTGTCGAGGAAATTGAACATCAGTGGTGAAGGAGACGGGCATGAAAAGACTCAAGCAAGTGGATCTCGTCGAAGAGGGAAGGGTACTTGCAAGAAAGGGGCGAAGAAAGCTGGCACTCAAAAGTTCCACCAGATCCCTTGTGTAAGTTAATGAATGATGGGAACACGTAGACAACAATGTCTTCGGTCTGTAAACGATGTAAAATTCAAAATGGATAAATGTTGTAATGAATATTTGAATGCTCACATGCACATAATAAAAGATAGCTCATTCTTATAGTTGTTAGAAAATTGCAATCTATTTTAATAGCTTGCATTTGTTTACTTGGTGAATTAGCAAAATATTGGCTATGTACTTGTATGATTAATTTGAGCATATGATTACATCAGTTTGGATGTAGTTTCCTTGATAAATAGTCTTGTCAGACCAGTTTATTGCAAATTGAGATGAAGGTAATCTGCAAATATGTGAACTCCTCTAAAGAATATGGTTTGAAGTTGGGATATTGTTGTCCATACAAATGCACGTCTTTCTTGGGATTTGTCCAAAAAAACACACAATATTTCTTAAGGATGATCATGGAAACATTAGACACAGTGCCAGGTAGAAATGAGTCCTTCCACCTCTTAGAAACACAAGCATAAGAAGCCGCATCCTTTGCACTACTCATGTAATGTAAATTAATCAATATAACAACATTCCATCTTACAATGGTCATTGATAAATGAGAATGTGGAAACATAAGCAAAACCCATATTAGAATAGAACATCTCAACAAAAACACAAATCTGCTAGAAATTCACCTACAATAAACTCACGTACAATAAAATAGTGTAGCTTGCATACAAAAAATAAAATATCCTCTAATGTCAATTGGAATCAGGGGTTGGTCAATTTGCACCATATCTTGGAGGCGGAATGCAAACACCTCCACCATATCCTGGAGGTCGAATATTAACACCTGCATCATATCCTGTATGCGGATTGTTTACGTAGTACCAAGGTGGATTCTAAGAAATTTGTGGAGTTATCATCTGCATATTAACAATATATAAATTTATAGATTAACAATATACACTAAAAAGCAAGAATATACAAATCCACGATAAAACTAACAAACTTACATAATAGGGAAGTACATGTTCTCTAGTGTATACATCAAGAGGAACAAATAATGGAAACTCTTGTGTACCCACATGTATGATATTTTCTGCTGGTGTTAGTTCATGTACCTAGGAATAGAATGCAAAATGAAACAGAGGTTGGTGAGGGTACGATCTTTTCCTAAAAATAGCTAAAATTCTACGTTGTACATCTATTGAAACATAACAAATAATGTTGATTACAAATAAATGGAAATACCTTTGGAATCTTCTTGCTCTTTTGCACACGTTTATTTTAATTTTGTTGTATTTTGGGTATTTCAGAAGTGGATGAGTCATTGTTCTTCAAAGCCTCCTACAATATACACAAAACCAATTATAATCAGAAACACATAAACAATAGATGATATAACATACAAGGTACATGAAAAATAATTAATGATACTTTGTATCTTATTACCTTTCTTTTCTTCTTCTTTATTATTTCATAAATGGATACCTTCCTTTTTTCTGATGGGCGACCTTTAGTCCGTTTGCAAATCGGGTCAATGATATCTTGATGTATTGGTTGGGCATTCGAAGAGGCGGAGTGAATAGAGGTTGGTGAGACTATGTTACTAACTAAGCTGGATGCATTGTTTGACAAGTGTTCTTTCAAACTTTCTAATAACACTAACACCTCACTGTATTTGTTTTCGATTCGAAGCCAAATTTGCAACTTTAGTAAACACAAAGGCACAAATGATCATACATTTTTCTTCATCCTGTAGCAACCCAACCATCATAAGGGACTTTTACCCGTGAATGACATCTCTTTACATCTTTCCTCCACAATCTTGAAAATGTATTTATCCTGAAGTTCAATATTACCATATTCCTCTAAATGCGACAATGCATGTCTACAAAGTATCCCTCTGAACTCAAACAATTGACAACTACACTTGATATCAGAGTCAGTTTTATTAATTAAAACAATAAAACTCCTTATTTTCGATATCCCGTCTCCAACTTTGACATCTTCTTCTATCACCCATTCTAAATACATGTCACCTTCCTTCTTTGAAATTAGTTCACAATATAACTTGCTATCTATTAACTCTCTCTGAAATTCTTTAAACTTGGAATGGGTGTAAACATCTTGAAATTGCTTCTCCATTTCAAAACGTGTTGATAGAGGTAGCATCTGCGATGATGATCTAAAATCTGCTTGAGTCTCTTTTTCCACTTTGCTTCTAAGAGCATTGCCGTATTGTTCCACAAATTGTTTTAAAGTGGTTTTTTTATTCACATACCCATCAAAAATGCGCATGCTCTCGCCGTTGGGTGGTTGACATGCCACCAAAAACTTGACTTCAAAAACATGGGATCCATTTATGCCTCGATTATACAATCCACTCAACCAATCGCTTTTCTGCAAATGATACTTATCGATCATTGCATTCCAATTTAGTTCAAATTCTGTCGATTTCTGTGAATCATAAATGCAGTTAAACATGTCAGAAATGATCGAAGCATTTGCCTTATAACTGCCTAACTTCTGAGGAATCTTGTTCGTGATATGCCACAAACACCATCGGTGCCTAGTATTTGGAAAAACAATCTCAATTGCATTTTGCATTGCTTTATCCTGATCGATAATTATGCCTTCAGGGGCACAACCTGACATACAAGTAAGCCATGTTTGAAATAACCAACAGAATGTTTATGTTTTCTCCGATGAAATTAGACCACAACCAAGCAACATAGATTGACCATGATGATTAACTCCTACAAATGGAGCGAATGGCATGTCATACCTGTTTACAAGATATGTGGTATCAAAAGTAACAACCCTACCAAATTCCTTGTAAGCTTCTCGCTTCTAGCATCACCAAAATACATTTTGCGGTACGACCTTCAACCTCATCTATATCCATAGAAAAAAAGAAACCTGGGCTTTGAGCTTGCATCTTCAAAAAATAATATTGAATTGCCATTGCATCTCCTTGGCAGAGTCGTATATGTCTCGCTTTGTCAATATAATTTCTTGCAACTTTTACAATATATGTTGCATTCTCATATCCACCACTCTCCTCTATGCAAGCACGAATATTTTGATTTGCTCTAATCCCGACTCTATCATTTAATTCAAGTCTTCGTCTGGGTTTAGCAGGAATGAAGCGATTATGTCGAAAGTATCGTGACTTACTCGGACTTAATGCATGATTATGTTCAAGATTGAGAACTGTAATATACCATTGTCCATCTAAGCTCAAATGTGCAGATAACTTAACTGGACATCCTAATCGAGTATTTGCTTGAAGCTTTAAAGGATTACTTGATTCACTGCTAGGCTTTTCTCCTAAAGAACACATATAAGTAACGAAGGATACTAACCCATCAACCTTTTTTGATGTTCTTTTTCTAACTGGAAAACCCTTTGATGTACCATAGGCCATCCAATAGTTGAATAGTGCATCGGAATCTGGAAACGACATCCCACACTTGGGTTCTACAAATTTATCATCTTGGTGTCTTCCAACATTGGCTTCATCTTCCCCATTGATTTCTTCTTCCATATTGGCTTCATCTTCAAAAACAATAATTTGTTGTTCAACATTTTCTTCTTCTTCAAGCATTGCTTCCGCTAAGTCTTCTCCCTCCATCATGTCAAAAAGTTTAGGTATAAGTTACATGAATAAGAAAGTATTATTGCAACCTCTCAAATACCATGGCTAATCTTCGAGTTAAATCTGAAAGGAAATCCTTACCTTTCTGGAAAGAACCAACTTCATCATATACCAAATAATTGAAAGTTAAGAAATTAAAAGAGTGATTACTTAGGTGAAATCATAAGAAATCTAATACACGTTGGAGCTGTTGGCTGTAATTTGTTTTAGTGAAAGCTATTGAAACTAACCAACATTGGAGCTTTATGAAAGTGATCTGAACATGTTCGTTATGTCTTTTAATATATCCTATCACGTGTTTGAGGTTCTACTGGTTGAACCATGTTTTCCTTGTTCTCCTATTGTATCCTTCTAATTTTCTGTTTGAATTGTTTGTTCAGGGTTTCAGATACACAAACTCATCAGATTGCGGCACGGAAGGAGAAGCAGATGGAAAAATTGTATGATGCTCTGAAGTTGGGTACCGAAGACAAGAAAATGATCAATATTTTTTTTTCTAATTTTGTTTTTCTCCTAAGGGGGGCATGGGAAGGGATCGACACGAGACCTCACATTGTGAAGATGTCTACCGGGCAATGGGCAAGAAAAATGATCAATATCATTGATGCAGATTCCAAAGAAAGTAATCAAGTTTATTTGCCAAGCAATGGTCAGAAGAATGAAGATGGGTCTACTCTCAAAAAGAACTTAAGTAAGAATGGAGACGAGGATTCTTCAAATAGCGATAGCAGTGGAGAGTTTGCGAAAGAGACTAGGAAGAAGCATAAGAAAATGAGTCAGGAGAATGATAGTGATGGAGATTAGTTCGATTCGATGTTGGCATTGGAAAGAAGAGGAGTAAAAAATCATCAAGGAAGCACAAGAATTACATCCAACCAAGCTAAAGGTTCATATAGCCCCCTATACTAGGAGTCTAGGCGGGATAAAGATTGAGATGAGTTTGATGGTAAGAGAAGGCTTCTCATTTATTTTGACAGCTTCTAAGAAAGCAATGCTATTTTGTATGATTCGTGCTCTTGGAGGTGCGATGACTTACTTTTCAAAAAGAGGGTGCATTACAATATTAAATCTTCAGAGGTAGATCGAGTTGAGTAGCTAGCCTTAGTAGAGTGTAATGAGGAAGGAAGCATTTTGAAAGCTTTATGCATATGATGATAGCCTCTCTTCAAACCTTTTTTCCTTAATCCTCAAGAATTTGAATTTCAGTTTTTCTTGATTCCCATACTGATAAAAAGCTGAGTATTAGCATGTCTACGTAAAGTGAATTAAACTTGATTCTCCCAGGGGCAGAAGTTTTAAGACAAGAGAATTTGTATCACACTTGTTTGTAATAGTGATGCTGCTTCTTTCTTCTTATCCCAGGCGTGTTGTCCAGCCTCTCTGAGTTCTAATCTTCTAAATAGTGTCTTATGGGTTCCTTCAATAAATTTCTATTTTTCATAATGTGTGGCTGTTTTAGTTAGCATATATACACTTGTCTAGATCAAAACCTTTCTTGTTGCTATATGCGTAGTTCTAAAACATGTACAACAAACTGCAATATATGTTTACAAGGAAAGAAAGGCTAGGTAGGGTTGCTAACATGTTGAGTGAATATTTAGGATTTTAAACCTCACCCTCCATTTTTGTGGTTTTTTAGTGTCGCTGGTTTGTCAGTCCCTTATTATAAGTCAATACTGCTCAGTGCTGCTCGTACTTAATCTCCATTCCATCAATTTATGTTAGCTTGTTTGTTTCTTGTGTTTTGTTTTGATGGACTTCTCATGTCTTCTCCTTTAATCTAAGCTTATTTTCTTAATTATAAAAAAAAAACTACAAAAGAACTAGTTGTTCGAAATTCCTGAATGCCCAAGAAGTTTCAGATTCCAGAAGACTAGCCTGAAAAAGCCCAAGTGAAATCTGTAGCAGATACCTACATCTATTTTATGATGGTGTCTTTCATAAATCCTCTAAAAGTAACATGAGTTGGGAACAAGAATTAGTTTTTACACTTGCAGTATAAAAACAACCAACATAAATGGTGAAATGACTATTTTTTTTAATTTGCAGACTCATATTTTTTTTAATTAGCTTATTTGGATTTGAATTTTTTTGGTGACATATGATTATGTCTCACGTAGTTTTCTGATGTTTCAGTTCCTTGAACATTATGGCGAAGTAAGTATGTTGGACATAAAAGGAGCTGATGCAACTAAGGTTATTCTTGTTGTTGGAATCATGACTCTTCATTCTTTTGGGGAAGGTTCTGGTGTTGGGGTATCTTTTGCCGGCTCCAAAGGCTTGTCTTAGGGCCTTTTGATAACTTTAGCTATTGTTGTGCATAATATACCAGAGGGTTTGAAACTGTTGGGGATAAAATTGAAAAGTATATCCAATCTGATAGAAGCCATAAACCAAATCAACTGGTGGCCAAAGAAGTCAAGACTTTGATGGAGGAAGCAGGATTTGTTTTGAAGAAGAAAGATGTGGATTTGAGCGACATATGCGGTGATGCTAGAGAAAGGAAAGATATCATGCTGCCTACTCGAGTATTTGGAAATGAGATAAGTGTAATTCAGACTCGGAATCTCCGCGGGTCAAACCTCTTATCGACTGGCAGTGTTAACGAAGAGAAGAAAACTCGAGTTGCTAACAACAGGGAGGAACTCATGGCTGAACATGGTAGAGTAAGGAGACCATATTCGGCCATAAAAGATCATAGCCGCGTGTCAAAGATATTTCCTGGGCGAATCGAAGATGATACATGTCGAAGAATCTTTGAATCTCGAATGAAGCCGATGAGAATGGAGCTAATATCTGGCAAGAAATTTTTCTCTATTGTCTCTAACATCAAAAAGTTTATGAGATTCATGTGATATCGAGTTATTGTTTCTGCACAGATACATCTTGCACGCAGTCCAGTCACTTTAACCCTTTTGAAACATCCAACCAACTTAATTAAATATATCATGATCTACTATCTACTACTACTATAAAAGTCTAGGTTGTTTCTTACAATTTAATGTATGAACAAAACTAACCATGCATCTAATAAACATCCACAATAGAATTAAGGTTAAACAAGTAAAATTTGTCATAAGTAGAAAATAATGTATAAAAATAAATAACCCTAAATTTAATAAACTATTCACCATTAATTATTATTAAACAAATAAATTTGCATGGACTAATCAATTCTTTGAAGAATGAAATTGAATTTGGTCCCTCAACTTATACCTAACTTTAAATTGGATCCTACCCTTTTTAATTATATTCATTTTGTCTCATATGTTTTTTTTTTTGTCATATTCCCTCTTCGTGTCATTATCATTACAAATATCATACAATATTTTTGAATATCATGAAAATATACTTACTTAGTTAAGAGAAAAAATAATATGATTTACCTTTTTAAATTTGTTTAACATTTGTTAGGTAAAATTTTGACTACGACAAGTAACCTTAAAAGATTATCATATTGGTCCCTAAGTTATAGATCTTATTAACAAATCTCTATTCAGTTAACTAAATAATTTTTGTTATGTCCATATTTCTCTTTCTATATAAGTGTGAGTATTTTCTTACGTACAAATTAGTGTATAGGCAACAATAAAGATAATCAACCTTAAATCTTGTTTAAAAAAAAAAACAAAATGTATAGACAAAACTAACCATGCACCTAATAAACATCCACAATAGAATTAAGGTTAAACAAGTAAAATTTGTCATAAGTAGAAAATAATGTATAAACATAAATAACCTTAGATTTAATAAACTATTCACTATTAATTATTGCTAAACAAATAAATTTGCATTTGCTAATCAATTCTTTGAAGAATGAAATTGAATTTGGTTCATCAACTTATACTTAAGTTTAAATTAGATCGTACATTTTTTAAATTATATTCATTTTGTCTCATATATTGATTTTTTTTGTCATATTCTCTCTTCGTGTCATTACCATTACAAATGTCATACAATATATTTGAATATCACAAAAATACACTTACTCGGTTAAGAGAAAAAATAATATGATTTACCTTTTTAAATTTGTTTAACATTTGCTACGGTAAAATTTTGACTACGACAAACAACCTTAAAAAACTATCATATTGGTCAATAAGTTATAGATCTTACTAAAAGATCTCTATTCAGTTAACTAAATAACTTTTGTTATGACTATATTTATCTTTCTATATAAAAGTATGAGTGTTTTCTTACGTACAAATTAGTGTATAGGAAATAATAAAGATAATCAACTTTAAATCTTGTTTAAAAAATAACAAGAAATTTTTTAGGTAATCAACATAGATTTTGAAGTAATGTTTCTAAAATACTTAAAATTTGTTATGGTGAAATTTAGGTAGACATTACTAGAGGTGTATGAATTTTTTTAAACTACTGTAATAGATTTGTTAGTGAGTCTCGAGATTTTAAACAAATCGGTGGCGAGTTTACTAATTTTTTTAACCTTACATCTTGATAATATGTTTTCAATATATTTCAAAATTGTTATGATGAAATTGTTGAAGATATTACTAAAGTTATATGTATTTATTTAACTATAATAACAAATTTGTTAGTGCGTATAGAGATACTTAGGAAATCATATATTGACGTGTTTAGTGATTATCAGTGAACAAATTAAAAAGAAATGAGTTACGAAAAGAAGATATACTTTCAAGATGATGACGGAAAAAATGAAAAGTACAGTATTTGTTGGAGAAGATAGCTAAAGTTTACAGTTTATTGCATTGAATGTTTTGACTATTACAAGTAGCCTTAAAATGAACATATTGATACCTAACAAACCACTAATCAGTTAAACAAATAATTGTTGTTAGGATTTTCACTATCCTTTCCTTGCAGAAATTTTTGAATAGATCATCATATGTTAAGAAAGGTATAGAGAAACCCATAGATACATATTAATATTAAAGTAAGTATATTATATTTGATTATTTTATTTCTTAATATGAATATATAACTTTTTAAAAATAAAAGAAAATGTATTATTAATCAGTTATCTTCAAATTAACCATATTATGAATATTTATATTTTTCAAAGTAAGGTCACTTAATTTGAAAATGAGATTTCAATTTTTTTAAGTTTGCATAAAAAAATAAATATAATGAATGAAATTTCTTTAATTATTAGATTTTGAAAGCTTTAATTCTATTTATTCTCCTACTAGGTACGATAATATACTATTAAAAAAGGGAGGATCTATTTTCACTAGAATTTTTACTTATCTGATACTTTACTATTTATTGCATCAATAAAACACATATTTTGACAAAATTACCCCTTAATTATTTGCTTTTGTTAAGTTATCTAACAATGTTACTTACATAATTTTCTAAGTAAAAAAAATCACATGATATTTGGTTACCGTCCACATAAACAACATAATTATTTATTTTTTTATTTTTCCTAAATGTTATATACATAAAATTTGTGGCTAGAGTCACGTTACATAGTAAAAAACTAATATCAAAAAATATATATTAACCGAATATTAAGAAAATGTGGGATCATTATTTACTGAAATAAAAAAATAAGAATCAGATGAATTACACGTTATAATTGTAAAAAAAAATCCAATAGTAAAATCATATTTTGATACCATATAGTAAAACTTTGTACATTTTGCCTACCATAACAATTGATTCTAAATATTAACTATGAATAAATTAACCAATAATCAATTCAATACCAACCATATTATTATTATTGAATTTATGTTAATACAAAATAATGTTTAAATCAAATTAATATTTTATTATATTAATGAAGTATCACATAATCCCTTTGTTTTTAAATAATTTTATTTTTTTCTTTTTTTTCTGTTCTAAAATAATTATCTTTTTCATAACTTCCCTTTAAAAAAACACTTTTACCACTTTACCCTTACTTTTTCTACCTACTTCAATTATAACCACATACATAAGGGCATTAAAGAAAAAAATCACACATTACACCACTATTTACAATACAATCAATTACTTTTTCTTAACGGTGTGTCTGGTCAAAAGAGACAATACTTTAGAAACAAATGAAGTATAATTTAGAAATAATAAATATATTGCTCAACTTAAAATAACAAGTAATTAATTAATAATCAATTTTGTCCAAGCCTACATAAGTTAAAAACAATAACTAATAATGTGGTAAATACGTAAAAAATGTAGTGGAAATAACATTTCACTAAAAAATCATTAACAACACGTGCAACGTGCGTGCAACGTGCGTGCAACGCTCGTGCAACATGCATTCACTTGACTAGTAGCCAGAAAAATTATAGGAAAACTATTAATATTAATCTTGTTCGGGTTAATCAAGAATATTAATAACTTGAAGAAAAACTTTATACCCAAAGGATGCACAGCCAAAATTATTAAGGTCATTTTGCGACCTTTAATAGAAACAGTGTCTAAACAGAAAAAAAAATGACCAATATTAATTAATTACCATATATACCATCAATATCTAAATATCTTCATTAAGCTTTGTAAGCATAAATTATTGGGACAAAATAAAGGGCTTATAATTTTCATAATTAACCTCTCAATTGATGAGATTAGTCACACAGCCCTACAGCCTACTGGCTTGAAAGTTGAGACCAACATTACTTTAAGATTAACATTAATGTGTTACTTTGGATTATTAACCCTTGATTACAAGTCTCTCATCACTTAGCTTTTTGTAATTGTTGATGAAGATTAAAATACTCGATATGGCCGAAGCCACACGAAACTAATTAGCAAGTCAAAGCCATTAAATTGAACACTAATTACAATGTAATATCAGTAGTTAAGAATAATTCATTGATCCACTAAAATATTCTTCAAATTTAATTTTTATCTTGTTTAAGTAGTTCGTCACCTGATTATATGGTCAAGACAGAATCTCTCTCTCTCACACACACACACATGGCAAGCTTAAAATAGCCAGGGACGAGAATTTAAAGAAAGAGACAAATAAAGGGAAGCAGATTGGAGTAACGAGAATATACGATTTACCCATTATATATATATATATTAACAAATACATATGCATCAACGTCAATATTAGATTACAGTCAATTATTTAATGAATCATGCTCTTAAGGCGGCGGTGGGACCGAAGGCGGCGATGGCGGTGGGACCGGAGGTGGCGATGGCGGTGGGACCGGAGGTGGCGATGGCGGTGGGACAGGAGGTGGCGATGGCGGTGGGACCGGAGGTGGCGATGGCGGTGGGACCGGAGGTGGCGATCGTGGACGTGGACGTGGAGGTGGAGGTGGTGGAGGTGGCGAAGGTGGCGATAATAGAGTTGGAGTTGGAGGTGGAGGTGGAGGTGGAGGAGGAGGAGGTGGAGGTCGTGGAGGTCGTGGAGGTGGTGGAGGTGGTGGAGGTGGTGGAGGTGGTGGTGCATTTACCTCACATGGAAAAATGCATCTGAAGGCTGATGAGGGTGGTTCTGGTTTTGGTTTCAGTTCAATCTCATAAAAAGGCTGGTTTTGGTTTCAGTTCAATCCATAAAAGGTCGCTTCACCGTCCCGACCCATACCCGATCCGACCCACCCAAACGCCAGCCCTAATTACAAGTCTCTCATCACTTAGCTTTTGTAATTGTTGATGAAGATTAAAATACTCGATATGGCCGAAGCCCCACGAAACTAATTAGAAAGTCAAAGCCATTAAATTGAACACTAATTACAATGTAATATCAGTAGTTAAGAATAATTCATTGATCCACTAAAATATTCTTCAAATTTAATTTTTATCTTGTTTAAGTAGTTCGTCACCTGATTATATGGTCAAGACAGAATCTCTCACACACACACACACACATATGGCAAGCTTAAAATATCCGGGGACGAGTATATATGGTAATTAAACTACTACATATTTATCATACTTAGAAAATAAAAATAAAACCCAACCCGTGCAACATGTGTGCAACATACGTGCAATTTACGTGCAACGCACGTGTAACGCGCGTGCACTTGACTAGTCAAAAAAAAAAAAAAAGGGTTGTAGTTTCTTGATCACTTCTACAATCTTTTCTTGTCCTTGTAAGCCATGACTAGTATTCCAAGTAAGATATTTAATTTTTTTTTCACTCTCTAATTTTGTACCACATTACTGTATTCTTCTTTCATTTTCAAAATTCTGATTTCATTATTTGATCATACAAAAACTTTACTGCACTTGAGAACACACCTTTTTACGTTATATACAATGAAAACAGACTAGAGTCTGTGACAAAAAACTCGAATAATTGCTAAAAGTGGGGAGACATTTTTATTCAAATAGGTGGATAGGGTCCTAATGCCGCATGATGGGCCAAATTGCTGGCCGAATAAAGATAGCAACCACCAATGGCTAGTGTTTTATCGACTCGATGACTTTAGTCTCAATGGAACCGGTACCATTGAAGGTAACGACCAGCAATGGTGGGAACTCCCTTGCAATCCTCATCGGGTAATTTCTTTCTTCCAAATTTTATCCAGTCTTGTTTTCTTTACTAAAACCAGCATAATCTTCTCATGGAAAATGAAAATTTGAGATTAAAGAATGAACATTGAGCAGATTATACCTACAACTGTTGTGTGGAATTGGAAGGTTGTTAAGCTTTTTATCATCCTGACATCTAGCAATTTCTCTGCAATGTTTTTGTATTTAAATGACCTTAACTAAAATGATAGACCCACACAAGTATGCATCACAATTGACTTACAAAATAGCCATAAATCACATATGCAGAGAAATGTAAATTTCTCTGTAATGTTTTTGTATTTAAATGATCTTAACTAAAAGGATAGATACACACAAGTATGCATCATAATTGACTAACAAAATAGCCATAAATCACATCTGTAGGAATATCTTTACAATCTCACGTACACACACACACACACACATATATATATATATATATATATATATATATATATATATATATATATATATATATATATATATATATATACAAAGAGGAATTAGAGAAGTACCAGGAATTTGATTGAAAGAGAAACAAAGACCCAATGAGCAGTGAGCAGATTACCAGAATTTGCAAATTTGAATTTTTTTTGGGTTTCAATCTCACTGTGTGGGAGGAAGAGAGATGGCAGGGTGGGAGGAAAAGAGACGGCATGGTGGGAGGAAGAGAAACGGGAAGGGTGAAGAGGAAGAGAGACGGCGGAGACCGGAAGAGTGAAGTCTATCGACTTCCGCGGGAATCAGGACTCTGAACGAGGGTATTATTGTCTTGGGATTGTTTTTGCGCAAAATTCAAATATAATTACCTTAGTGGAATAAACTTAAGAGATAGGTAATACTATTATTTTGGGACGGTCGGAGAACTAAACACTTTTAACAATTGAGCTTCTACCCAAGTCAAACTCGTTCGCATACTCATTGAATTTTTTCTGTGATTTATTCCGTACAATATCATGTTGAGCTCCACTCAAGTCTAACACGGCCAAGCTCGACCACGGCTCGGTTCATTTAATGTTAAGGACCAAGCAAAATGGCAAAATTCAGTAGCAATGCTACCGAGACAAGGTTGGGTGGGTTATTTCAAAATTAATCGACATACCATCCAACCTTTACAAAGATCTCCCCGCAGGTTCATCAGAAACATGTGACTGTGATTGTGTGTGATTAAAAAAAAAACAAGTCTGCTTGATGTGATCTAAACAGTTAAACTCGCTGCATTCACTCAAACTTCATCATGTACTTCCCAAACATTAACATGAAGTTACCATACTCTTTTGGCTAAACTACAGCCAGTTCTATTAGAAAATCTATAATTGGAAAACGAGCAGAAGTCTAAAATGAAATAATGAAGAAGAGAGGACTGACCAAATGCGCATCCAGCGGCGGAGGATACTCCCAAGCAGTAGTCTCGTTGAACTTGGCCCCAAGGTCGATGCATTGCCGCTAAAGAATTCCAATTTCGTAATTGATTGATTGAAAAAAAAACTAGTTTGATGGGGAAAGCCAAGCCGGTAGGGAGCTGGGTCCTCGGGAGGAGCTCGCGGTGGAGGAAGAGAGACAGAGCAGGGACAGGAAGAACGATTACAATTTCAGATATTGGCGAGGGAATCGGGATTGAAAGAAAGTGTATTATTGTCTTGGGATTGTTTTTGCACGTGAGTTGTTATTAGAGTGGTAGAACTAGTTGTAGGGTTAGCATTTTTGGAGTTGTTATTAGAGTGGTAGAACTAGTTGTAGAGTTAGCATTTTTGTATTAGATATTAGATTGTAGGGGGTAACTTTGTAATAAGAAGATAACAAATAGGGAGTTAGAAGTAGATAACTTCTCTCACACGTGTGAATATGAGGGTGAATCCCAATCGTTAAATTTTTTAAGATAATTTAATCTCAACCTCTAAATAGTTTTATTCAATTGCGTGTGAGTATTAATTCCATTTTACGGAGTATATTAGATAGATTTGAGAAAATATTTCCATTTCTAAAATAGCATAAAATATCGGAGTAGTTACATTTCAGAAACATTTTCCCTCCAAGCAGTGAAGGCGGGGATATAAAACATCATTTGCAAAGATCTAACTTTCTCTCTTTTCTCACATCCATTCCGCCAATCCTCATGGACTCCGACTCCGATTCCGGCGGGTCCCATATCTCATCAACGCCGCCCCGACGCCCACTACCATCACCACCGCCTCCGTCGCCACGCCCAGCATCCACTTTCCTCTCTTCCAGCATATTCCGAACAAAACTAAGACCAAAGAGCAATCCGCCATCCACTTCCCGCCAAATTATAAAACCTAAACCCTCCACCAAACGAACTAAACCACCGCCTGAAAATTCCACCCCAAATTCACCTCAACCCGACCCGTTACCGATCCCTACTCCCATTTCTCCCCCACCGTTTCAAATCCGCCGCCTCTCCGATCAAAATTTCCCGGACAACACTTCCATTGACACCATCCCAGCCGGCCGCTTACACTTATCGAAGTTCGGGTCCTTTTCGAACACTCGAAGGTCACACTCAATCAACTTTGAATCGACAAAAAATGAAAATGATATCACTTCTCCATCAGTCTCTGTTGTAAATTCTTCTCAACCCGATGAAATCTTAAGTGAAGCAGTCAACACTGGGGAATCGAAGAAAGCTTTGAGGAAACATCCGAATTTGATCGGGAGCAGTGTTTTTTCTGCAGAGCCAGTGAAGAAGCCTAAATTAGTAAATGAAGGGAATTTTGTGAGGTTAAATATCAATGGTCATGGAAGGAAAAAGTTCACATATATGGGCAGGAAAAGGAACCCTAAAGCGTTCAATGGGAGTCGAAGTTCTTACAAAAGAAGGAGAAAGTTTCAGGTTAAGAGTGAAGGAGGTCAGGAGCAAGGTTTAGGTGAGGAAGAAGGATTTATTTTGGAGGAGAAAGAGAGCAAGAGATTGGGAAGTGATTTGGGACTGATTGAGGAGGCTGTGGAGGCTGTTCGAAATGATTTTTGCGATGAAAATTTGGTTAAGTTATTGAAAGTTACTCATGGTCATGATTCGTTTAGGATTGGGCAATTGGAGGCAATTAAGAGCATACTTGGTGGGAAATCGACTATGGTGATTCTGCCAACGGGGGCTGGGAAATCGCTTTGTTATCAGTTGCCCGCAATGGTTTTGCCTGGGATTACGCTTGTTATTAGTCCGTTGGTGTCATTGATGATTGATCAGCTTAGACAGCTACCACCAGCTATTCGTGGTGGTTTGCTATCTAGCAGTCAGGTTCTCTCTCTCTGCATGCATGCGAGTGAGTGTGTTTTCTTTTGTAGTTAGTTGACTTTATTTTGTCTGATTCGTTGTTGTAGACACTAGAAGAGATGTCAGAGACATTGCTGCTAATAAAAGGAGGAGCTTTGAAGGCAAGTTTATTGACTATTTCAAGTGCACTTATAGATTCTTTACATGCTTTTCCAATGTTCTTTTGCAAGATTTCCTTGATATACAGTTTATTTTCTAATTGTCAAGACTTGGGCTTTGTTTTGTCCATTTTACTGTTCTTAGTGTTATTACTATATATCTTCTAGTCAACCTTGCTTGCAAACTGCTTATTTGTATATGAACTAACTTTAGTTTAACATTTACTTCGTCTGCAGTAGTGCCAGAAACTAACTTTTGGTAATATTTGTAGCAGGTCCTTTTTGTTTCACCCGAGAGATTACTAAATGCAGAATTCACATCCATTTTTTCATCCACTCAACTTATATCACTTGTTGTCGTTGATGAGGCCCACTGTGTCTCTGAATGGTGAGTAGTTACAGTGGCATTGTTTTTACCCAAGCTCTCTAATATGTTATCTCATCTTATTTTATGTTTTAACCTTTTCACAATAGCACACATCTTTGTCCATTCTTCTTTGCATATAATAATCTAGCCAACATCTAAACTTACAGGTCACATAACTTCAGGCCTTCATATATGAGGCTTAGGGCATCCTTACTTCGTTCTACGCTTTGTGTTGGATGCATTCTTGCAATGACAGCAACTGCGACTACCAAAACTTTGCATGATGTCATGAGTGCTCTAGAGATTCCTCCCACAAATCTCATTCAGGCAACCCAGTTGAGGGACAACTTGCAGTTATCACTATTTATGAGTGAAAATAGGCAAGTTTGTATACAAATTCATGTGTATTTATCTATATACTCCTGGTTTTGCTGTCCAATGCCCAGAAAATAACAAAATTCGATCATGCCAGAATGAAAGATTTGATGGTGTTGCTCAAGTCAGTTCCCTATGTGGAAGTTAAAAGCATTATTATTTACTGCAAATACCAGGTATACATACCCCATCATCATCCCTTTAAAAAAAGGAAAAAAAATGCCCTGCCATCATGTTTCACACGTTCACCACTTGAGCTGATGATTTAATTCCTTAAATGTCACTTAAGTGGACATATCTTTACTTATCAATCTAATCGATAAGCTACTCTTCGGTGTGTAATTGCAGTCGGAAACTGAAATGATAAGAAAATTTTTATGTGATAGCAACATCAGGGCAAAGGTTAGTGCTTCAAATTTTCTGTTTTCATTTTGGGCTTTAGTTGCATGATACTTGATGTTTTGCGTGACAATACTTTCTGATTTCAGAATTACCACAGTGGGATACCTGCAAAAGATCGTAGGCGCACCCAAGAGTTGTTTTGTTCGAACAAGATAAGAGTGGTACAGAAAGTTTTCTGGTTCAATGTGGATATTAAAGCGTTAATATATAAATACAGCCTTCTTCCTTAACTTCTTGTAGCTCATTGTATTAAAATTTGCTTCTCAGATTCACTTACTTTCTTTCCCCCTCTTTCTGGAAGGTTGTTGCAACTGTGGCATTTGGTATGGGGCTTGATAAAAGCGACGTTGGAGCTGTAAGAGGAACAACAGTGCTCATTACTCTAAAGTGATTTCTCTGCATAATATTAGATCTGCTGATGCTAGAACTTTAGTGTATTATTGATCATCTGAATGGGTGCACGAACTATATACCAAATACTCCCTCCGTTTTGGGCAAAGAGTCCTTGTTTGAAAGTCAAACTTTTTTTAAAAATGACACTTTTAGTAGCTCATTAGTTATAAAATGACACTTTTATGCCATAATTTTTGAAGGTAGACTCTTTAAGTGAAACATCCCAAAATGGAATAGTGGACTCTTTGCCCGGAACGGAGGGAGTATCACTTGGTGCACAAATTTGTTTTCACAAATAAATTCATATGGAGAGCTGTAACTGTATAAATGTCTCCAAACTTTCAGTAACAATATGCCGGTATCCCACGGTCCAAATAGAAACTTATGCTGAAATTTCCCATATACTTCTGTTTCAGGTAATTCATTACAGCTTACCAGAAAGCTTGGAAGAATATGTCCAGGTTGATATCTGTTCTCTATTTTCCTTTTTTTTTAAAGAGGATCAATAGTCCTTCCCCACTTACCCCATGATGACTTGAACCCACAGCCTAATAGGTGTAGGTGAAGCGTTTTTACCACTCAAGTTGCACTTTGTTGTCGATATCTGTTCTCAATTACCAGACATTTATGTTAGATATTTATTATTCAGATAAAGAAATTCTATCTTTATAGGAGATTGGGCGTGCTGGGAGGGATGGGAGATTGTCTTATTGCCATCTTCTTTTTGATGACGCTACATATTTTAAGCTTCGTAGTCTCATGTACAGGTAACTAATTGTTGTTCCCATATTTTTGACTTTTGTTTTGTGATAGTGAAAGATCTAAACTTAACAATAGTTCTTTTTCCCAGTGACGGGGTCGATGAATTTGCAGTAAACAGATTCCTCAGTCATATTTTCAACAATGACATGAATTCAACCGGTAAAATTTGTTCACTAGCCAAAGAATCGGCATCTCGTAAATTTGACATGAAAGAAGAGGTACTTTTCAAGAACTATTACTGTTTACCGCATTGGAATCATAGTGCTTCTGATACTTACCAGTCTGCTTCTTAGAGATTCATAACCATAAAGAGCTCTTGGAGCTCCTTGTATTACTACTATCATATTTTTCAAATTTCAAGTTTTTGTACATAATTTGGTTATTAGGAAAAAGAGATCATAGCTGAAGCAAGTTACTCCTGTTTGTCAATATTCTTATGGGAGAAACTGTACATTGTTGAACAATGCATGTGACAAATTCTATGACCACCCGACAGAGATGGGAAATACAGCCGTTTGCATATATAGGCTTCAGTATGCACTATGGCTTATCAGTGACCTTTGGTTGTTGGAGAATGGGATTACCCCCATTTGTTCATTCTTGCTTCATTGACTATACAAGCCTTACTGTATGTCTTGAGGCCAGTCTTCTTTTTCTCTGGAATCTAGCATAGAGGACATATATAATCACCTTTGAGTCACGTTACTATTCAGTTGCTATAGTTAATTAGTTATTGCCATAGACTTCTATTTTTCCTTATTACCTATATTCGGGCAAAGTAATTTGTTTCTACAATATTATGTGACCGTATGGCCATTATGCATATAGCTTTTGAGTGGTTGAGTACTCAAATGAAGATACTCCCTCCGTCCCTAAATAATCGTCCCGGCGCACAGTTTAAGAAAAAGTAATTGACTTGATTATTTATATTGGTTTAATGTGTAGTTTCCTTTAATGTCCATGTATATGTGGCCCATAATTAAAGTAGAGTGAAAAAGTAAGGGTAAAGTGGTAAAAGTGATGTTCTAAAAAGGTAAGTTTCAAAGTGGACAATTATTTTGGGACGGACGAAAAAGGAAAGGAGGACGATAATTTAGGGACGGAGGGAGTAACAACTATTATGTCACATCACGTGTTTCTCTCTTTTATCTTGCTGAACTTCTACCTTTGAGATTCTTGCAGGTGATGCTGACTATTTTAACGCGCTTGGAGTTGGATAAAGTGCAGTACTTGCATCTGCTTCCCCAAATGAATGTTTCTTGTACTTTAAATTTCCATAAGGTGTAGTTTACACTGTACTGCAAAAAAAAAAAAAAAATTCTGCCTCTCTGCCTTTCTAGTTGATGTCATGTGTAGTTGCGTTCAGTGCCATTTAAGCTGTGGAAAAGAGTAATATTAAACTAGAGTATTTCGGTGAATTTTTCTTTTCATGATTGCAGACTCCCCCAGCATTGCTTGCTGCCAAGTATATTGTGGTTGCAGCTATTTTGAAAAAGTATGGTCATTACTTTGAATGAGAAAAATGTATGCTTTACAATATGCTAATAACTTGGATGCTGTTTCCAGGGCTGAAACAAAGCAAGGACAACATGTGTTTGACATACCCACTATAGCAAATAGCATTGCAGTTCGTGCCATGGACGTATATAACCAGTTGCAGAGTTTGAAGGTAACTTTGTAAATTGTTACTTGTCCTTGAGCTTTACAGAAATTCTTTCTCGGATCTGGTTATCTACCTAAACACCCCCAGAAAAGTATACAGATAACTTTGGAATTTAACTTACTCTCAAATATTAACTTTTAAAATATGGGCCCTGATTGAGGAAGGAAGGTTGTCTTAGCAGTTAGAAAATTGAGAAGATCAAATACATCTGCTTTTGCAATCTTGCGTATGTATTTTTAGATGGAGGTTTTGTGCTTCTATTGCATCATAACTGACAATGGTAATAAACATGAACCGCACATATTGGGTTAGGGGACAACTTATTTGGCTTGTGCAATTTAAAGCAACTGTTGCTATTGGAGAGCTGCCATGTTGCTCATTTTTATCTTTCCTTTCAAAGAGTTAAACTTGAGAATTCTGCTATTTTAACTTTATCATTTAATGTTGGTTTGCTTGCATTACTTAAATCTGAATTTTTTTCCCCGCATTATTTACTGCAAATTTGTAACTTGGGCATCTGAGGCTCTTAGCTGAATTGTTCTTTATATATTATTATTCAATTACTTGCATGATTGATTCTTTTTTCTTTATATATTATAATTCAGTTACTTGCATGATTGATTATTTCTCTGCTCTTCTTAGTTGAAGGAAGAAATTACATACGAATTAAAGGATCCAGCCTACTGCTACACAGTCGTGGATTCTCCAAAGGATTTATGCTCCCTGACTGCTGACCTCACAAAATGGTTATCTGAAGTTGAGAGTTGCAAGGTGATTGATTTATCTCAAAACTTCTTATGGACTTAAGTCATTTTGTTCCTTAGATTTACTTCTATGTTTGGGGTGTGGGGGATTGGTCCAACACTATTTCTTGATTTCTTATTTTCATAAGTATAATAATAATAAACTATTAAAATCTCTCTCTCTCAGTGATAAACTCTCTCTCTCTCTCTCTCCCATATTTTCTTTGATTTCTTCTTTCATTTGCTCTTTTGGAACCTCTTTTTTGTTTGACTATTTTTCTTGCTTTGTTCAATTTAATCATATGTGAGATAGCATCATAGGATCATACTGTGTCATTTGTTTGACTCCCTCCAGGTCTGACATCCTGGAGGATGATCCACAAAGTAGACCAATCTTTAAGGACAAGCCAATTGGCACAGAAGTTCTGGGGTTAACGTTATGCTGTTGAGGTTCCATTTTATTTATTTATTTTTATGTGATTATCTTACAATGATGGTCATTCTATCTTTTGACACAGGTACAGAAAATGGATGCAATGTTCAATGCTGCAGAATTTGCAGTAAAAGCATGTGATAAATCACTTGGGTGCAGTGTGAGCCAACATACGCCATGCTTGCAAAGAAAGATTTTGGAATATTTCAATGCAAGTGATGGCAGTAATGTCCCTAATAAGATGGGCCAAAGCAGGTTCGGGAATTTGTAATCATCTATTTAGATACATTTGTTAGGAAAAAAGAAGATTGAGCACTAACTGGGCCATCCTTGAGTACCGCTATATTACCATATTCTATTATTACCATATGATGTGGCGACAAGCTCAAGACTCTTGCTCATTGGGGAGATGCATAGTGTAATATTGGAACCAAACATTCATATTAATTGTCCTTGATCATATTACGTAACTTTGGGTCGGCACTAATGGTTGAATCACTTTTTGATCATGATACTTTTATCGTATTGGTAACCTTTTAAATGTCGTTCACTTGAAATTTCCCTGATCACGTTGCTTTACATTACTAATACACATTTCATTTTTCTTTGCAGCCCATTTTTGCGAGCAGATATTAAGGTGAGGGTTTCCACAAGTCACAATGTCACATAGCTCTTCCTGCTAAAGCAGAAATTTGTATTCACTATTGTTGAGAACTTTTGGTCTTGGCGGAACAGGTTTTTCTGCAAAGCAATTCCCATGCCAAATTTACCCCCAGGGCTGTTGCAAGGATAATGCATGGCATTGCCAGTCCAGCCTTCCCTTCCGAGACTTGGTCTAGAACTCATTTCTGGTATATTTGAACGACTCTTTAATCATATTTCAGAAAACCTGAAATTATTTGTGTTGGTTAGGCATTTAAATTCATTGAATCAGTTGTCACAAAACTGATGAATCGTATCAAAGTATCCATATTTCTGTATTTTCGCGAGTTTCTTACTGGTGCTTGGACATCAAATGGAACTATGAAAGTATCGGTTACAATTTTCTTTATAAAGAAAAATGCATTTGATTTGATACTATTGCATGAAATCACTTGGTCGTTATCAGCATAAGCATGTCTTGTGGTACAAGAAGCAGGATACCAAATCAGTCATCATATTTCTATATTGTGACATAGGATTATATAGTAAGAGTAAGAACCGAATGTGCTTATCCTACTTCTTAATTGCAGGGGGAGGTATATGCAGATAGATTTCAAACTTGTAATGGAAGCAGCCAAGGCAGAGCTCATGAACTGTGTTGGCACAGGTGTGCCGACGCCTCACTGACTACCAAGTCAAACAACTATTTACGACAAGTATGATTTGTCATTTAAAGGTAAACACATACACAATCTGATCTATGTGTGTGTCTCTCTCTCTCTCTTCCCGTTTTTTTAAAGACTGGGGGACAATGTTTCTTATGCTTTATCTTTTGTTTCTGTATTTGTGAATCAGCTTAGGGATATACTGCCAGAATGTGAATAGTTATGGTAGATCTAGCTAAGTGGTAAGTTGGTTTTCTCTGTGGCATTAAGAGTAGATGGGCGGTTCTGACAATAACTGCATGCTTGGGCAGTTTAGCTTTTACATACAAGGAAAAAATGGAGATAGCAATAGTAGGTCCTGTATCCACTCCAACAATACAGTACCATAAGGCAGCACTTAGTTGATTCATTCGCTTGTTCCCCAATGGCTTGAACATTTCGCTCTGCATAATAATATGGTAGCCTCCTTTGACCAATGAAAATAGAGAGCATTTGATCGGCCTGTGACATGGATTAGTCGAGGAATGTGCTGGCCGGACCAAACACTGCCTTACTGCCAACCCAAAAAACATCTGTGTATCATAATTTCTAGAGTACTATAAAAGGATTCAAGATCCCTCCATTTTTATCCATTGTAAAGTACTAAATGACTTTGGGAAGGTGGAAATTGAAATGAGAACCATTTATTTATTATTTATATTTCTCTTTTTGCCTTTGGTTCCTGGATTCCATGTTGAAAAGAAAAATACAAACTAAAACTCATGATTAATTTTTATTGTAAAAAATGTGCAAAATTAGAATTCTTCACTTAGCCTTCTATTCATATTCTTTTATTTCATTCTCCATGGTGACAAGTTTATTTTATTTCTCTTTTCCTCGCAAATTTTGCGATTATGTGTTTAGTATTACAATTTACAAAGTCAATAAATCATTTCAGTTTCCTTAGAGCTTAAATAATTTATTATTATTTTCATATAAATATTAATTTATGTGGCTCAAGTCATTCTAAA
>CM028377.1:67714488-67902182 GCA_013146195.2 Codonopsis lanceolata | reverse complement strand
ATTGAGTAATTTAAAAGGCTAAACTATATTTTAAAGAGTCTAGTTTCATAAAAATCAATAATCAACTCATTTGGAGGTGTGAGCTATTTATGGTCGATTTTACAAGATTGACTGTCTGTTGTCCAGTTTTTGCATTTGTGAGTTTTGAGTGGATTTGGCTAATGACTCTTGAACCTTGCCCTTGGCCGACCTTGATGACTTGAGGCCACCTTTTGTTGACTTGTCTAACACCCTTTTAGACCCTTAGATCATGGCTTATCAAAGGCTAGCATGCCTTGGCCAATTAGAAGTCTCTTAAAGCCTTCACTTGGATTAGGGACATAGTGGGAAGTATATAAACACAAATATTCAGCCTTCCAGCCATTTTACCCAACAAAACCAGAGAACCCAGAAGCTTGTCCGATTGTTTGAACCGAGACCGCCAAATCGAAGCTCTTGATCATCTCTACAAGAATCCTCTTTAATCAACCTTTCCTCCATTAATCATAGGACTAAGGTGAGTGACAATTCCCTGAGATTTTCATGTTAAACAAAAATAGCATGACCCCTTCATTATAGTTGTTTTAATGTTGATTGTGAACATCTTTGTGAAGACACAACCTTCAATTCAACATATAAAATGTGAGTATGATTTTATGAAATCTCTATGAAGTTATGATTTTGACATTTATTAAAGCATGAATGTTGTTTGTATTAAGCTTGGGAATAACTCTTGTGAAAGAATTCGTTCAATTCAAGGTTTAACAAAATCGCCGAAACTAGGTTTGAAACTCGAGATTGTGTTTTAGGCTAGTTCGAGAACATGAACGGCTTAGTTATCAAGTTCTAAATGAACGGAGAACTTAGGAGAAGGCAATGTGATACATATAGTATCAATACTCTTCTTGGTTTAATTGTAGTAAAACTCACCGGAGTTGAATTTAGGGAGTTATGAACAATAACGACTCCACAATCAATCCTCACGACGATTGTAGTTCGTTAGACTAATGAATTAGCTTACGATACTTTGAGATGGATTGATGAGTATGCCTTGATGTATGTGTGCTTGTAAGACTCAATCGAAGTTCTTATGTGGTTTGTGTGATTATGTTAAGTAAATGCATGATCGAGAGCATGTTATAGAATGATATATCTATTTGACATGATGAATTTAGCGTTAGACTAATGAATTAGCTTACGTGACTTTGGGATGGATTGAAGGGCATATTTGATATGTGTGCTTATAAGACTCAATCGAGTTCTTATGTGATTTATGTGATCGTGTGAAGTAAATGCATGATTGAGAGCATGTTGTAGAATAATGAATCTATTTGACATGTTGAATTCGCCTTGTCGAATTCTTGTGTGATTCCTTAAGTGAGTAAACAACTACTTGTTCCTTATTTGAGATCTCATGACGAGTAAACATCTACTTGGCATTGCATTAGTCCAGCTGGCATATTTGATTGAGTCGTTGGTGTGACAATGCATCGCCGTCACAAGTTATGGGACTCGTGATAGTGATGGATTGTTATACCGGGTTTTTTTATCACACATGCCTCCACTGTTGGCCACAAGTGGGGAAGTAGCCCCTTTGTCGTAACCAAGAGAGCACATTGGCAAGTCTAATTACCAAGTAGAGAGCTTGGTAAATCGAGTAGAGAGCTCTGCACTCGAGTAGAGAGCTCGGTACTTTGATACACTCATCACGGGTATCATTGGCACGAATGTTAACGCCTGTAGCAGCAGAGCTACGCAGCGGCATCGGTTTCATATCATATCCTCCGTATATGTGGTTTACCTTTATAGCACTTATGTGAAACAATGTGCTACCATGGATATGTGTTTTATGTGTTTATTAAATGAATGTTTTGATTGACTTGATATTAAAAATGATATCTTGATATGTATGTTTGATGATGCCATGACATGCATAATTGTTAACTCACAAAGTCTTTATGACTTACCCCCTCCCTTTATCGCTTTGTGATCCGAGCCGCTCAGTGTACCGCTCGTTGAGGTGTGTCAGAGGATTTGTGCTTGTCCGTGATCGCATGCATTTGGTTGTGGTTTTTAGATGTCCTTATTTTGTTCTTACGCTTTGTAAGGACGTTGGGTATAGCAAGTCATTTAGACTTCGCTTGGGAATTTGGTTTTGTTGTATTTGTGTCTATATCGGTATTCTATTTTGAGTGCCTACATACGCCGAGCCTTGTATAGTCAGATTATGGTTCATCTATTTAAAACTTCCGCTGGAATTACTTTAGCTCTTATTTAAGTATGTTGTTCTCCCAGGCATGTTATAGCCGCTGAGGTATATTTGCATGAACTGTAGTGTTGGGTTCCGTAGTAAAGTCGCCGATGATTTGGTATAATTGTATTAATTGTTATATCAGTGTAAAAAGTTTTAAAATATTCCGCCTTTTCGCCGAGTCGCGCTATCTCGAAATGTTATGCGTACGTCGTTTTTTCCAAAACTCGAAGTCTTTGATTGTATTGTTGTCCTATTTGGACAACTTGACTTGTGATTCCATCTCGGGGTCCGGGTCGGGTCGTCACATATTATGCACAACAATAGCTAAAGTTATCAAAAGGCCCCGATACAAGCCTTTGAGCCGGCAAAGATACCCCAACACCAGAACCTTCCCCAAAAGAATGAAGAGTCATGATTCCAACAACAAGAATAACCTTAGTTGCATCGCTCCTTTTATGTCCAACATACTTACTTCGCCATAATGTTCAAGGAACTGAAACATCGAAAACTACGTGAGACATAATCATATGTCACCAAAAAAATTCAAATCCAAATAAGCTAATCAAAAAAATCTGAGTCTGCAAATTAAAAAAAAAGTCATTTCACCATTTATGTTGGCTGTTTTTATACTATAGGTGTAAAAACTAATTCTTGTTCCCAACTCATGTTACTTTTAAAGGATTTATGAAAGACACCATCGTAAAATAGATGTAGGTATCTCTGATTTCACTTGGGCTTTTCAAAGGCTAGTCTTCTGAATCTGAAACTTCTTGGGCATTCAGAATTTCGAACAACTGGTTCTTTTGTAGTTTTTTTTTATAATTAAGAAAAGAAGCTTAGATTAAAGGAGAAGACAGGAGAAGTCCATCAAAACAAAACACAAGAAACAAACAAGCTAACATAAATTGATGGAATGGAGATTAAGTACGAGCACTGAGCAGTATTGACTTATAATAAGGGACTGACAAACCAGCGACACTAAAAAACCACAAGAATGGAGGGTGAGGTTTAAAATCCTAAATATTCACTCAACATGTTAGCAACCCTACCTAGCCTTTCTTTCCTTGTAAACATATATTGCAGTTTGTTGCACATGTTTCAGAACTACGCATATAGCAACAAGAAAGGTTTTGATCTAGACAAGTGTATATATGCTAACTAAAACAACCACACATTATGAAAAATAGAAATTTACTGAAGGAACCCATAAGACACTATTTAGAAGCTTAGAACTCAGAGAGGCCTGACAACACACCTGGGATAAGAAGAAAAAAGCAGCAACACTATTACAAACAAGTGTGATACAAATTCTCTTGTCTTAAAACTTCTGCCCCTGGGAGAATCAAGTTTAATTCACTTTACGTAGACATGCTAATACTCAGCTTCTTATCAGTATGGGAATCAAGAAAAACTGAAATTCAAATTCTTGAGGATTAAGGAAAAAAGGTTTGAAGAGAGGCTATCATCATATGCATAAAGCTTTCAAAATGCTTCCTTCCTCGTTACACTCTACTAAGGCTAGCTACTCAACTCGATCTACCTCTGAAGATTTAATATTGTAATGCACCCTCTTTTTGAAAAGTAAGTCATCGCACCTCCAAGAGCACGAATCATACAAAATAGCATTGCTTTCTTAGAAGCTGTCAAAATAAATGAGAAGCCTTCTCTTACCATCAAACTCATCTCAATCTTTATCCCGCCTAGACTCCTAGTATAGGGGGCTATATGAACCTTTAGCTTGGTTGGCTGTAATTCTTGTGCTTCCTTGATGATTTTTTACTCCTCTTCTTTCCAATGCCAACATCAGAATCATAACCATAATCTCCATCACTATCATTCTCCTGACTCATTTTCTTATGCTTCTTCCTAGTCTCTTTCGCAAACTCTCCACTCTATCGCTATCTGAAGAATCCTCGTCTCCATTCTTACTTAAGTTCTTTTTGAGAGTAGACCCATCTTCATTCTTCTGACCATTGCTTGGCAAATAAACTTGATTACTTTCTTTGGAATCTGCATCAATGATATTGATCCTTTTCTTGTCTTCGGTACCCAACTTCAAAGCATCATACAATTTTTCCATCTGCTTCTCCTTCCGTGCCGCAATCTGATGAGTTTGTGTATCTGAAACCCTGAACAAACAATTCAAACAGAAAATTAGAAGGATACAATAGGAGAACAAGGAAAACATGGTTCAACCAATAGAACCTCAAACACGTGATAGGATATATTAAAAGACATAACGAACATGTTCAGATCACTTTCATAAAGCTCCAATGTTGGTTAGTTTCAATAGCTTTCACTAAAACAAATTACAGCCAACAACTCCAACGTGTATTAGATTTCTTATGATTTCACCTAAGTAATCACTCTTTTAATTTCTTAACTTTCAATTATTTGGTATATGATGAAGTTGGTTCTTTCCTAGAAAGGTAAGGATTTCCTTTCAGATTTAACTCGAAGATTAGCCATGGTATTTGAGAGGTTGCAATAATACTTTCTTATTCATGTAACTTATACCTAAACTTTTTGACATGATGGAGGGAGAAGACTTAGCGGAAGCAATGCTTGAAGAAGAAGAAAATGTTGAACAACAAATTATTGTTTTTGAAGATGAAGCCAATATGGAAGAAGAAATCAATGGGGAAGATGAAGCCAATGTTGGAAGACACCAAGATGATAAATTTGTAGAACCCAAGTGTGGGATGTCGTTTCCAGATTCCGATGCACTATTCAACTATTGGATGGCCTATGGTACATCAAAGGGTTTTCCAGTTAGAAAAAGAACATCAAAAAAGGTTGATGGGTTAGTATCCTTCGTTACTTATATGTGTTCTTTAGGAGAAAAGCCTAGCAGTGAATCAAGTAATCCTTTAAAGCTTCAAGCAAATACTCGATTAGGATGTCCAGTTAAGTTATCTGCACATTTGAGCTTAGATGGACAATGGTATATTACAATTCTCAATCTTGAACATAATCATGCATTAAGTCCGAGTAAGTCACGATACTTTCGACATAATCGCTTCATTCCTGCTAAAACCAGACGAAGACTTGAATTAAATGATAGAGTCGGGATTAGAGCAAATCAAAATATTCGTGCTTGCATAGAGGAGAGTGGTGGATATGAGAATGCAACATATATTGTAAAAGATGCAAGAAATTATATTGACAAAGCGAGACATCTACGACTCGGCCAAGGAGATGCAATGGCAATTCAAAATTATTTTTTGAAGATGCAAGCTCAAAGCCCAGGTTTCTTTTTTTCTATGGATATAGATGAGGTTGAAGGTCGACTGCAAAATGTATTTTGGGCTGATGCTAGAAGCAGAGAAGCTTACAAGGAATTTGGTAGGGTTGTTACTTTTGATACCACATATCTTGTAAACATGTATGACATGCCATTCGCTCCATTTGTAGGAGTTAATCATCATGGTCAATCTGTGTTGCTTGGTTGTGGTCTAATTTCATCGGAGAAAACAGAAACATTCTGCTGGTTATTTCAAACATGGCTTACTTGTATGTCAGGTTGTGCCCCTGAAGGCATAATTACCGATCAGGATAAAGCAATGCAAAATGCAATTGAGATTGTTTTTCCAAATACTAGGCACCGATGGTGTTTGTGGCATATCACGAACAAGATTCCTCAGAAGTTAGGCAGTTATAAGGCAAATGCTTCGATCATTTCTGACATGTTTAACTGCATTTATGATTCACAGAAATCGACATAATTTGAACTAAATTGGAATGCAATGATCGATAAGTATCATTTGCAGGAAAACGATTGGTTGAGTGGATTGTATAATCAGAGGCATAAATGGATCCCATGTTTTTTGAAGTCAAGTTTTTGGGCTGGCATGTCAACCACCCAACGAAGCGAGAGCATTAACGCATTTTTTGATGGGTATGTGAATAAAAAAACCACTTTAAAACAATTTGTGGAACAATACAACAATGCTCTTAGAAGCAAAGTGGAAAAAGAGACTCAAGCAGATTTTAGATCATCATCGCAGATGCTACCTCTATCAACACGTTTTGAAATGGAGAAGCAATTTCAAGCTGTTTACACCCATTCCAAGTTTAAAGAATTTCAGAGAGAGTTAATAGATAGCAAGTTATATTGTGAACTAATTTCAAAGAAGGAAGGTGACATGTATTTAGAATGGGTGATAGAAGAAGATGTCAAAGTTGGAGACGGGATATCGAAAATAAGGAGTTTTATTGTTTTAATTAATAAAACTGACTCTGATATCAAGTGTAGTTGTCAATTGTTTGAGTTCAGAGGGATACTTTGTAGACATGCATTGTCTGCATTTCTGAAGGAATATGGTAATATTGAACTTCCAGATAAATACATTTTCAAGATGTGGAGGAAAGATGTAAAGAGATGTCATTCACGGGTAAAAGTCCCTTATGATGGTTGGGTTGCTACAGATGAAGAAAAAAGGTATGATCATTTGTGCACTGTGTTTACTAAAGTTGCAAATTTGGCTTCAGATACTGAAAACAAATACAGTGAGGTGTTAGTGTTATTAGAAAGTTTGAAAGAACACTTGTCAAACAATGCATCCAGCTTAGTTAGTAACATAGTCTCACCAACCTCTATTCACTCCGCCTCTTCGAATGCCCAACCAATACATCAAGATATCATTGACCCGATTTGCAAACGGACTAAAGGTCGCCCATCAGAAAAAAAGGAAGGTATCCATTTATGAAATAATAAAGAAGAAGAAAAGAAAGGTAATAAGATACAAAGTATCATTAATTATTTTTCATGTACCTTGTATGTTATATCATCTATTGTTTATGTGTTTCTGATTATAATTGGTTTTGTGTATATTGTAGGAGGCTTTGAAGAACAATGACTCATCCACTTCTGAAATACCCAAAATACAACAAAATCAAAATAAACGTGTGCAAAAGAGCAAGAAGATTCCAAAGGTATTTCCATTTATTTGTAATCAACATTATTTGTTATGTTTCAATAGATGTACAACGTAGAATTTTAGCTATTTTTAGGAAAAGATCGTACCCTCACCAACCTCTGTTTCATTTTGCATTCTATTCCTAGGTACATGAACTAACACCAGCAGAAAAGATCATACATGTGGGTACACAAGAGTTTCCATTATATGTTCCTCCTGATGTATACACTAGAGAACATGTACTTCCCTATGATGTAAGTTTGTTAGTTTTATCGTGGATTTGTATATTCTTGCTTTTTAGTGTATATTGTTAATCTATAAATTTATATATTGTTAATATGCAAATGATAACTCCACAAATTTCTTAGAATCCACCTTGGTACTACGTAAACAATCCGCATACAGGACCTCCAGGATATGGTGGAGGTGTCTGCATTCCGCCTCCAAGATATGGTGCAAATTGACCAACCCCTGATTCCAATTGACATTAGAGGATATTTTATTTTTTGTATGCAAGCTACACTATTTTATTGTCAGTGAGTTTATTGTAGGTGAATTTCTAGCAGATTTGTGTTTTTGTTGAGATGTTCTATTCTAATATGGGTTTTGCTTATGTTTCCACATTCTCGTTTATCAATGACCATTGTAAGATGGAATGTTGTTATATTGATTAATTTACATTACATGAGTAGTGCAAAGGATGCGGCTTCTTATGCTTGTGTTTCTAAGGGGTGGAAGGACTCATTTCCACCTGGCACTGTGTCTAATGTTTGCATGATCATCCTTAAGAAATATTGTGTGTTTTTTTGGACAAATCCCAAGAAAGACGTGCATTTGTATGGACAACAATATCCCAACTTCAAACCATATTCTTTAGAGGAGTTCACATATTTGCAGATTACCTTCATCTCAATTTGCAATAAACTGGTCTGACAAGACTATTTATCAAGGAAACTACATCCAAACTGATGTAATCATATGCTCAAATTAATCATACAAGTACAGAGCCAATATTTTGCTAATTCACCAAGTAAACAAATGCAAGCTGTTAAAATAGATTGCAATTTTGCTAACAACTATAAGAATGAGCTATCTTTTATTGCATGTGCCTGCCGACATTCAAATATTCATTACAACATTTATCCATTTCGAATTTTACATCGTTTACAGACCGAAGACATTGTTGTCTACGTGTTCCCATCATTCATTAACTTACACAAGGGACCTGGTGGAACCTTTGAGTGTCAGCTTTCTTCGCCCCTTTCTTGCAAGTACCCTTCCCTCTTCGACGAGATCCACTTGCTTGAGTCTTTTCATGCCCGTCTCCTTCACCATTGATGTTCAATTTCCTGACAACAACTTCTATTTTGCGTTTTCTTTCTTTGTCACTTCCTCCCTTGCTCGCTGCCCGTACTCTGCTCAAGTAGTCTAACTTGTTCCTCCAATGCAACAGAGATGTATGCTCCGCAATGAGAAACAGGTTTTGTACAGCCAAACTTGCATTTTGAAGCATGCAATGAAGGTCTTGCAAATCCTTAGGGAATTCTTGGATGTCTTTACCACCAAGGATTTTGCCAAAAATTATAGCCGACAAATCAGATATATCATTCTCCAGGCCCTCTATAAAATTCATTGGTCCACCTGAATCATTCTTGCCAAAAGTCAAAGTTACTACCACACGACGGATCTCTTCATTGTTATTTTCTTTATATTCTCTTTTAACTACAATATTCCTAAGGATCTTCAATCCACCATGGAAGTGTCCTTTCCTGTGGTATTCAGCAACAGCACGAATTAATTCTCGTATGACCAATGTAGCTTCTTCAGATGGCCTCCAAACACCCCATTCTTTGTATTTCCGAGAAAATCTTCTCTCCGAATACTCTCTCTGTTTTCTTCCTTTTTCGCGTTTGTTCACTTTTTTTGCCACATTCAGTTGATTCTCCTCTTCCCCAATCTCAGCTACCCAAGTATTTAATGTGTAAGCATTCTCATTTTTTCTTTTATCTGCACTATTCATAATGGCCTTCAACGGAAGGCATCCTCGCTTGTTGCAAAGTTCAGAAACACCGCGAATTACTGCTCTTATGGAAGCACTTAATTTGTAAAGAACAGTCTGTTGAATCTCTCTTCTATCAAAAAGTTCAGTATAACCTTCATTTAACTTTATCATGTTTCTCTTGCGTGGAATAGGGAAAGTGCGACCATACTGCAAGTTCTGCCAATGGCTAAGAAAGTCGATGTCAAGAATATCATACTCTTCGATGCGTCGGATGAGGTCTTTGGAGCATGCCTAAGAGAAATTTCTGCGCCTACTCTTTCTCTCGATCCAATGTATGCATGAAAAACTTATTAACTTCGAAACCAAATTATATTCCTTGGGGCGTCGAATAATCTTGACAGTCATTGAATCCTTGTAAATTCATGACATATCTTGATAAAATTATCCGAAAGCAGACAAGTAATGGAAATGTTAAGGAAGAAGCTATGTATTTGACGAAGTACCCTCCAGGCACAGGCACTAGCACAAAAAAAAAAAAGCTTATGAGCTTGAATATTAACACAATACACAGAATTGCAAGAAAGGTACCGAATTTATCAGCATAACTATGGCATACATGAGCATGAATAATTCAGTCAACAAGTAAGAAAAGTTATACTTCATCTATAACGTAATCCTTAGCACACCACCTTCTCAACTATGCCGTATCACACCCCTATGCCTAACCGGTTGAAGCACGAGACCAAATATTGTGCGCACTCTCTCTATTCTACTTGATATGTTCCTACAATCACATATGACGTAATCTCGATTGATAGAAATACCCAAAAGCACTAACAAGGAACAAATAAATAACAAATTAGATTCCTCGAGATCCGGGAGCTACTATACACTACGCACCTTTCATTGATAAGCAATTTTCTTTGGTGTTCTTGGCATCATGAGCAATTGACAAGAAGAGAAACATCTTTGTTCCCATTCTTTGCGGTTATATTTTAGTCATTATGGTAAACTCTTTGCACGAAAGCGGATGGAGTGTATAACTTTCAAAATCAACGCAACCATTTTGAAATAAAAGTACCTCCTATCTGAATTAATTAGCTTCATTCAATTTTAAAAACTTCACATTTCATGCAGTTTACTCAAGAAGTTTGTGTCATACAAATTGTAGAATGAACTAAATGACGAGCTTCGAGCGTTTAACTTCATCTAGTTAGTGTTATAGTTGGCACGGGCATTGGCTCAACCTAGTACATGGTTGAACCATTCAGCTGCCTCACAAATCAGCCAATAGTGACTAGTGAGGCCAACTCCGCTCCCATGTAAGCCCGCTTTACTCTGGTAAAAAGTGATACTTTTTGTATAACAAAGTAAGACATAAGCATCATGTTTTTGAAATAAAAGCAAAAATTCGAAAAATAATGTTGGAGATATGTAATTAAAAATTATAAAATATAATTACCTTAGCGGAATAAACTTAAGAGATAGGTAATACTATTATTTTGGGACGGTCGGAGAACTAAACACTTTTAACAATTGAGCTTCTACCCAAGTCAAACTCGTTCACATACTCATTGAATTTTTTCTGTGATTTATTCTGTACAATATCATGTTGAGCTCCACCCAAGTCTAACACGGTCAAGCTCGGACACGGCTCAGTTCATTTAATGTTAAGGACCAAGCAAAATGGCAAAATTCAAGTAGCAATGCTCTTGAGACAAGGTTGGGCTTGGCGGGGTTATTTCAAAATTAATCGACATACCATCCAACCTTTTACAGCATCTCCCTGCAGGTTCATCAGAAACATGTGACTGTGATTGTGTGTGATTAAAAAAAAACAAGTCTGCTTGATGTGGTGTAAACAGTTAAACTCGCTGCATTCACTCAAACTTCATCATGTACTTCCCAAACATTAACATGAAGTTACCATACACTTTTGGCTAAACTATAGCCAGTTCTATTAGAAAATCTATAATTGGAAAACGAGCAGAAGTCTAAAATGAAATAATGAAGAAGAGAGGACTGACCAAATGCGCATCCAGCGGCGGAGGATACTCCTAAGCAGTAGTCTCGTTGAACTTGGCCCTAAGGTCAGGATGCAATTCGCCGCTAAAGAATTCCAATTTCAGAATTGATTGATTGAAAAAAAAACCTAGTTTGATGGGGGGGGGGGAAAGCCAAGCTGGTAGGGGAGCTGGGGAGGAGCTTCGCAGTGGAGGAAAAGAGACAAACAGGGACAGGAAGAACGATTACAATTCAGATATTGGTGAGGGAATCGGGATTGAAAGAAAGGGTATTATTGTCTTGGGATTGTTTTTGCACGTGAGTTGTTATTAGAGTGGTAGAACTAGTTATAGAGTTAGCATTTTTGTATCTAATATACAATTGAGCTCATACTCACATATGTGCAATTGAATAAAGCTATTTAGAGGTTGAGATTAAATTATCTTAAAAGATTTAACGGTTGGGATTCACTCTTATATTCACATGTATGAGAGTAGTTATCCACTTCTAACTCTCTACTTGTTCTATCTTTATTACAAAGTTACCCCTTGCAATTAATATTATTATCTAATATACAATAGAGCTCATACTCACACATATGCAATTGAATAAAACTATTTAGAGGTTGAGATTAAATTATCTTAAAAGATTTAACGGTTAGAATTCACCCTCACATTCACATGTGTGAGAGTAGTTATCCACTTCTAACTCCCAATTTGTTCTCTCCTTATTACAAAGTTACCCCCTATCTAATATCTAATATGCAATTGAGCTCATACTCACATATGTGCAATTGAATAAAACTATTTAGAGGTTGAGATTAAATTATCTTAAAATATTTAACGGTTGAGATTCACCCTCATATTTACATGTGTGAGAGTAGTTATCCAGTTCTAACTCCCTATTTGTTCTCTCCTTATTACAAAGTTACCCCCTACAAACAATATTATGAACAATCGTCCCTTTTTTCTTTTCCCTGTGTTTTCTCTCCGCATTACAAAGTCACACCTTGCGATTATTAATCTTTTAAACAATCACCCCCTATAAACACATTAATCTCAGTTGCTTGACTGAAGCTGTCTGGCAGTAGGGATTGATTTCAGTCATAAGATCCAACGGCCATGAGTTAGTTACATAGAACTCCTTACAAATAATCTCTTTCAACTATGAGTCGAGTTCGAATAGCGCCCCTCAATTGTAACATTTCTTAAAATCAGATATAGGCACGAATACGAAGATCTAGGCACCTTCTATTTAGGTATTGTCGTTTCAATGAAATGTTGTGCCATAGGTACGGGCACGAAGATCTAGTATATATATAATGACAAAGGTACATTTTTTCCTCCAATATCTCACTTTTGAGTTATCATTTCACTTTTTCTCTTTCCTATCATCTCCATATTTTCTCTCTTTCTCTTTCTCTCTCCCGTCTCTCATATTTTTTCTTTTAATTATGTTTAAACATTTTTTTCTCTTCAAACATAAAAAATAGTAACTAAAACAAAAATAATAGTTTTAGAGTCAATAAAAATAAAAATATAAGAGGTTAGTAAAATAAAAAATAATTTATGGAACAAGTCACTATTAAAATAAAAGTTACATAATCAACAAAACAAAAATAATTTAATGCGGAAGTTAGTAAAATAAAATAAATTACGGAACAAAAGTTTAAAACAAATTCTTAAAAATATATATGTAAAACAAAAATACATTAGTAAAATAAAAATATTTGATGGAACAAAAATAATAGTTACAGAGTCAATAAAACAAAAACATTTAAAACTGAGGTTACTAAAATAATAAAAATAATTTTGCAGAACAAAAGTTTAAAACAAAATCTTAAAAATAGTTATGTAAAACAAACATACATTAGTAAAATAAAATTATTTGATGGAACAAAAATAATAGTTACAGAGTCAATAAAAAAAATAATTTAAATTGAGGTTAGTAAAATTATAAAAATAATTTACGGAACAAAAGATTAAAACAAATTCTTAAAAATAGTTATGTGAAACAAAAATACGTTGATAAGATAAAAATACTTTATGGAACAAAATTAATAGTTACAGAGTTAATAAAACAAAAACAATTTACACCGAGGTTAGTAAAATAATTTACGGAACAAAGGTATTTCGTAAGACTAATTCTTAAAAATAAAACAAAAATAATAATAAAATAAAAAATATATTGGAAGTTAGTAAAATCAAAATAATTTACGAAACAAAAATAATAGTTAACAATAAAAATAATTTCGTTATTTTGATTTTAGTTTATTTTCTTATCAGAAATTCATTTATTCATAAAATACAAATATAATTTAATAAAAGTAATCATTCAAAATGAAGAACTTATTTGAGTTCAAATTCTATTTACATGGCGGAAAAAATTCAAGTTGGTTCGAAGACATTCGTTCTAGAGAGTTTTTGAATAGTATAAAGTGTTCGGGGTTGCCAAACCATAAATTGACACTTAAAATTGGTGTTCCAATAATGCTATTGAGAAACATTGACCATGCTGCATTGTGCAATGGAACAAGACTAATCATCATAAATCTTGAGGATACATTGTTGAAACAAATTTTTTGAAATGAATGAATGTTGGAGAAAAGGTTTTTTATCTCAATATTGTCATTAAATCCATTCGACGTAGACCATAAGGGGTGACCTAGTGGTAGAGTTGAGACTTTACAAAATGTGAGGTCTCATATTCAATCACTTCCCATGCCCCCTTAGGGGAAATGTCTTTAAAAAAAAAACTCCATCTAATGTAAGGCTGACTTTCAAATTCCAGAGAAGACAATTTTCATTGTTGGTTTCATATGCAATGGCAATTTTTTATTTTTTTTACCCCAACCCTTTTTTTTTTAATGCCTTGAAAGGCTACAATTATATATATATGATGTCTTTGGTGTGGCTCGAACAAATGGTGCCTCTGGTGAGGCTTTGAACACCCGACCTCCGTTGAGAGTAGTTAAGTCCCAGGGCTTGAAATCTCAACCTCTCCGTTAAGATAAGTGAGTAGCTAAATGGGGCCTTTGGATAAGGCTTTAAACTCTTCACCGACCTTGAAGAAGACTCATGAGACTCCGTTAACACCCAACCTCTCCGTTAGTGAGAGCATTAGCTAGAGCTCGTTGGTATATAATGGCAATTAACAAGTGTGAAAATCAATAATTGCATGTAGGTCTTTCTAGAGTAACAAATTATTCTGATTTGAAGATATTGATATGCGATGAAGATGAAAACCAACTAATAAACCAACAAATGTTGTGTATAAAGAATTTTTTTAGAATCTATAACGATTATTGATATACTGATGTGTATTTGTTAATAAACTGATTCTTCTTATTTTATCCTTTAAGATTTTTATTCTCGTTATTTTATTTATGTACGATTTAGTTGAAAAAGATGGATGATCGTGTGTTTAACGCACGAGTTAACAAAACTAGTAAATCAAAAAGAAATGTATCAAAATTTAATGGTTGAGATTCACTCTCACATTCACATGTGTGACAGTAGTTATCCACTATTAACTCTATTTTCTTTCACTCTGTTACAAAGTCACCCCATATAATTAATATTATGAGCAGTTACACTCTTGAGATTAATCTTCTAAACCATTACCCCTTACAAAACATCAACCTTACATTAATATCTACTATACAATATAGCTCAGTCTCGCACGCTCACGATTGACAAAAGCTATTCAGGGGCTGAGATTCATTCAATTACGGAGATCCTACAGCCTGTATCAAATTGCAACCCCAAGCGTGTGAAAGCGGTTCCCCAACCCCCCCCCCCCACTTTCGTCTCCTTAACCCCTGTCTGGTACCTACCTTTCCCCCTCCAAACCCACGTCTCTCACTCTCCAGCCTTTTCTCTCTCAACAACGGCTCAAGGTCACTCATATGTACTGGTCGGCGGCGAGCTGAGGTAAGAAATTCTTTCTCTCTCTCTTTCTCTATCTCTTTCTCTCTCTTCCTCTCTCTGCGTGTGAAAGCGGTTCCCCAACCCCGCCCCCCCCTCTTCCTCTCTCTGCGTATTTTGGTTTCTTCCTCCTGATCTCTCTCATCCTCAGTTTCTTCCCCCTTTTTCGTTTTATTTGGGTGTTTTACTGAGAGGAGGATGACTATCCAGGAGTGGGGTAAGGGTAAGGGCTGAGAATGATTTTGGGGAAGAAGAAAGCGGGATGAAAAAAGAATTTGATTTTTCATCTACGATGTGACCCACTTCAAGAGCTTGATTTGGGTTTAGATTTGAGTTTTTTTTTGTGGCGAGGGGGTCAGGTCAGAGTGAGAGAGATGTGAGAGGCGGGGGTAGGGTATTGATTGTTGGGTGGGGAGAAAAAGGGGACGAGAGGAAGGTGGAGGCTTGGACGGTTTCCTGATGTGAAATGAGGTTCATTCCTGGTGTGTTCTTCATCTTTTTTTTTTCTTTCTTTATGATGGGTGAGAACTGAGAACTGATTTTGTAATTGAGAGATTAAACAGATTTTCTGATGGGTATTAATGGGGAGGTTGCAGAAGGGGGAAGAAGAGATTATTTCTGTTTTGGCACACCGTTTTGCGTGTCAATGATCAATTTCGTTTTTGAATTAAAATCTGATTTTTGACTGCTTTTGGTCAACCCACTATTTAGATCGAGGCCCTCAATTTGCCATTAGAATGTCACTTCGAGTTGCCCTCAACTACAAGGATTGTGAAAGGGTAATGACTTTGATTAGGACATTCTCGCCAGCCCATTTTGAAAATGGGACTTGGAACAATGGAGGAAGTTGTAATCGGAAGTTGAATTGGCCGACTACTATTTAGGCCTGAGAAACATACAGTTTGAAGAATACGAAAGACCCAAGAAATTCCAAGTGAATACAAGGGAGAATGTGAGAAGTGACGTCTCTTATCCCATAAATTTTTATGGCAAAGTTGTTACAGGGTCGGATGGAAAGAGACCTTGGATTGGGAGAAAGATATAAAAGCGGGTTGCAAGTGATGTCCCAATACGGGTATAAAACTAAAACAACAATCGACCTTATTTGTGGTCCACTAAAGTTCCGTCGGCAGATTTCAATTTGGATGCTTTTAATGCTGGAGACCACATTAAAGCCTGTGAAAGCCAAGCAAATGCGGAAAAGGTTTGTGTGCTACCTGATAAAATAAAGGTTTTTGTTCTATTTGTGGCTACATTTTGGATGTTGTCTCCCCAAAAAAATAACACCCGTGCCATTACTGCCCACTCTTTCACTTAAGTGAAAAAAAGGAAGGGTTCTATCATCAAGAAAGTATCCAATTAGTATTAGTCGTCTTTCCCATTGCCTAAGACCCTTGAAGCAATTTGAGATGGAAATGTAACTTATAGGATGTAATTGGGGCCATAAGTGTGCAGAAACACGAGAAACTTTGAATTAGGATATTGCATTGTTCTATTTTATTTCCTAGCTCTGACAGAACCCTATTTCACTTATATAAGATTACATAGAAATTGCATTGTGGCTAGATTGGAATTAGGTTCTTACACTCTTTTGTGTGGAAATGTTTGGGCAGCATTCCATAAGTTACATTGAAAATGAAGATGTTTCTTATGAATAGGGAGTAAAGAAGACTTTTATCGGTCAGTTTGTCTATGTGTCATTCTAATCTCAGCTACCATCCTTTATTTCTTTTCATCCAATTGGTCTTTCTAGGTTGTTGGCATTTTATTCATAGGCACTGCAAACACAACAAGAATATTCTAAGACTTCCAGTTGATTTCAGATTTGCTATATATTATATCCTGGGGATGAATTCGATGGAGGGAAAGATCTTTCGGTTGAAGCAACAATATACTTTATGCTCAGCTTCCCTCCAAGATATCATTACACGTTTTGAGAAGAGATCTGGCGGGAATGTGAAACACCAATTCAAAAAATGGTCAAATTGATATTCAAAGTAAAAAATTGACTCTTTTTATGAAATAGTGGACTAATATAAGTTTGGGGTAATTCATCGACATACATTCAAATTTAGTCAATTATCATAAAATTAAAAAAAAAATACAATCCATCTGTCCTAAAAAATCACATTGATTATTTTTTTGTTAGCTTGATTAAACTTTTTTTTTTTGTTGAAAATTTACTAAACTTTAAAGTAGAGAGGTAGCATGTTGGAAAAAATTGTGGGCGATAATCTTTTTAAAATTTTCAATCGTTTAATCGGAAAATATACTTCATACATCTCAATGCAAAAAATCATGCTTTATTATACTTTTTTTTGGATGAGTTACAAACAAAAAGACTATTTTGAAATCAAAAATATTTCATTTTGGAAAAAAAAATAAAGCAACAATAAAAATCAATCTAGGGAGGGCTAATTCATTTCCACATTATCTGTTTCATTAACAGTTTAGTGTCTATCTTCCACACTAAATCTATAATATAAAACATGTCACACGGTTAAAAAAAAGTTAAAAAAATTAATACCCTTGGTGTCTGTGTTAAAAAAAATTATATTTTAATGAAAGATTATTAATTGTATAAGGGCAAAGCTGGTTGTCCTCTTCAAAATCTAACAAGGTACAACCTTTGTTTCCTTAAAAAAAATTACAAATAAATAAAATATAACAAGGTACCGCCTCTGTTTCCTTAAAAAAATTATAAATAAAAGTTTTAATTTTTTTTCTCCACCGTTGAATGATCATAATGTCTTAATTGATTACCGAGATGTCTTCATTTTCAATTTGTTATTTTAGATTTTTTTGAAACATAATTAAAACATATATTGATTTATTTAAATATTGACACCCTCTAATACTGACATCCTCCCTTACTCGCGCCGTGCCATGGGCACGGGCACAAAGACTAGTAATCTCACACGCCGCAAAATCAAATGTTTAAAGGTCAGTTACATATAACTCCTTACAAATAACCCCCCTCAACTATGAGTCGAATTCAAATAGCGCCCTCAACTACCACTTAAACTAATGTACCCCTCAACTGTAACATTTTTTTTAAAATCTCACATTCTATTTAGACGTTGGCGTTTCAATTGACGAAATCAGATATATTGGCACCGTGTCATAGGCACGAGCACGAAGATCTAATCTATATTATAAAACAACTGGGTAATTGACTATCGCTATTCAAATGTTGAAATTAAATTGTCTTTAAAAATTTAACGGTTGAGATTCACCCTCACATTCACATGTGAGTTTCTCCAACCATGAGGAAGAGTTCATCCCAACCCCAAGCTTACCTACCGAACAAGAAAAAGCAATTAAGATCAAGCCAACACACTGTTGGGAATTATTTGTGGATGGAGCCGCGAGCAAAGCAAGAAGTGGAGCAGTCATCTTATTAGTTACACCTAACCAGGCAGATAAGTTCGAGATGGCTCTTCGATTTAAGTTTGCAGCCTCTAATAATCAAGCTAAGTACGAAGCCATGATCGTCGAAATTGAGCTCGTGTTGGACATGGACATTGATTCCGTTACAGTGTACTCAGATTCACAGCTAGTAGTGAACCAAGTACAAGGGGAGTATGCAGTTCATAATCCTACCTTGGTCAAATATTGTGAATTAGTCAAAGGAATCTTGAAGAATTTTAAGTTTTGGGAAATCATTAGAATTGATCGGTCAGACAATATGAGAGCAAACTACCTTTCCAAGATAGCAGAAGACGAACTCTCGGTGTTAAGGCCGTCGATCATGATTGATCACCTGGAAGCACCTTATATTGACAAGGAACAAATAATGGACATTGAACCGTCGAGCAGATATTGGATCGATGAGTACAAGGATTTTATCGAGCAGGGCATCCTGCCAGAGGATAAAAACTGAGCAAGAGTTGTTCGAAATCAGGTTTGTCGATACTCGATGGTCGAAGGAGTGTTGTACAAGTGATCAAAGGTAAGGCCGATACTTCGCTGTGTTTGACCAAAATGACCCAAAAACTTTTATATAAGGTTCACAATGGAGAATGTAGGGGTCATTCAGGTGCTCGAACTTTGGCATAGAAAATTTTGTTCGCAAGATACTATTGGATCACACTGCAGAGAGATGTAGCCTTGTATGTACAAAAATGCGACAAGTGTCAGAGATTTGCAGATATACCCAGCTTGCCGTCAGCCGAACAAACACCAGTAGCTGCAGCATGGCCATTCGACATGTGGGGGATCGACCTGATCGAACCTTTTCCTTTGGCACGATCTCAGTTTAAGTATGCAGTAGTGGCAATCGATTATTTCACCAAATTGATTGAAGCAAAACCATTAGTCACCATCATTGAGAACAACATCATTAATTTTATGCATGACCACATTTGGTGTCGTTTTGGGTTACCCAAAGCTATTGTTTCCGATCATGGCACACAGTTCTTTGATAAATTTACAGCATAATGTACCAGGATGTATGGTAAGCATTGGCAATCTTTAGTTGCATATCCACAAGGAAATGAACAAGTTGAAGCCGTGAACAAACAAATCATGCACGCTTTGAAATGAAATTTGGATGATCGACCAGGGAAATGGGCGGATGAGCTGCCAGCCGTTTTATGGTTGATTAGGACAACAGTAAGGGACTCAACAGGCGAAACACCTTTTGCTCTTACATATGGATCTGAGGCTATAATCCCAACAGAAACAACTTTTCCCAGTTACAGAGTGGCTCACTATAACGAGCATGACAATCAGATTGCCCGAGCAATCGACCTTGACCTGCTCAAAGAGCACAGACTCGAAGCTCGCATCAGAATGATTAATTACAAGCAGAAAGCTAAGACTCATCACAACAGGAAGGATAGGGGAAAAGCATTTCAAATTGGAGATTGGGTCCTCAGGAAAATCAAAGTTATAGGACAGCGATCAAAGTGAGGAAAATTGTCCAAATAACTGGGAAGGCCCATTTAAAGTTACATGAATCATTAGGGATGGCACTTACACCTTACAAAATCAAGAGGGCAAAAATTTGAAGCATCCCTAGCATACTAATCATTTGAAAAAATATTACAATTAATTTGGTATTAATTTGGCAGCTACTTCTTCTTTCTGTATTTACGTTGAAGGATTTTTTAATAAAAAGTCTCTTGAAAGTTGTTGGTCAAAATTGTTATTTAAAAGGAAAATATTCTCGAACAAATATAAACATAACTTTGCCCGATAAATCGAGCAAAGTGGAAGTCATGCTTGTTACCCCATACAATTAATATTATGAGCAGTCACCACTTTTTTCTTTTCTTTATGTTTTATCTTCATATTACAAAGTCACACCATACGATCAGATTAATCTTTTGAATAATTATCCCTTATAAAACATCAATTCATCAACTATCACTTGAATCAATGTACCCCTCAACTGTAACATTTTTTTTAAAATTGCACATTTTATTTAGACACTGTCATTTCAATTAACGAAATTAGATATACTGGCACTGTGTCATAAGCACAGACTTGAAGATGTAATAGTATTATATACTCTATGGCCTATGGTTCTATCAATTTTTTGTTCTTCATTTGGTGCTCAAGATGCCTAAAACCATCTCCAGCCTCCAGCTGGTGCTTTTAAGTCACAAAGATAAGCAAAATCACCCACCAACAGTTGTTATTATGCTATCATTTTGCTTCATTTTGAAGCAGGCCGGCTAGGTTAGGCTTGTTTTGACACCATGGAAGCTGCATTATCTTTATTTTTTTCATTTTTTTGTGTCCCTTGATTTAAAGTTGCACCATAATGAAGCATATTTTAGAAATATTTCTTTTAGTGCAAACTTTGAAATAGATGATGGAGATGGTGTAAGATATTTTATCCAAAAATTACACTATTTTAGTGGGATGGTGCATTTTTTGCACCAAAACTTTTGGAAATGCGGTGTCCTTTTTTAAAGTTCCACTTTGATTCAAATTTTTATCATGTTGAATGGAACCCTTAAATTACCAACTACTTTGAGGATAACAGACTTACGACATTTTAAATATATTCTATTCTATACCTCTTATATGATGTCCAGTTTTTTTGAGTTGTATTCTTGCTTAACTCGAGACCAAAATTGATTTTTTGACTCTTGATACCTATGATTGGGTTCTAAGAAAGTTTCTAAATTTAGAAACTTCCCGCTAAAACATTCTGACCAAAATAGGCTGTAAATAATTAAATGATTTCTCATTGTTGACCACTGTTTTGTTCCCACATTTTTTAGATATGTCATATCATTGAGAAACTAAAAACTGAAATAACAATCTGAACTTATGTGTGAAATAAGCAAAATTTAGATCAAACACTAACATTGTATTTGCTGATACATGCGTACAAGGACGTAGGAATACAAATTGGTTTATGACATATAGTTAATCTAACAAACGGTCATGTCAATTTCCTGTGTGCAACTGAAGAATGAAGATGCCACGTTGGAGTTGGTGGTGCGCTGAATCGTCTCAAGGGTGGGTAATAATGGCTCGTGGGAATTAGAGAATATTCATGTATCATGTATGTATAATACTATAATCCTTTTTCGATCGGGTGCGAAAACATTCGGATAATGGCTCTTTTTGAACTTTCTAAGAAGAAATTCCCTCAGTTACAGCTTAAACTACAAGCCCTAAACGATCTCTCCCCTTCCTTTCTTGCCTATTCAAGTCTCAGCTGCATGCAGTCATGGTTTCTGGTACAATCTCTAATTCCAGCATTTCAGGAGGGAAAAAGATGGTAATATTTACCCACCTTTTAACAGCACTTGCTACACAAATAATTTCACTGTTCTTCTTCTTCATGTCTATGGGATAAGGGTATTACAGTTGATAAATCATTAAGTCTGTAGATAAATTAAGAAAATAAGACTATTTTCCAAGGACATCCGATGAGCCATCTTTCCTAGAGAAAGGACTTTCGTTCTGAATCTGATTCCCCCCTACCTCTTCCACAAATCTCTGGACTAAAAGTTAGCCAGCAGTTTGCCAACTCAAGGATCGTTCAGCAAGACTTATATCCCCAGTATAGTTAGATTCGGCTATGAAAACCATGGCCCTGCTGATTCCTCGAGCATCACCAGGGTTGCAGGCTTGAAGCTTCATGTGGCAAATTTCATTTTATCTTATTTGCTGTTAATTCAAGCTTCAAACTTATGGCCTCTGATGCTCACTGGTCAACAATCTGCAATAGAGGAGGAAAACAATATAAGCTCTGGTCAACTTACTTGTACCATTATACCATCTTGAAGATCAAAACCAAATTTTACTAGTTAGAATGTAGGAAGGACAAGAACAATCAACATAAGATTGCAGGTCAAGCTTATTTATAGAAAACCAAAAACCTTGGCTACAGCTATCTCCATGCACACTGACCTCTTACGTTTACACTTAGATAAGTTTAAGCACCAAAACACCACAGCAAGAGAAGTGTCTCAGCTTCATCTCAGTAAATCTTATGTTTACGCTCAGACAAGTTCAAGCTCGAAAACATCACAACGAGAGAAGCATCTTGCCTTCATCTCAGCACAAATTTCACCTCAAAGCAGCCACACTTGTAAATCTTGAGATATAGATCAACTTAAGCTTCAAAAGCTCAAGGTGTAAATGGCAGATTCTGAAGATGAGGGAACCCTACCTCTTTAGAAAAGCCAAAAAGAGTTTTTAAAATCATGTATATGTCATCGATTCTAGGATGTGATTCATCAGATGAATAAAACTGATGGACTTGATTATCAATCTCAATCCAACTGCAACCAGGTGTCTTATAAGCATTTTGCTCCTTCAACATCCTCCTAACTTTCCTTGCCTCGTTCCACTTCCCTAATTGTCCATAAAGATTTGCTAGCATTATACCGTAACCACCATTCTTTGGATCGGCTTCTATCAGATTTTTAACTGCAAATTCTGCCAAGTCAGTGCGGCCATGAATCTTACACCCGTTAAGCAAAGAACCCCATATAACCTCATCAGGTGTCATCCTCATTCCATTTATAACTTCCATAGCTTCTTCAAATTTACCTGCCCGACCTAGAAGGTCAATTAAGCACCCGTAATGCTCAATCTGAGGCTCAACTCCGTAATCCCTGGTCATTAGACCAAAATAAAAACGCCCTTTTTCAACCAAACCACCGTGGGTGCAAGCATTCAACAGTCCAATAAAGGTAATTCCATCGGGTTTCAAATCATCTTTACATTGCACCATTTCCTCAAAAACACTAATTGCACAATCGCTTTGCCCATGGAGTGCAAAAGAATTAATCATAGAATTCCACGAAGTCAAGCTTCGCTTCGATGTTCTATCAAAAACCCTTTTGGCTTCTATCAAGCTCCCACATTTTCCATACATATCAACCAACGCATTTGAGACAAACCAATTAGGACCAAGCCCATTTCTAAGAATATAGCCATGCCCACATTTCCCAAGCTGAAGCATACTAGTGTGCCCACATGCTGAAAGCCAGGACGAAACTGTAACCTGATTTGGCCTATTCCCCTTACTAACCATCTGCCTAAAAAGTGAGATTGCGTCAGAATACAAGCCATTCTGCGCACAGCCAGCAATTATAGAATTCCACGATGGAACATCTCTCTCAGGCATCTTCTCAAACAACAAAACCGCATTCCCCATATCCCCAACCCGAGTATACCCCGAAATCATGACAGTCCAGCTCACAACATTCCTATCAGAAATATCATCAAACAGCTCCCGTGCAACATTAATGCCATCCGAAAACCTCGAGTAAGAATCCACGAGAGATGTTTGCACAACTGGGTATTCCCCATAACCATTTTTCACTATCTGGGCATGCACCATTTCTGTACAACGAAACTCAACCAACTCAGGACAAGACTTGAGGACATGAGGGTAAATAAAATGACTGACTTTGGGATTCCCTTTTCTAACCATGTCGTGATAGAGGATAAGAGATGATTGATGGTCAGGTTGGGAAGCGTAGGCAGTGATCATGGCGGTGTAGAGATAGACATTGGGTGAGGGGAAAGTGTCGAAGATGGAACGGGCGTAGGTGAGGTTGGAGAGAGAGAGTGTGCAGCAACGGATGAGCTTGAAGGAGAAGAACTGGTCTTGAGCGCGGCCTAGGGCGATGAGGTGGGATTGGAGTTGTTGAAGATGGTGGAGGTGAGTACATTTGTCTAGGATTGATAAGATTTGTTTATTTAGGTTGGAGGAGGCAGGAATCATGTTCTGTTTGCAGTTTGCAGAACTGTAGAGAGAGAGAGAGAATGGCGGGGGTATTCAAATAGCCGTTGGAGCTCTTTCCTGCTCCCAGCCGGCAATGTACTTGGTTGGATTTGATTTATGCCAAAACCGCAACTGAATCACCTTTATCGATTTTAAAATTTCTTAAATCGAATCGAATCACGCAAAACTTAGAATCGAACTGAACCGAACCACTCGATTTGATTTGGTTCGATTTTATGGTCACCTTGGAAGTTGGCAGAACCCAATAGCAGCAATAGCAATATCCCAATAAATTATCAAAAATGCTAAATTTTTAAAGAAAATTAATTAACTTCGATGAACAAAGAACAACACCAATAAACAAAACAAATAGGCTAGAATGTTTAGCGTTTTTTCAACTTTAAACAGTAGTTGGATTATAGTTCTTTTCGTGTATTGACTATTAAGCAATTTGAGCTCATGGGATGTATCAAATATCAATCTGAAGGTATGTAGGACATTGAAAAATTGGTAGGAGTACATGACTATATATAGTTGTCAAACACAAAGGAAGAATTAAAAATATAAAAAAATAAATCAGTAATTAGAGGATTATATATATATATATATATATATATATATATATATATATATATATATATATATATATAATATATATATATAATATAATATAATATAATATAATATAATATAAAAAATTATTTAGAAGAGCGGTTCGATTCGATTTGATTTGACATAAGAAATCGCAAATCGAACCGAACCACTTCGGTTTTTATTTTCCGAAACCGAACCAAACGACTCTGACTTCAAAACCGAACCAGACCGCTCGATTCATCGATTCAGTGATTCGGATGTACACCCCTTCTTTGTATTGCCAATTGAAAAGTTGAATGGGTTTTATGGATTAACTAGTTTTACACTCGTGCGTTAAACGTATGGACATGTATCTTTTTCAATTACATTATACATAAACAATATTTCCTGCAACATAATCTATAATAAGTATTCTTTTAAAAAAATCACAAAACAAACATCAAATTTTTAAATAATTGATTATTATTTTTTGCTATAACAACCTCGTAGTATAAGAGTTGTATATAATTTAAATTTGGATATGCTGAAATCATTTAGAGAATATACATTTTTAACACATAGTAGTTTCGAAATAATCTACTACTTCGAGAGATAAGTTTAACTTATCAATTATTATTTCAAACATGTATTTAGAATAATGGGTTTAGACCTTATGTAGTTGAGTTAATGTAATTTTATATTTTCATTTTAGTATATATACAAATTGAAGTTATTTAAATGAAGGGTTGTGCATGTTTGTCATTGTCGTAGGCACGGGCAAGCCAATACACTACTATTTTACAATTTCAAAAAAATTCTTAGATTGAAAAATATCTTTAGAAGAAAATATTTATCTGTCTTTTTTGTGATTGTATTTACGGGTCTTTTACTGTATGCGTTATACATATAACCCTCAAAGGCAATTCAAATAGCAATAGAGAACACTTTTTAAATTAAAATAAGAGATGATGAATATAATATTAAACAAACAAAACTTTGAGCACAAAAAAAAATAATAATAATACAACGCAATAACTATTGACTAACCTTTTTTTTTAATGTCAATTGTGATAGAAATACATAGAAGATATAGAAGATTACTAGAATATTACTTTTATTTGTATATGATTTCCTTTCCTACTTAGTGTTATAATCCTTTCCATATTGTAATTATCTTGGTCTCCAAGTTAGCTTAGGATCCTTTCCATATTGTAATTATCTTGGTCTCCAAGTTAGGTTAGGATTCCTCTTGTATATATACAATACTACATCAATAATACAATCAAGTTTTCCAATATCAATTTCTCTTATATGGTATCAGAGCATCATAATTTTCTCTAAACCCTAGCCTTCCGGCACCCCTCCCTCCCTCTTCTACCGCCGCTTCCTCCCTTCCTCTATGGCAAATCCGGAATTCCAGGTAATCCCTAACACTATTGAACCTTCTTCTCCCCTCATCTTTGTCTCCCTCAACCATGTTCTTAAGCTTACCCCTACAAACTATATTGCTTAGAAAACCCAAATCGAGACCACCCTTATCGGCCTTGATCTTTTTAAATTTATTGATGGCACCCACTTAGCCCCATCTGAAACCCTCACCAACACCACCAAAGCTACTGCCGTCACTAAGTCTTCCACTGAACAACCTGCCATATCCACCACCTCTCCCAATCCCCCATATTCCACTTGGCTTCGCCAAGATAAGTTAATACTTGGCGCTCTTGCTGGCACCCTATCCACCCCTATTATTGTGCCTCTCATCTCTCTTTTCCCCACCACCCTTGCCGCCTGGAAAACCCTCACTAAAACATATGCCAACCCTTCTAAAGGCCACCTTAAACAACTCAAAGATCCGCTTCAGAACATCACCAAGGGTCTCGCCCCATCTCTCGATTACATGCAAGAAATCAACATCAGACCGACCAACTTGTTTCTTGGTCGCCTCTTGATCCTGAAGACATCATTGACAAAATTCTCGACCAACTCAATGACCCTGACTACGACAGTATCATCTCCGCTGTCCAAAACCGTGAAACCCCGATCTCCTTTGATGAGCTCCATGAGAAACTCATCAACAAAGAATTCTCTCTCAAACACAAATCCAACTCTACCACATCTTTTCCATCCTCTGTTCATTATGTATCCAAAAATAATAACCGAAACACCCCTCCTAAATTTCCTTCTCCGGCCGCTGGCCTCCTTCCCAACCCAACTGCCAACTCTCTTCAAACCCCTCGGCCTAATACACCTAAGGGAAAGTGTCGTGGTGTCGCTCGCTTGGTCATTCCTCTCACAAAGGCCCCATGTTCCACAACTTATATCCTCACATCACCATTCCCAACCCACCTCTAATCCCGCTTCACAGCCCTTCTTCAACAACCCTGCTCCCTACAACCCTCGACCACAATATCGTGGTCCTCCCAACAACCACCAGTCTGCCTACTCCCCTCGTCCGAGCGCCTACTCAGCCACCACCCATCACTCCTCTCCACCATCTTGGCTTCTTGATAGCAGAGCCACCCACCATGCCACATGTGACTTGGACAACCTTGCCCTCCACTCTCCATATGATGGCACTGAAGAACTTCTGATAGGTGATGGTTCCGGTCTTCAAATTTCTAACATTGGTTCGACCTCTTTCATTACTTCTTCCTCTTCTCGTAATATTATCTCAATTTCTCAATTATGTCGTGGTAATAATTCCTTTATTACCTTCTCACCAAATTCTTATGTTGTGAAGGACATCAAAACGGGGAACATTCTTCTTCAAGGTCAACCTAAATCTGGCATTTATGAATGGCATCCCTTCTCTTCCGCTGTTCACTTGGTCAACTTGTTTTCCACAACCAATTGGCATCATAGATTAGGACACCCCTCCCCCACTATTTTACGCTTTCTTAGTCAGAAGTTTAGTTTAAATATTCCGAACTCTCGTCTTTTTCATTGTAATTCTTGTGATTGTAACAAGAGTCACAAATTACCTTTTTTATGATAATTCAATAAAGTCTTTTGGTCCACTTGATGTTATTTATAGTGATGTTTGGACATCCCCTCTACTCTCTTTTGATGCCTTCAAGTATTACATTATATTCGTGGATCATTTCTCTAAATTCATTTGGTTCTACCCGCTCAAACACAAAAATGATGCCACCACTGTCTTTAGTCATTTTAAACTTCTTGTCAAAAAATATTTCAATCGCTCCATCAAAACCATATTCAGTGATAATGGAGGAGAATACATTGGGCTCCAACCTCTTCTTAAAACTCATGGAATCCAACATCTTACTTCTCCCCCTCATACACCAGAACATAATGGCTACTCTGAACGTCGTCACAGACATATTGTTGAAACTGGTTTATCTCTCCTCACTCACTCATCCATGCCTCTCAAATACTGGTCTCTAGCTTTCTCCACTGCTTGATAGCTAATTAATCGCATGCCTACTCCTACTCTTCGCTTTAAATCACCCTACCTCACCCTAATTATCTCAAACTTCGAAGCTTCGGATGCCTATGTTATCCTTGGCTCCATCTCTATACCTCTCATAAACTACAACCTCGCTCATCTCCGTGTGTCTTTGTAGGGTACTCACCCACTCAGAGTGCTTATTACTGTCTAGATCCTACCTCTCATAAAATCTACTCTTCGCGCCATGTGAAATTTATTGAGCATTCCTTTCCTTTTTCCTCCCCATCTTCTTCTGCCTTGACCGTCCCATCTCCTGATCAGTGGTGCTCCATCACCGTGCCTCTACTTTCCAGTGTTACGTCTTCTGTACCACACACTATACCCACGGCCCTTCCCTCTACTCCGGCCGCACCAGTCCAGCCCCCCCTCTCCTACACACCAACAGCCTACTCCCCTCCTTCACCTAACTCTCCGTTGCCTACCCCAGCCCTTAACCCCGATGATTCTTGATCGTGTCTTATTTTAATTATTTCCTTGCAAGTGAACAAGACTATCGTATGACAGCTTGGGAAGCAAGGGTCGAACCACAGAGACAAGAAGAATACGAATAGCAAGAATATCTGTAGCAATTTTAAACTAAAGGGGGTTTGTTTATTGATTTTATCTAAACTAATTATTCTAATAACACAATAAATCTAATTAAACTACGCAGTAATCACAATTGTAAAGATCTTATGGAGGAGGGAAATCTAGGATTAGGGTTTCACTTGTATCTACTCTATAGCTTATTTAGATAAAGTATCATTCAATAACTTGGGTTCATTCACGAAAGATAGATATAGCCTGTCGAATTACCGTTCAGTCTCCATCTCCAAATAATTCATCAATTCTATATCCTAGGCACAAGAACATATGGAACCTAACTGTCACTTAGGTCATATATGGAACCTGACCCTAACTTATCACTCTCGTGCATCGATAGGTTCAATTTATCATGATGGTGAGCCAGTGTACGACATATGCATATGGACATGCAGGTATCCGCACCTCTAGGCCTTTATTACTTGCGATTACATTCATTTGTTTAACGCTAGATAATAAAGGGGTTGATAAACACCATGATCAACAAGGATTGAATGAATAAAAATATATATTAAGTCATAGATTCGATACAAGCTACCTCCCAACTCCTAGATTAATGGACGTTTAGATCATCCTTGAAGATGAACTGCACAACGAGATGAAGGAATACATGAATCGATCTTCAAAAATGTAATTACAACAACTAATCTACGTAATACAATCTAATTCCTAAGCTAAAGCTGTTTTCAACTTCTTGGGCGTCCTTTGGCTTTGGCTCTGTCCTTTATTTATACCAAGGAGTTGTAAGGGAATAGGAGGTTCAATCCAAGTCAAAAACCCCGTAAAGTCGGTTCTGGGGACCTTGCGGCCGCATTGAGACTTCACCTTGCGTCCGCAAGGGTCTTGATCTGGCTCTTCATGTTTCTGCCTACCTTGCGAAGGCAAGGTCTTTTGACCTTGCGGCCGCAAAGTGGCCAGAATGTCCTTTTTGCGTCTTTCCCAATGTTGCACTTTGCAGTTTGCACCCTTCCTCGAAATCTTCACTAAAAGCTTTATAAATCTCATAAATTCACCTAAAACCCTGAAACTCACAATATAGCTCAAAAACACATATCAGTAGCCAAAAGCCTCGTGGAATTGCTCACTTTAAGTCATAAAAGTACCCGATAAAGACGTATAAAATACGTCTATCAATTCCCACCAGCCCACACCCTCTCCGACACCACCTCCACCCCCACCCCTCCCTTCCACTACTCATCCCACTACCAGACTCCAAAACAGTATTACCAAGCCTATCCAACGCCTTAACCTCACTGCCTCTCTCACCTCTCCTTCCGAAACACCTACCACCACTGCCCAAGCTCTCAAAAGCCATGTCTGGCACACTTCCATGCAAGAAGAATTTGATGCTCTCATCCGTAACAAAACTTGGGATCTTGTTCCCCCTTCCCCTTCACAGAATTTAATTGGGTGTAAATGGGTGTAACAGACCAAATACCTTCCTGATGGCTCCGTTGATCGTCACGAAGCCCGTTTGGTGGCTAAAGGTTTTCATCAACGTCCGGGTCTTGATTTCTCTGAAACATTCAGTCATGTAATTAAACCTGCTACTGTGCGCACTATACTATCTCTTGCTACAGTTCATGGTTGGTTTATCCGTCAGGTTGACATCAACAATGCTTTCTTACAAGGTTCTCTTACTGAGGAGGTCTTTATGGCTCAACCTCCGGGTTTTGTAAGTTCCTCCCATCCCTCTCATGTTTGTAAATTGCGCAAAGCTATTTATGGTCTTAAACAAGCTCCTAGGGCTTGGTACAATGAACTTCGTTCTTATCTTCTTTCTCTTGGGTTCAAAAACTGCATTTCTGATTCCTCTCTATTCACATTACGTCATCCCTAAGGTCTCGTCTTCATTCTTGTCTATGTCGATGATATTATCATCACTGGTCCCAACTCTTCATTCCTCACTACTTTTATCTCCAACTTTTCCTCACGTTTTTCTCTCAAAGATCTTGGGTCTCTATCTTATTTCTTGGTTATTGAGGTTCTCCCTCACAAAGAGGGTTCTACTCAGTCAACATCGTTATGTTCAGGATTTACTCACTCGGACACACATGGAAAACTCTAAACCTGTGTCCACACACATCCGTCTCTTACTCTCACTTCTGGTACTCCCTTGCCCAATCCTACTGAGTACCGTGCTCTTGTTGGAAGTCTTCAGTATCTCTCCCTTACTCGTCTTGACATCTCCTTTGTTGTCAATCGCCTTGCCCAATTTATGCACCGTCCCACTACCGAGCAATGGGTTGCTCTAAAACGGTTGCTTCGTTTTTTGGCTGGCTCCTCTGAGCATGGACTACTCATTCATCGTGACTCTCCTCTTACTGTTCATGCATTCACTGACGTTGACTGGGCATGTGATAAAGATGATTATATTTCCACTACTGGTTACATTGTCTATTTGGGTAAAAATCCTATTTCTTGGAGTTCCAAAAAGCAACGTTCTCTTGCTCGCTCCTCCACTGAAGCAGAGTATCGTGCCATTGCCACTACGACTGCTGAAGTATTATGGGTTCAAAATTTGCTCCAAGAATTTGGCTACATCTCATCTTCTCCACCAGCTATCTATTGTGATAATGTGGGAGCCACTTACGTTGCTGCCAATCCGAGGTTCCATTCACGTATGAAGCATTTTGGTCTAGACTATCATTTTGTTCGCGAACACGTTCAAGACAAGAAGCTTCGGGTATCTTTTATTTCCAGCCGAGATCAGCTAGCTGATACGCTTACTAAACCACTCGGCCGAGGTCCCTTCCAAGAAATTGTCTCCAAGATTGGACTTGTTAACCGGTCGTCCATCTTGCGGGGGCATGATATAAATACATAAAAGATATAGAAGATTACTAGAATATTATTTTTATTTGTATGATTTCCTTTCCTACTTAGTGTTGTAATCCTTTCCATATTGTAATTATTTTAGTCTCCAAGTTAGGTTAAGATCCTTTCCATATTGTAATTATCTTGGTCTCCAAGTTAGGTTAGGATTTCTCTTGTATATATACAATACTTCATCAATAATACAATCAATTTTTCCCAATATCAATTTCTCTTAATAATTGCAGTTTGATGGGTTTGATTATGCCTCATACTAAGCTTTAAAGAGATGATATTCTACATGAGTGGTGATTTTTGTGGTAACTCGATAGCATCACCAACAGTTGAATGAATTGGGTATGAAGAAGATGATTTTGTATATGTAAAGAAGAAAAGAAACAATTTACGGGATGAGGAGATGTGAGAAGGGTTTGACAAAATAAGATTTGGGAAGGGGAAAGAGAAGAATGACCTTGTTGGATTTAACATGTAGTGTCTATACAGTAACTCTGCTCATATTCCATGGCTATTTGCATATTTTCAATAATTTTTGGGAGTTGTATAATCAATGCATAGATAACACACATTTTCCATTTTCATGCTACTAGTAAGGTTTACGTGCGTTGCACGTGGTTAACGCACGTGGTGTTAATGATTTTTTAAAGTGATTTGCCAGTTTCTTAACTTTTTTGTTTACTTTTAATTATTGATTTTTTTTTTTGTATTTTAATCTTTATAGTTTTTGAGACTTAGAAATTGTGTTTTTGTATGTTTAGGTTTTTCGATATTTTGTTTTTCGGTCATTTATAATGTAAGCTTTTAGTCATTATATTGCAACGTATCCTTCACATTTGTCTTTTTATTGGTTATTTTTAAATCTTTTTTTAATACCAAACATGAATTCATTCACTTTTATCGGTGTTGGAATTGAAAACAATTCAAATTTACTTTCTTAGATAAACACATTGTTGTTGGAGATTTTGCTTATGTCGTTTCTGGAATTTATGACTCTCTTTGGAAAATAATAAATTGTGTTATAGAAATCAAATTCACAATCTCAAAGTATATACTTACACTCCAAAATACAAAATTCACCCAGAGTATCTATACCACCCAACCTAACTTTTGTGTCATTTTCATATCTCATTGTATAAGTTTTTTCTAGTTTGTCCCATAGACACTACTAAGGTTACCAATATGACGTTAAGGTGCACATGGTATTTCATGTGAAGGGTATTTTGGTCATTTTTAACAATGTTTTCTGTGCTTTTATTACCCAAAAAGAAACTTCATTTTCTTATTCTCCGACAACGCTTTCTCTGCTTCTTCTCCAACAATGACATCTTATTTAAATTTTAAGTGAGATAAAACTCAAGAGTGTATAAATCTTTTATTCGAATTTTTATATAGAAAAATAAATAAAAATAGCGTGGAATCATATTAGAGAGAGAGAGATAAAACACAAGAAGAGGATCGCATTTAGGTGTCAAGGTCGCTATGAATAAGAACCCACAAAAAATTAAAACTGTCAGAGCTGCCGATGTTAAATGACCAAGCCACAAACACAATGTATAAGCATACAAGATGAATTTTAAAACTCATATTTGAACTCATCACAGATGTATACGACAATGATGAGGCACGCCATGATTCAATCCGTCTTCATCGTCCCTAGGTTAAACTCCAACAAATTTCTCCTTGGTACCATTAATATAGTTTATGGTTTGATTTGAGCAAATTCTCGATCTTAAACATTATTCGTTACCATTTTTATCACTACGATTACCACACGTTACATCATAATCAACAAATTTGATATGAAATATGGAAATTCTACAAAAGTACGTTGATGGCCAAAGTGGATTTGTTGAATACCTTAGGGGACAATGTGTATTTTGGACCAATTTTGATGGGGCAAACATATGATTAGCTCCCAAAATTACACACTAAATATCACATTTGACCCCAACCTACGAAGTGACTCACTTTCATACCTTATTTTTGTATTTGTCCCACTTTACTCCATCCTGTTTATGGGTGTTAAAAATAGCAACGTACGAAAAATGATATGTGCATGTCACATGAATATTATTTTGGCCATTTTGCTTCGGGTGGAAAATGAGATTTAGTTATAACTTTATTATATAATTAACCATTTAGTATTTAAAATATGTTTTTAAATACAAATAATAATAAATAATTGTTTCAATAATTCAAAAATAATTATATGACCAAATTACAATTTCCCCCCAAGGTATCCACCAATTCGTATAATGCACCCCATGACCCCAACCTAAGGTTTGTCCCATAATGATATCTGACGTTACATTTTTTTTTTTTACATTTTCCACTCTATCTGTGATGGACGTTAGAATATTCACGTTAAATAACACATGGTCTTCCATGTGCGGGACAAAAATGATATTTTCATTATCTACTTTAGGGGTAAATGTATTAAAAGTAAAAAACGCTAATCTCACACCCTCTCCTTCCCTCTTCTCCCGGTGCAAGTGCCCATCCCTCACTCCACCATAATAGCTGCCATCTCCAGCCCAAACCCTTCCCACTTCAGTCATGCCTATCACAACTTTGGTGCCGTCCTTCTTCGATTCTAATCAAACTCCATCTCTGATCTTCCTCATTCTATCCCATACAAAAGTCGCGCCTAAAGTAGAAATCAGAGGGTACATACTATACTTACTAAAAACCCTAGTAAAAACATGCGATTAACAAAAAACACATAGCTCTTATCGACGAATTCATCGGAAAGAGAGACGGGTTTGAATGAAGAAAAATGGTAAAGAAAATGATATCCTTAAAACTAATTATACTATTTTCCTTACAACTATGTTTTGAAGAAGCGGAAAGTTGTTTTGAACAAAGACATTTTTGCCCTTGAAGGCTTAGTAGTAAGGAAAATTATAAAATTAGTTGCAAGGCTAGCAATGTTGTTATTTTAATTTGTCAATAATTAAATTTAGAATTTATTTAATTTATACACCCATTATTCATATACCCACCACCATTTCCACCACTATCACCTCAAATAACACCATTAGCCTAGAAATCATTTTTTTTAAATTTTATCTTATTTCTTTGTTTAATTTCTTACTCCTTTGTTTAATGCCGTATTTCACCTAAATCACCACTGTCATGCTTAAAATCGCCCCCACCACCACCAGCATCCCTGTAAATGCCACCACGGCTATCACCACCACCAAGAAATGTCTCCACCTTGCCTTGCTAAAATGGAACAATAACATATCTTTAACTTCCGTTAACTGGAACTACTTTCTTCAAACGACTTTCCTATCGATTTTAACTTAATTTCTTCTCTATCAAAACGCACTGATTTGTCAACTAAGTTCTCCATTTTTCTTTATCTTCTTGACTTTATAACACATTTACTTAACACGTTTCTCTTAACTTATTCACACGCAATTACTAAGCACGCTATATATTTGCTTAATATCTCGATACTCACCAACCAATATATTATTATAGTTATAATTTTTCATATACCTTTAATAATGTCATTCCCAACCTATGATGTCTCACTTTCCAACATGTTTTTTTTCTATTTGTCCCACTTTGTCCTCTCCCGTCCATGGAAAACCCATCAATGATAGACACACCACCACCACAACCTTAAATTTCACTTTTTACAAACTCAAATTCAATTTTCTTGAATTTTCAAAATTTCAAATTGAATCTGAAACCCTTATGGATATTTGAAAATTTGATGATTAGGAAATCTCACAACGATGTATTTTATCTAATCCACCACTGTCATCCCTAAAGTCACTATCACCACCGCCCCTAACACCATCATCCTTGTGCGGTCATAAGCACCGCCATCACCATCACCCCTGCGGTCGTAAGCACCGCCATCACCATCACCAAGAAACGCATTCACCTCGTCTTGCTAAAATAGAAACATAAAATCTCTTTAGCTTCTTATTAGTCGGACTTCTTTCTCGAACGTCTCTCATTTCTTACTTCTTATCCACTTTCGGTGTTAAATTACTAAGCAAGGAGATAATCTAATTTAGGATGAAGCTACTTGAAAGGATGTTGATTGGTGACAATTTCTTTCAATTAAAGGAGAGTTGTGGTAGAAGAAAAGAAAGTTGATGGCCAGGGGAGGGGAATAGAGAGATTCTCACACATAACTACTTCGGGTTCTATGAAGATGAGCGAGCAAGTTAAGACCAAAAGAGGTTAGAGGTTTGGAACCCAGTTATGAGAAAGAGTAAAATATTTTAAACTTAGTTATTTGTGATTACTAACAGTGGTTTGTTTGTAATATTTATAAGTTAGGACAAGTATGATAGTTTTTAAGGTTGTTTGTAGTAGTTTGAAATTCAACGAAGTAAACTGTAGATTTTTGCTTTCTTTTGTAACAAAACACACAGATTCATCAATTGGTTCTTCATTTTCATCATCTTATTGACACTATGACACATTTTTTTTACCCACTTCTCTTAGCTTATTCATGGGTAATAGTTAAAGACGCTACATATTTCTGCTTAATATCTTGATACTCACTAACAAATCTATTATTATAGTAACATTTTTTCATTTACTTCTATAATGTCTTTACTGAGTAAAATCATATTATTTAAAAAAGTAATACCATATTATTTTTTAGTTTCAAATAAAGTTTTAGTCTTTTGACTGAGTAAGGGTATTTTTGTTATTTTAGAAAATATTGGACGACATTTGTAACGATAATGGTAGGAGGGGGAATCTGATAAGAAAGTAAAAATACAAGACGAAATAAATAGAATTCAAAACTGTAGGACCTAACTTTAAAACATGTACAAGTCAAGAGATCAAATTATTATTTGATTATTAATGGAATTAATTAGTCTCTGATAAATTTACTTGTTTGACCTTAATTAATAGTGGATGATTTATTATATTTGAGGCTATTTTTGTCCAAACATTATTTGTTGTCATGATAAATTTACTTGTTTTGTCCTTAATTAAATGGTGGGTGGTTTATTTGGTGAAGGGTTATTTTTGTCCATCTATTAAATTGTAAGAAACAAGCTTGACTTTTATAGTAAGAGAGATCAATGCATGCCAGTCCGCCATCCAGTTTTTGATGTTAGTTCCAAGGAGCTAACAATTTGATTTTTGTGCTTTAACGATAAATTCATTAATTGTCTCATGTAAATAGGAATTTCTATTTTTGGAAAGCAGTTTTTGGCAAAATTTTACTATTTTTAGACTATCTAGACTTTATATATATATATATATATATATATATATATATATATATATATATATATATATATATATATATATATATATATATATATATATATATAAATTTTGAGAAAATAACTTTTTTATAATTTGAGGCTCCACGATTTGATGTTTCTAAATGTATGGACTCGTAGTTGTTATATCAATGTTGTAAGCCCACTTTCACTTATTTTTTGATTGTCACACAATCATCATATGTTTTTTACAGTTAGCATTGTTAACGCAATTTAAGCATGTCAATAGATCGGATGAAGTCGAGAAAAATGCAGAAGAACTTGCTTGTCGGCGATGGAGAGGACGCGGATGTTGGCCCTGCGAGAGAGGCGGATGAGAGAAAAAGAGGAGGGAAAATGCAGATGCATGAGTGAGAGTGTGAGAGAGCAGGTGGAGAGTGTGTGAGGGAGAAAAAGAGAGTTGTTTAGGATTTTACTATATTTTAGGTAATTTATAAGATTTTTTGGTCAAAGGATAAAAGGATGAGTCAAATGGTAATGTTTTTGACCATTTCCTCAATTTAGACATGTACCCAAATTGCAGGTGGCATAATATCATTCGGGTACATGCCCAAAAAAACAAAAAATTCCACCTGCACTCATAGTTTGATTCAACTTGACCTCGTATTGCCAAAAGTTAAGCTTACTCACAAAAAGTGTTGCAAAAGGCTGTTCTTTTGTAATCTTTGCAATACTAGTTGGCACTTCGAGAATTCTTACTCAGAAAAGAAAACGAAAAAAAATGAAAATCTTGACAAAATTAAGTAACAACACTTGTTTCTATTTCCATCTCTGTCAGATTACAAAAATAGGCCAAAAGGATGAGCCACAATCAGGCAGAAACACTGTATAATCTGCACTCTGCAACAATCAACAATCACGGACAAGAATGGTTGGGGTTCTTTAATTCACATTCCTCTAGCACCACAATGAAAGAATTTACTCTTTACTCTCTAATGGAAGAAGACTAGAAACAAAACAAATCACTAACAAGAATACGGCACCACCGGAGTAATCACAACCCTTCATGCCCAGCCCTCACTATTATCATCAGCCTAACAAAACCAAAAACTTTACAACGATGATTTATGTCACCACCATCTGTTTCTTACAACAAACTAATAACAGAACACTTTCACATTATTGTGCAATTGCATTTCGATTCAAGCTTTGGAGGTTTCATACTCTCACTGTTATTAGGTACTCCAACAATACGTGTTGTGGGTAACTCGAATTTCTCATCAAACTTGGTCCCACTAGGAGGTTTTGACTCTGTTTCCACTTTCCTCTGCCTAGCTTTTGGGGACTTTGAAGCATGTTTGCTGACATTCCTGGTACGTGGGTCCGATCTATCACCATCAGATTTTCCAGTAATCGGTATAAGTGTCCAGGAAGCTTCGGATGGAACAGGGTTATCCTTTTCAATTGCTATAGTTGCCGCCTTGTAGGCCAGGTCATGAACAATTGAGCTGCAGAACAGTATTGCATCCGTTGCTTCTTCTAGTGTCAGGCTTCTTGCCTTTATTCCTCCTTCGCCTCCAATAACTACTGTTGATTCCTCTGAGCAACAACGGAAATAATTTTAATTTCAAATTAACTATATATGTAACTGTGAAGTCAACTTTCATATATTAAATGCAAAATTAAGTCAAAATCTGGTTAAGGAAACAACAAATGATTAGTTCTCAGTTTCATGGCACTAAATGGCAAAAAACATTCATCTATGAATCAGAAACTGGGAAAAATTTGTCATGATAATATGGATACTAAGTGATGGGAATCAAGCCCAACGAAATTTTAAAGACAAATCAGAGGACCATAGAATTCAAGGACTCAAGTGTTAATTTAGGATAAGCTTGACATTAAACATCAATTCTTTCATAAAGGAGTCCTATAAGAATAAAATAAAAATCACATGGTAAACAAAACGACAATATTTTCTCATTGATTTTGAATAAACACTGACTAATAGATGGGCAACACTTATTTTTTACCATTAAAAATTCAAAACTCTCAGAAATTGGCATTGGGATTTCGGAGCTCATTTACACTAGGTCCCATTGTTATAATAAATACAATGGGACTTAAAAATGAGGAAAAAGCCTCTTATGATACTCTCTCAATGTGTTGCAGAATTCAACTATTTTATTAGTTTCAACTCAACTCTTAAGTAAAAAAATACCATAAACCAAATCTTATAAAGTTTACCAAATTACTGCTGAAACCGTGAAGGGGTACTAGTGCTGACAAGAATGAAAAGTTAAGATGGTAGAAATCAACATATAATTTGGAAATTAACTAACCAGCCTTTAATCTCTTTGAAGATTCTAAGATAGGTAGCCATAAAGATAAAATTTCTGGTGTAATAGAACCTATCACTAATTTATGGTTTAGAACTTTAGATATGGAGCTCTATCATTATTAGGTAGTCTTGGAAGTCCATCTAGATGTGGTAGCTATTAACAACTTACTACAAATGCATGGTACAATACAAAAGAATATAAAAAAAAGTTGGGTTGCATCCATCAAAATCTCGTCCAATTCACCGAAAACAAAAGAACTATTGGGCTCTAAAAGGGTTTATTTAGTTTTGCAGACCATTTCTACTAGGAGAAAAGGGGCAAAAACACAGCAATCATTTATATACCTTCAACTGCAATCGAACAATATAAAGAATTCATATGATATATCATAATAAGGATCTGATCCTTATGTAGAAATGAAGGGAATACCACTTGCTTAATCTAAACTTTATCTTCAAAAGAAACCCCTATGTCCCAAAACGAGGGTCGATTTAATTCTGAAATAAATCAGACTACCTTGAGCTGATTTGCTAAGAGTACTTGACAAAAAGTTTTCGAATGTCTGTAGCACGTGATAATCATTTACCCAAGATAGTAGTAAATTACTACAAGCATCTTTATATTAAATTAGATTTTTATATTTTATCTGCAGAAGAGGGAGATGGCAATATGCAAAGCAGCAATAATATTAATAATCAATCAATAAGTAAAAAGTCTAAATAGACCCAGACGAATAATAATATAGACATACCAACAATGTCGAGCACATGATCTGAGGTGTCATAATCTTTGGCTTGAGCAGCTATTTCACCAGATACAGTAAGAACAGGAAGCTCCATTGACTCATCAATGCTGCTCTTTGAACTCGAGGAAAGAACATCATACTGCGAACGTGAAGAATGCTGTGAAGTATTCTCAATTTCTATTTCTGATATTGTATCCAACGAGCTTTGACTGGGAACTTCTGCAACATCAACAATATCAACAGTTGTCGGAGCTGTGGCTGATGCTTCTCCCTCCCAAATATTGTTTTTTGAGTCTTCAACATTTTCATATGAAACAGACTCCTCAAAATTCGAAAACATAGAAACTACACTTTCCTCTATATGGACAGATGTATCGTTCTTTAGAATGTCAGTGCATTTGTCATCTACTTCTGTAAATTCTGATGTCAGCAACTTTTCTTGAGGAGCTACACATGACATGTCAGCAGCATCTTTTCCCACATGTACGATAGGTGGCTCGTACAAATCATGTGTGCTTGTGCCAAGACTAGAAGGCTGGAAAGCTTGACTCGAGGTTCCAGATAAAGATGACCCACTCCGTTGGTGCTTTACAAATGGGTCAAACCTGTAATTCTCTACGTCAGATTTCCTGCTACTTAACTGTCGCTGAAAACGATCCAAGTCAATAGAAGACGATGCAGAGACACTAGTACCATGCCCCACGGAGCAGCTTCTTATGCTGTTTGTACTGCCTCTCACATATGACAGATCATCAAAAGAAATGCTACTGGCAGAAAAATTCCTGCTTTGGGTAATGGGCCCTATACTGCTGCTCGACTTCTTCAAAAGTATAGAAATGCCCGCACCATCTGAGACACCTATTTTTGAGTTTGGAAAGTCCCCAGATTGTTGCATTTGCTCACTCCCTGCATCACTATCAGGCATACTATAACTAACACTTGGTGGATGACCTATTTCTTGCTGGTTGGCATGCCTATGCTCATCTTCCTCTGGTAAAAAGTTCCAGATTGGCTCACTGTAACAATGCTGACCTTCGTGCTGACCAGACCTTGACCCGCTTGTACTAGTCACTTCCTGAGATTCAGCAAAAGTCAATCGAGGTTCCAACTTTTCAAATGATTCATGTTCTTTCACTACTGACACTGCCCGGCAATTCTCTGCAACAACTGTGGCTGTCACTAGACTGGTGATGGGCAATGTCAAAGGAGACTGTAACTTACGGCACTCTGCACAAAGGTTTAACTCCTCCTCTTCCATTGATTCAACAGCAGAGTACCTGCAGCCACAATTAAGGCATAGTAGTTCCATATCCTTAAGACTATCTATATCTGGATAAGTGGACGTTGCAGTGATTTCCATGGCAGTATCCTGGTCACCAAAATCAACAGTAAGGCCTCCTTCCAAGTCATCAAGCTGATTGCTTGGTGATCCACTATAAAGTTTGTGCTCGAGATTCTCCTTTGAAGTATCAACTCTATCAAACATAAAAAGTTCTTCCTCGACATCATGATATGACTCCTTCACATGTCCACTCGTTACGTCCTCCTGGTTCTGGTCACTAGCCTCGTTGTCATGGACCCCACTTGTACCCAGATCAGAACTTGCATTGCTGCTAGTTGTGACCGACGAGTTCCTTGATATCATCACACGATGTGCAGCACTTGCCTTTCCAGCATAGAAGGTTGAACTAGGAACACTAGATAACAGAGGCCTGAACATATTCTGAGGACCTTTTCGTTGATCCTACACATAACATGAAAGATTTCAACAGTTATTTTCAGATACAGAAATCGGTGAACTGAACAAAATAGTCGAGCAGTCAGATGATGACTCAAACAAGTGTATGCTACATTTAATCACCAACACTGTTTACAGGACAATTAACATTGCTTTTTATTCATTGGGGAATCCAATATTAGATTCTCCGTAACAAAATGGCTTAAGATTCGCTTTTACATTTTCTGTGCATCCAAATGTATTGTACGTTATTAGCTCACAGATCATCGGAACTTTATAAAAGGGACGGCCAGTCCACGAGGCTTCGGCCACTGTGGGTTTGGAAGGAACTAATGTAGTCAGTCTTACACCTGCAAGGAGAGAGACTGTTTCCGCAGTTTGAACATGCGACATCTATGTCACAATGGAGCAACCTAACCTTTGCGCCAAGGCTTGCCCTTGGGCCATTGGAACTTTATATTGTTACCAAATAACATAATGCTACAAAACTAATGACGTGTGTATAAAAATAAAACAATGCTGTTTGAGTTCCATTTCCAAATGAGTTGGATGTTTATAGCTCGCTGGCCTACAATAAAATTTGTTAATGTCCTGATAAATATAAATCAATGCTGTTTGAGTTCCATTTCCAAATGAGTTGGACATTTATAGCTCGTTGACCTACAGTAAAGTTCGTTAATGTTTCCTAACAAAGCATTTATTTTAAAGCTGATAACGCTCTCAGTATCCAGTCCCAATTGCGAGTTGTGAGTTTATAGCCTATAGGACCATTGCAAAACTTGAGAATATACGTGACCTTGCAAAATAAGTATATAATCGACAAATTTGAGTTCCATATCATCTTTCCAATCATTGTTCCATTCTATTTTCGGGTTTGAACTGCAAACCAAGCAATTAATACCTTGTCAATAAGAATTCAGAATCCTCCATAGTGAAAGATTATTAGTTATGTCAAATTGATGCAACATCAGTATCCAGCATGAAAGTGAAAGGGCCAAATTTTGCAAACAAAAATTTGAGTTGTGCTAAGTTACCAACTCGTCTAAAAGCTTAAGCTCTTAGATAGGGGCTCAACAATGTATTCATAGCTTAACACTCCCTCTCACGTGTGGCCCGTCCACACATGGAGAGTTGCACAAACATGCCTCGTCAGGGTATCACAAACCAAACAGAGTGACCATATGCACTCAATATTTCCGGGTAACAATTACAAGCGGGATGACTCGAATCACGACCTTGCCAAACCAGAGCTCCCTATACCATGTTAAGTTACCAACTCATCTAAAAGCTTAAATTGTTAGATAGGGGCTCAACAATGTATATCAAGTTTAACAAGTTGCAAGCAATGGCTGACACAAACTAACTGCATAAAAGTGCAATAATGTAGACTATGTAGTTATACGTATGCTAATAAGCTATTGTAGGCATTAGCAATTCCATCTTATTGTCCTCCAAAGAAATAAACAAGACCCACATATATGATCTAAACCAGTTAACCTATAGTTAACCTATATGGCACTGCATATTCAACAAGAAGTTAAATTTGATCAACAGAGACCAATGCTGCCTGGACCTGGATTCGTGCAACAGGTATGGGAATGCTGTCTAAACATGGAAGGCTAAAGAGAGGTTTATGTAGCAATATATAGTTAGGAATCTCTTATGAATGTAAATGCCAGAGTGCTTCCCATCACCTAAAAAAAAATTAAATATAACCTCTAGAAGTTTATTTTCTTGAAATAATCATTTACAAATTTCGAAGTTCGAAGTTCAAGAAACAAATATTAAGGTAGTGTATTAAAATTTGTGCTATTTAAATAAAGGAAGAAATTAAGATATGCTTTGGATCGCTATTCATGTTTCTAAGTAACATAAAATAAAATAAAAATTAACAGACACATCACACACACACAGATATTTGCATATTAAAATTTGAGCTATTCCTTTTTCCTTGAACATGTAGTACACTAGCAATTTGTTATGCAATACTACCAGATGGTGAGATCATCACAAACACAAAGCTGACACTATGAGGACACTAAAAAAGAAAATCTCAAATAGAAACAATTTGGCATGCATAGAAGTTACTTTTTACCTTTATTGGCAAGTCAAATTACATTAAATGAACTAAATCTATGCTACAAGGCTTTTGACATAAAGTTCGCAAGTTATGGATCATAAAATCAAATCAGTGAATATCCAAGTGTATCAGATACCACCTATAAGTGTGCTACAGACACCACCTTTTATTTTCACCATTGTAATTCTAATGTATTCTGTTTCACACAGTGAGAGGAATTGCATAATTTAACATAAAAAAAAAAAAAACAGGAAGGAACCAATTCCTAGCAGAGCTTACAAGGTATTTACTTCGTAGCACTAAGAAGCAAATGATGACCATTGTTGGACAATAGGATGTGCATATTCCAATTTCTAATGATTGCCTTATACTTTTCATAGAGTGTTATATCCATTTAAAAAGAAGGAAAAAAACCTTCAGTAAGACTGCTGATTACCCCGAGCTCTTGAATCAAGTAGAAACTTTACTAGCTCAACATAACTCGGTGAGGAGAAAAACAAAAGCAAAAATAAAATAGAATAGAATCACTGTACCATGAATTTTACTCTTAAGAAAACAAGTATAGACAGAAATAATGACAAAAGTTGTTCGGTTTCAGAAATAATGACACCGCATTTTGGTATTGAATGCATCTTCTTTTATTTTCTATGTGAAAAAAAGTAAGCCCCTAAAATTGGGATTCAACCAAAAAGGAACACCATATTTTTAGCTTGTGATCTTTTTAAGTTTACTTAATTCAGAAAACTGGCCTGTATTCCACTACTGAATGTTTATTTTTTTAGTTTATTTCGGTAATCTTGAGGACATTACGAGTTAAATGACTTCATTTCAGTGAAAGTCTACGTGGAAGGGAAGGTAACTATGGGGTCGGTAAGTATCGTAGGACATTCGAAAATGAAAAATACTTGCTATTTGTTATGAACCATGCCCTAGCCTTATTTCATGAAAAGCTAACCATACTATACTTTCATGTAATTGTTTGCAAACTCTATGCATTAATTCACCACTGCAAAAAGAACCGCTGTGATCCAACAAAACAGATAATAGATACCATTTGTCGAAGAGCTAAATCAAAGGATCTTTTTGGAGCAGAGCTTGAAGATACTGTTCTGCTTGGATTCTTGGAAAGGGCCGAAGCTCTATTATTTGGAAACCCACCGCCGACTCTTCTAGAAGCTGAGCGGTCTGAGGTACGAACAGTAACTGAAGGTAGAGATTCCACATCATCGTCACCAGAAGATGCGATTGACCCTTTACTAAACCGGTCTCGATCTTGGCTATGAGATGAACTGACACTTCTTGAAGCAGTTGGAGACATTGACTGTCTCCCAGACTTGATTGAAGAATCCCTACCATTTCTGGAAGCTGGTGAGGAACCCCTTACATAAGATGCAGGGCGATCAGCCAATGAAGTGCGAAGATTAGGAGGTGACTCTGAGGAAAAACCAGGAATGCTTGACTGCCATGCCCTTACTGTTGGTGACGCGGAGCTCCCTCTACTCGTCTTGACCGGAGAAGTACCTTTAGTTGCACTTGTGTTCAACCTCCAAGGAGTTGGTGTAGAAGCCCGTGGGGCTGGTGTTGAGGGTTTACTCGATGGGGAAGATGGTCTTCGTGTTGGTGTAGCCTGGCGCAGAGTCCGAGTTGGGCTAGAACCAGGTGCTGAAGATGCCCTGCCTTGAGAGTGGAATGTGCTATTGCCAGATCGAGGAGAAGGGCTCAACCGGTTTGGACTGGCACTACCTCGACTACTTCTGCGACTCTTCTCCATCTGCAACTCCATGCACATTTGATGCATTAATATACCAGTGTGCGACCATGACTATTGATTAAAAGTCACCTTTAGATGATATAAGTTACTCCTTCCATTCCGCTAAAAGAGTCCTACTTTCTATTTGAAATGTGCCACTTAAAGTGGCTTCATTGAAAATTTGAATAAGTTTTGAATTTCCAAATTTATCGCTATTATACTAGACTCAAACTTAATGGTGTTTATGGCAAACCAATTTTATTTTATCCCTAAAATGTTTGAGCTTCAAAATGGACTCTCTGAGCGGAACGGAGGGAGTACATGATAAAGAAAATTGTCACCTTAAACTAAATAAATGGCTTACAGTGGATGATCTCGAAATAGAAATGGGTTGAGTTCGAGGTCTACCCCTCTGTGCAGGGTTAACAGGTGTTGAATCATCATCCAGCGAAGGAAATAGAGGGGTGTCAGGAGGAGTTAATAACCTTCAATTCAGTAACACCAGGTATATCAGAAATAAGATCAATAAAGTACTTGTGGATTGAGCCCAAAAGAATTGTGTCAAGAAATAAACAAAAAAATAGGTAGTGAAAGTTATCCATTTAAAATCTATAAATAAGTTCATACGACATGAGAACAATTAAGGTTATTCCAAGTATTATTAGCTATCAAAGTGCCAAAGGGCATAACTGATGTACGGACCAAAGGAAACAATCGGCCAAAAAACAAAATATAACCCAAAAGTACACACAATCCATCCAGCATACCAGCTTACCAATAAAAATACAAGGTTTGGAATTACATAGAAAGCCAAACTTTCTTTAGCAAGAAAATCTTAGCATTTCTATGTGTTTTCAAAATTAACAACCAATAAGGATAATTATGCAATTTCGCACCCCAAAAAAAAACAGCTAATGGCATAAGAAGAAAAATAAAACGAACCAGTCATAATCATTCTTATCCCCATCTGCATTGAGCAGGTCACTGCTCTCTCCTCGAGCAGGAATAGAAATTCCTAACTTGTAATCTGAAAAGTATCTCAATTTTGTAGCTGCAAAAAGCAATCACAGATACAGAAAGAATGAGAAAACAAACATTATTTCATATTTTCTAAATTAGGAATCCAAAAATGAAGATGTTAATATCGGCATAGAGAATTACAGAAAGAGTCTTCAAAATCATCATTCGACTGGAGCAAGAAATTATCTCTTTCCCTGCTTTGCACCTCATTGAACAGAGCAAGATCTTCGTCTCTATCTCTTAAGATTACTCCACTCTCGAGACTACGCCCTCTCTTGTGATTCTCCGCTCGCAACTCCCTCCCAGGAGAGCATCTCATTGCTGGAGAAGGAGGCATCTTTCCCAGCCAATTTTTTCCACAAAAGAGATCACTTCTCTCCTACCATACTAAATAAATCCGCCCATAGTTCTTCTCCCAGTCAAACTGAAACAAGTAAACCATAGCTCAACCATAAACGGAGGCCAGATTATAACTTCCAACAGTATAACTCAAACCTCCTCAATTTCTCTTCAAATCGAAAAGAAAATGCTTTTCCACCAAAGCTAAAAATCTCTCGGCATAAATTGAACTCATTTCCAATTATGAATGCAAATTCTCATAGAATAAATGAATTCCACTTTACAACCACTTTAAATCCAGCACTTAAATGTGAATCAAACTCTCGATATTCAGCGGCTCCTTCAATCGCAATACAGTAATGCGATGAACCTATGCATGAATCAGCCCAATTTTCCATAAATTCACGCAATTCAATATCATTAGCTCCTTACCACTTCTCACAATACTATAAAACACCCAAATTGAGATCCCAATAATGACAGTTACACAAAACCCAAATCAAATTCAACTTTTCAACAAACTTAAAACCCAGCTCCAAACTTCAAATCACACCTAAAACCCAACCATTTCAAGAAAATTCAAGAACTTGACTTACCCATGTCAAAGTCAAACAGGTTCAACGACCCAGTAAACCCAGCTCAAACACCAACCAAAACGCCTCAAATTACACCAAATTTAGAGACAAAACCAAATCACGAGCTTGGATCTGCTTGCATTAGCCAGATCGGGAATGTCGGTGGATCAAATTCTGCAGAAACCCTAAAAAAAAGCCTCAAAAAAACTTTCTTTTCTTCACTTTAATCATGTGATGGGATGGAGTGTTGATGGAGAAAGATGAAAATATGGGAAGTAATGGAGAGCAGCAGCAGCAGCAGCATCAAGTAGCAGCAGAAGTTGCAGAAATGGCAGGAGTTCCCTTTTTTGGTTCAGGGATTTTTTCTTCTTCCTTTTCTCTTTAGCAAGCTTTCCTTCTTGCTCAGTTTTTTTTTCTTTTTCTTTTTTTTTTAATTTCTCTCTTTGGTGTTGATATTTTCTCTTTTTCTACAGTATTTTGTTTTCCCTTTTTATCTCTGTTTTGCTTCCACCTGTGTTATTACAAATTTACAATGGTGCCACTTAGCTTTATTGTTTTCCAAATTAGCCCCCAGACAGAATTATTTACACTAGAAATAAATATGTAATTATTGTTAAACATTTTTACTAATAGCATTTAAGATTAACAGTAAAATTGCAAATCACTGTTTATATTTTTATTAGCATCATATTAACTACTCCCTATATCCAAAATTTTGAAGAAAAAAAATTGTTTAGAAATGAGCTTCCATTATGGACTAAAGTTATTAAATTCACTTTGTCAGTTAATTTATATCGGGAAATTTGAGTGCTATAAAGTCGGCACTAAAACCATTTACATACAAGGTGGAATAGCATTAATACATCATTATGTGTAACTTTTTCCCAACTAAAAATACAAATAAATGCACTTAGAAACAAATTACGTCATACATTACAACAGAAACAACGTATAACTTATAAACTTAACCAAAAATTTTAATAAATATTTTTTTAAAAAAAAATTCTCTCTTAAGGGGGTATGGGAAGGGATCGAACATGAGACCTCACACATTATGAAGCCCATGTCTACCACTGATCCACCCCTTAGGGACATTTTAATAAATATGCATTCATTGAAGGTTTCATAATGAGTATATGAATCACGCTCATTAAAGAATTAAGAAATAATTGAAATTGATGATAAATATGAATGAACTTAGATTTATTTTCATAGCATTGGCTATGATTGCATTAGCATTCAAAAAATATAAATATAATCTGTTTTTGTGACAAATAGCTAGAGTTTGGTAATTATGGCAAGTACTAAGATAATTAGGGATTGGTGACCTTGGCTTTTAAGCTAAACAAACATTAGGTTTAAATTCTTGAGAAGACACAGGCAGATGCGGTCATTAATAAATTGTTATTGGATTAAGATATGGGTCATATCCTACCAATAAATGCAACAACAACTACGAATAGTCAACACATTTAATTAACAATAATCATCAATGGTTTGGTTAACTGATTCTAAGTACAATTTTATCCTGTCATTCTTATTGGTTGGTCATGTAGCCTGATAGGAGCCTACCAAGGTTTAGTAGCCTTTCACCATCCTAATGGTGAAGTCATATCATGATCATCTAACCCAATAAATAAATAAAAACAACAAATTAAGAATACCAAGCTAAAATCAAATAAACAATCATTTTCAACCCAAATGACAATAATAATTTTAAAAAATAAAGCATGATATTAAAACGATTATGGGTATCCCTTGTATCCAAAACTTTAATAATTTATTTGACATTGTGTTGATGTTACTTGCCAACAATATATCAATATTTGTCCTTTTATATATATAAAAAAATATTTAAGGTTCTAAAATCGTTAAATGTTAAACCAGCATCTAGCGTTTAGCAGAATATAAGCGGAGTTTAGAAATAAGACATAATATAATATTTTTAATATATTTCTTTATTATAAACTAATTATTAAACATTAATTTTTTAAATATACTAATACTAGATATCACCTAATAATTTAAAAATAATGATTGCATTATGATGTTAAATTTTAAAAGTAAAACTAGAAATTTAATATCATCTAAAGTTCAAAATATTACAAAAATAGTAAATAGTTCAATTATCCATTGGTCCGTTAACAATTAAAAATTTATAAAACAATTTAACAATTTGAAATTGATGTTTAGTATTATTAAAAAAAAGGCAAAACCCTACATTTGGCCACCCAACTTTTCAAAAAATTGCAATACGGCCACCGAAAGTTTAAAACTTGCAATGAGGCCACTGAACTAAATTTTTGTTGCACGCGTGCCCATATTTTGGATGTCCGTTAGCTCCATCGTTAAATATGAGTGAAATCACTATTTTACCCCTTTAAATAACAATTATTCTCTTTAAGTGATATTAGAAACCAAAGGGGTCTAACTGAAAAAATGTTATTATGTATTGCCGGAAGTCGTGAGTTTAACGACCTCTCCACAGACTACCAAGATAACCGACCCCGAGAAGGAAGCTACAGGGGGTTCTATTTCTGGGCCCTTCAATTCCAACATTGATACAGACTCTTTCTTGAGATCGGGTAACAGAGGCGGGTCGGATAAGTTCGAGAGCTTTGTCGAAGATTGGTCGGATGTGCCGCAAACCGAGTCTGAGTCGGAGTATAGTGACGAAGGGCGTGAGAAAGGTGAATCTTCAAGGGAGAATGGTTCGACTCAGGACAATTCAGACATTGAGTCCAAGGAAGCTAAGGTTTCTTCGCAGAGGTAGAGTTGCGTCTTTCCCTATGCGAATTGGAACATTTTTCTTGCGTTTCTATTACGTCTATCTTTCCTGAATTGGTTAGCGAGGCATGGACATTGTTTTCTGGTCGAGGCAGGAGGCAGTGGAGGAAGAGGAGCCGGTAGTGTATCCTTCAGCTCCTGAAAGGAAAGAAAAAGTCGACAATTCAGTAAGGTGTTTTGGATCCTCTTCGCAATCTGTATCTAGGGCAAATTCTGAGTCTCCAAGTTCTTTGCAAAAAGGGGCTCGACTAGGGATGCTATCCGGAAGTGGATTCTTTTCTCTGCGAACAAGTGCAAATCTAGGAGGAGTCGAAGTCTGTTCCAATTGTTTGCACCCCTCTCGCAATGATACATCTAGATGAATTGGAAGAACTGGAGCTTATCTCTCTGAACAAACAGAGGTGGGCTTGCTTTGCCGGATTTCTAGATGGAGAAAAGAGGTTGCTGGCCCAACAATGGAGTCTCGCCGGCCAGATCTGGAATGGATTTGGGGCGGTGATGCAGAGTGGGGAAGGTTTGGCCGGATGCGGGTGAAGGAAGAGGCAGATCTGACGTCGGCGATGGAGATTCGCCGGAAAAGATGAAGGAGGTCGGCGATATATAATAATATTTTTTCAGTTAGACCCCTTTTGGTTTCTAATATCACATAAAGAGAATAATTTTTATTTAAAGGGGGCAAAATAGGGATTTCACTCATATTTAACGATGGAGCTAACGGACATCCAAAATATGGGCACGAGTGCAACAAAAATTTAGTTCAGTGGCCTCATTGCAAGTTTTAAACTTTCGGTGGCCGCATTGCAATTTTTTGAAAAGTTGGGTGGCCAAATGTAGGGTTTTGCCTAAAAAAACGCAAAATGACATTAATTAGGGCCAAAATTTAAAAAAATATGAAAAATCAGTAGTTGGTTGCCTAGGCCGCATGGAGCACCTAGTTGATTTCCCAAATTTCTAGGCGCCGAGGTGGTGCCTAACACCTAGGCCGATTTTAAAAACACTGTTTATGAATAATCTAGGAAAATGTGTAGGTTGATCTCCTTTCTCAAATATTTAACCACTTCGGTCCAGTGTTCTTTTCCATCGATCGCAAAAAAAAAAAATTCAAAAAATTATTCCTAAAATGCCCAGATCATCTTCTTCCACAGCTCCGGTAAGTTTGAAAATCACGATTGTGTGCAACGAAACGGGGATCGACCTGCCCGGTCAGGTTGAGGGAGCAGCGCCTCTTCATGGGGGTTCGGGGGCAACACTCCTGTTGGAATATGTCTCCTGATTTAAGATTTATTCCTTTGCATATTCCAAACACCTTGATTTGTTTGTTCTCATTATCGCGTGTTCTAACAAGTGACTAAAAGGGCTACGTACCGGTTAGTGTGGCAACTTGTTGGACATCACGCATGCCTTAGACTAAGAGAGTCCTTATCTCAGTCATACTCTTACATGATGATCAACAGACTAGCGATTCCAGTACACCAGCACCAGCAAACCTGCTACAGTGTGATTGTTCTCTTGAAGAAACCTCACCAGCAGACTTGTTACGGATTGATAGTTCCTACCGCAATTACATCGACCAGCAGACCTTTCTACTGAAAGATATTATCTTTTAGAAGGAATATCATAGCAGCAGACCTTTGTTCTATCAAGGACTACACGTGTAATCTACAGAGAAAAGAATGCAGCCATTCAAAAACATAAAGGTGTTCAAGCCTCAAAAGTCTATCTGACCTAAAAGGCCAGACAACTCATATCCTGCAAAATTAGTTGGATATTGTTCTACATTATCCAATAGATATCTTCTCTCCACATCTGGTACGAAAAGTAAAAAAAAAAACTACTTTATTGGACAAACCATTTGTCAGTGTATTGTTCATCAGACCACCTCTTGAGAGACATCAACTCTGATCGACAACTTCTCAAAGATCTTCAGAGTAAATCTTTATCCAATAGACTTTATGATCAACACTGTTCCAACGGACAGTAGATTACTCAAAAGATCTCAACGGATCTAAAAACCATGTATATAAAAGTTAATCCTCTTCTTCATTTCTCAAAGGCTAAGCTAGTAACAGTGTGATAGAGCATATCAACAAGGTAGTGAGATCCACAAGGAGATCGTCTTCAACAACGATCAACTCAGATCTTCACAAGAGATCACGGTGAAAGAACCTAGACCTTAACAAAACATTTTATGTGGGTTGCTAGGAAGAAAAAAGAAAAAGAGAAGAGAGAGATCTGAAAATCTACAAGTCAGAGATCGGTGTCTTGATCAAGAACTCCTTTCTTGATTTGAGTTCTTCAACCTTCTTCGAAAAATTCAGTCTCTAATAGAGCTACAAAGATTTATTCTTAGCTAGAGGCTAAGCACTTCAGATTCGTTGAAGATAGATCCTGAAAGATGCCCAAAGAAGATGAAGAGCTATTTGTATGTATTGCATTCATATTTACAAACTTGTACTCTATTACAAGTGTTGTTGGTTGTGCAATCATAGATCATCATAGGGAGTCGAGTGCTTTGCACTCATTAACTTAGATATTTCTTATCTAAGTGACCCTAAAAATTGTTGTCTCATATCTATCCCTCGTTGTCGTCTTCTACTGCAGCCTTTGCTTAGGATATTTAGTTATGAATTATTGAGTAGAGGTTGAAGATCTGGAGCAAGAGGATAAATAAATTAAATCGAGAGTTTAAGTTGATGTAATAAGTATGTTTGTCTTTGAGCAAACCTTTGCTGAATTTTAATATAAGATATTTATCAAACTCAGCTCTGATTCATCTATTAGCTTTTATAAACTATTTTACTTATTTGAAAGTTATCTTTCTATGTTTTCTTCAACTGCATCTGGAGAAGGATTAAGTATGCTATTGTTCATAACATATATTTGTGTATGGCTACTTAAGACTTCTTTGATAAATATGTTAAGCCTCAATCTTTCCGCTGCTAAACTCCTTTTACATGCTTACAGTTTGTTAGCAATCTGCCAGCAGAGCTCATTATTCTGCTCAAGAGCAAGTATGTTGCCATGTGCTACCAGCAGACATGCTAAACACGTGTGTTGTCCTGTGGTACCAACAGACCTTCTTCAGATTGCTTTTGCCTTAAAAATGTGTTCTTTCTCATTCGTCTTGAATGTTCGAAGATTATTTTTAAATTGGCAATATAGGCTATTCACCCCCCCTCTAGCCTATTTAAGCATACATTTTGGACCAATAGCTCCCGAAAGGGAAATTGCTTTTTTATTCATGAAATATGAAACTATAATAGATTTGTGTTGGGTTGAAGGATTTTTCAGTTGGGACGAAGGCGAAGAAGGAAGAGGAAGATGGCTTACAACGGAGGAGATAGAAGAAGAAGGTGGCTTATGACGGAGGAGATAGAAGAAGAAGGTGGATGACGTGGTCTGATTTTTTATGATTTTGTATCGCGGTGCAAAAATTAACTCATCGCAATGCAAAATTGGATTAGGTAATTAAAACTTATGTATCGCAGTGCAAAAATGTTGGTTTATGCCCTAGAGGCAAATATATTTCTCCATATATCATTATTTATTGAGGCATTTATTTATTATATATTGTTTGTTTATTCATAGTAATACATCATTAAGCCCTTAGAATAAATATGTTATTCTTGAATTCCCTGGTCGAGTATTATTATTAATAAGGGCAATAATAATACACGAAGACTAGTATGTGTTGAGATTCATATAGTTGATATCAGTCTACATATGGGTGTGTGCTAGGTGTAACGACGTACTGGATTGACTCGCATGAGAATGCTACATGGATCGTTACGTGAGTGTCACAAGCGATTCGCATAGTGATAAATGTATTTGTTATCCTTTGACTTGAAGTCGTTATATACCATAGATGAGGAGTCGTATATTTTGATACCAATAAACGTTATTTTGTAACAAGGTGATTATAAAATCGAATATTGAATATCCCATGAATCATGCTGAGAGATATGAACGATGTAGAATAGAATTTGTCTCTCCTATATAACATGAGTGTAATATTTATGGGCCCATTGATGAGTGAGACTCAAGTAAATGCATGGTCGTGTTCAAATAAATCAATATAAGATATTGAGTTTATTTGTTTATTATATAAGACTACTCGAAGATCAAGAAACCTAGATTAAACTATAACAAGGATGATACGTTTCATACATTGTGTTTAATCAAATATTTGGACAAAGGAAAAAGAACTATGTGGTCACAATCAGTTATTTGTATTTGTAATCACTGATAATTCCTATTACTTGGGTGATAATGATGTATTGCTAGATGTCGCTCATTGTTTATAATTAATTATATATTTGATATAGTAATAAATTATTGCTAACGTAATATAGGAACCTATTGGGTCACATACTTAGAATGAATTGAACTGTAATTTATTTGAGTCATTAATGGTGATAATCGAGCCGGTCTCGTGTGATTGAATTATAATCGGAAAAGTCTCATATATTTGTTTAAAACTGCTAAAGTACACTTTTTGAGGGAAAATGATGAAGATACCCTTAATGAAGGAAAAGTGTACGGACAAAGCCACAGTCCAAATTTGGGCGTCACAAGGAAAAAAATTGGGCATCGCTAAAAATTTTGGGCATCGCAAGGCAAAAGCCACTGCCCATATTTGGGCATCACTCAAAACATTGGGTGTCGTTCATTTTTGGATCAGTATTCGTCGTTCATTTTTGAATCTGTATTCGTCGTTCATTTTCGGAAAATAGAAAACCGAATAAGGAGTAACAACAGTCCTTGAGGAACCAACGAAGTCATATATATCGATCTCTTTTCTTTTTCTTTTTTTTTTCAAAATCACATAAAAAGAATCAAATGGATATAAACAGATATCTCATTTGATACTAAACATACACTATAAATCCTACGAGGCAACCATCGTAGCCTACGACACAAACATTGAAGCCTACGAGGCAAACATTGGAGCCTACGAAGCAAGCATTAAAGCCTACGAGGCAAACATCGCAACTCCAAGAAAGGTACGATGCAGAAAATTGGATGTCGCAAGAGGTACGATGTAGAAAATTGGCGTCGTAAGTTCCTAAATACTGCCCAAACGACGGCCACATCATAGGCAACGACGCCCACATCGAAGGCAACGCCGCCCACATCATGTTTGAAAAGTTTGAATTCAATTTATGTAATGCCCAAGCTCTCTGTATTGCATTGTAATGGATGATTGAAGTCTACCAATTGCCATGGAATATGCCTTTCTTCTTCAAATCTTTAATTCCCATGGAAGGTGCTATCATCGTTAACATTGGTATCGTTGTTCATATCTTCCATCTGTGTCGTTTTGTATTCATTGATTTCTTTTGTTGATTCCAATATCTCGTTTTTATTTATCAATCACTTAAACAAAGGAAAACCACTCAATATAAGAAAATGTCCAGTACGGGGAAGAGAGAAAAAGTCAGAGAAGAGAGTGAAAGTGAAGGAGATAGGACAAAACAAAGTCAGGGCATTTTTTGAACAAAATTTTGAAAAAGCACTTTATCGGTTGAATAAAAAAATAGGAGAGTGGAGCAGTTACAATTTCTCAAAAGTGTACTGACCCGCAATTATCCAGGTCATTAATTGGATTAGTGGGCTCAAATAAAATAATTATAAATATACGAAGACATAGTCCTAATGAGATTAAGACTGTGTGGTCGCATGCTACATCCCTTTGAATAGAGATTGTTTTATTGGTTTACTTGGACGAAAATACACAACCCAATTTAAGGTTTTGGTGAAACACTAAAATTGTAAAGAGAGAAATTAGGAACTAGTTCTTCGTTTGACGAAGAATTTCTTACTTCCTACTTTGATTCAATAATTGTTTAGCACAGAATTGTTGGATTAATCATGTCCAATCCATTTGTGTGGATATCATAGAGAAGTCGTGCAAATTGTTTGTTGCGGTGATCGTGATTCAAACGTGATTCTATCGAAGATTGTTCGTTTCAACATTAGGTAAGTGATGAGCTCGGCCCAAATCCTAGTCACGAGCTGGGCACGTGTGCCCTCACATGATAAGCACATGGAAGATAGGAACCATGAAAAAGATCACCCGAGCAGGATAACCCGGGGAGAAGATCCTACATATCTACCGAGCAGGAATCCTCCTACCAATCTGATCGAGCAGGGAGCAAGGCTGCTCTAATAAGATAGATCCATTCCAAGCCTAACTGTCAGATAACTCTGATGCCCGAGATTTAGGCCATGGTTCCGTCAGTTACGCGGTCAACCCGCATTTATGGTCATAAAAGCCTATGACCTCGCCATAGCAATGACTTAGCCCGGATTTCACTCCCAAAAAGGCTATATATAATTTGCAATACTTCATTTCAAAGGTACGCTCACTTCTACACACCGAAACTCTGTCATTTTGCTTTAACAAGCTAAGGACTTACTCTCACGCCGCGAGGCCCTGCCTTGCATTCCTTCTAAGGTTATTTTCTTTTGACAAGGTTTTCACAAGATCATACCTTAACATAAGCCCATATATCCTACAAGGGAACTGCCTAAGACCAAATTGTGTAGCATCAGTAAGTAATCTAAATATAATTTATATTCATTCGCATGTATCTTGGGATAGTTTTAAAATTAAAGTGTATTATTCCCGCACTGTTAATTTTAATTAAAGTTCATTGATGCAATTAAATTGATGTATCACGGTGCAAAAGTTGATGCAACACGATGCAATGAGTAAGTGACCTCTGTAGAGCGCTTTCAGTTCATTAAGGGTATCGTAGTCATTTTGCCCAAAAAATGACTTTTTATGGTTGAAAATAAAAACATGAGATTGGAGCGATTGAAAACTTAGAAAAGGGTACCGGCCCGAATTTCACCCAATAATCTATTTCACCGCTAAGTGGTAGACATATCTTCTTTCTTGTCAAAAAGTTTGGGTTTAGTGTCCTCCCGAACTAGCAATTTTCATTAGCCCATGCGTGACGATGCTCGCGCAACGTTAACATGCTCTCTCTAAAGGGTTTTTTTTTTTGCTTAAAAATAGCTTATTCCGTCCACTTTATAAAATTAACCAATTATTTACTCATTTTATTTTAAATTATAGTGATTATTGCTCCTATGAGCATGTAACCATTGACAATGAGATGTTCATTGTATACGAAAATATGAGCTCTAAAAATTCAAATAAAAATTGATTGTTAAGTTAAACTTTGTCGTAATGTTTTCCACCATAAATATTTTCCAACTTTCTTTTCCCTCTTGTAAGTTTTTATATTTAAAAAACTTTGTGAGATTGTGTGTGATAAAATATGTGAGATGAAGAGATGTCATAACTTCCATTTCTTTAAAATGTTTTCATAATAAGAAAAAAATGTATATTATGTATTCATATATTTTCAAATAGTTGTATTGTTATCCAATAGGATAATGGTACACGACCAAAATCTAGTCGGCTAGTTTTCAAATTTAGGGGTAGTTTTTATATTTACCAAAGTAAAAATGTATGATATACCCCTAATGAATTTGTGATGTATCTTTCTCAATTTATGTTCACCGTTAACCGACCTCAAACGATCACTCTCTTACACGACCTCTCTCTGCAGTCTTCATACGCGCTATATCTCTATCTTTCACGTTAAACTCATTTCTCTCAACCTACACTATCTCTCACACAACCAATCTCTCTCTACTCTGATATATGGCTTCAATGAAAGTCAAGAAGGGTTGTGAGCGCAACGGGACCGAGATCTCAAGCTCACAAACTCCAGCGGAACCTCCAAGATCTCCAGCTCTTAAACTCTGGCGGAACCTTTGAGATCTCTGCCGCTCTCCCTTTCTACAATGGAAATGAAACACACTCAATCTACGAATAAAAGATATTTCGAATTGAAGCTAGTGCGTCATTATTGTTGATATTCTGTATTTCACTCTACTTTCTCTCTCTAAGAGTTTTCTCTCCCTTAGTGTCTAAAAGGATAACTAGGTGAAGTGAATGTTATTGCTTTTCATACGATATTGAAACCTAAGGTCACCGAATTTGAAGCCTCCCTTGGTCCATTATATTAAATGTTTTCCTTTCTTTAATGGGTAAAGAAAATCTCGGTTGAAAAAATATCAGTTGGGTTTTCTCTCCAGTTGGGTTTCTCTCTTTTGATCGGAGATTGAAATGATGGATTTTATGGTTTTGTTAGTTTAACGACCCTAGATAAAGATGAGTTTTGGGTTGTGTTCATTTAACTATCCTGTGAGTATAATTGTAACTCCATAAATTAAATTACATTAATCTTTCTTCTTCTTTTTTGAAATCTGGCTAGCCAGATTCTAGTCGCATAGCAACGTCCTATCCAATATTCAAATACATGCATGTGGCTACCAAAGCAACCGCGGATAACTTTCATAATTAAATTTTTAGTTCACAATTACAATAATTATTTATTCATGAGTGACATATATTTTTTATTTTTTATTTTAAACGCAAGGCTATGGCTATTTTAGGTTGATGTTTTGTAATTAAGGCATGCGGGCCTAATGAAAGAGTTCGACTCACGGTCAAAATCAAAGCACTCTTCTCCTTAGTTTGTAGATAGATTATAGATAACATCTAATTACTTGTGGTGTTTGGTAACACTTTGATTTTGAGTTTTTTTTTAATAATTAAAAATGAAATAAGAGAGATACGAAGAGAAAATTGATAAGATCTAAAAGTACAAAATTACAAAATTAACATTAAATTACTATAAATAAAGAGACCTTAAAAAAGTTTTCTTATACCAAACATCTCATAAGATGAATCATTTTCATTAACCACATGTCCACATCTTTATTGAAACATGGAACACTACTCCCTAAATAATTTCAGGGTTGTTTAATTCAACACTCACTAAATGCTTAAAACATCACACAATTTTTTTTTGTTTACCAATTATACTCATACAACATCTGCAAAAGAAGGATGCCTTTGTTCTCTCTTTGCCCAGGTACTTGGCGATGATGATGAGGGTTATGGGGGATTGTGCAATTAACTATTATTGCCTTTCTAAAACACATACAAAATTGAAATAAAAAAGTCTGCAAAAACAGATGAATTTCGACAAATAATTTCGGTCCAGAATTTTTAAGCTGCAAAAAAATCTTGAAAATATGCAAAAAAAAAAAATAATTAAAAAAAATCTAAAACTCATAAAGAACCAAACCACCATTCTTAATCTGCAAAAATCTTGGAAGGTCGGCCAATAATTCCAGCGACCTCCCATGAACGTTGGCCCATCATCCTGCCACCACCCAAACATGAAGATGTGCTCTAGATCCGCCGCCACCTGCCACCAATAACCACCATTCTTCATAATTTACAAAAAATCCTTGATGAAGGTCGGCCCAAAATTTTGGCCACCTCCCATCACTACCAATAATTTAGGCCACCACCCCATGAACTCCGACCATCCTTCCTTGAATTTTTGAATTCCATAAAGAAGGTCGGCTTAGAAATCCAACCTTACATCCACCATGGTCAGCCCATCACGCCAACTTTTCCTCCCTCAATAGTAACCCAGAAAGCCGACCCTCTTTCCCTCCAAAATAAGCCCAAGAAGCCGGCCCTTGCCCAAAATCTTCAACAAAATAAATCAAGTTGATTTGCAAAATAACTTCATTTTTTTCATATATTTCCTAAAATCAAATAGATTTGGAAAAAAAAAACTTCATTTTTTAACAGATCTTCAACTTGATGATCAAAAAGTTTTTTTTTAAAATGCAAAAAGTTATTTAAATGTTAAATGGGCTAAGGGAAAAATTGAAAAAAAAAACAAACAAACTAAGTGCTAGTTGTATTAAACATTTTGTGTGTGTTGTATTAAGCATTTTGTGCGTGTTGTATTAAGCATCACTAATTGGGGAAAAAGCAACAAGGTAATCCGTTCATTATACACACACAATCCATTGAGCTATATACCATTGTTGTGAATTGTGATGCGGCTTATTAACCTTTCTTGAATACGTGTAAATCACTAACTGGTGGCAATACATATAGCTATTGTATTGTAATAGGAGACAAGGCATACGACAATGATAATTATAACTTTCATGCTAAACGACAAGGACAACAATAGTGTAATTTTTTCTTTGTAAAAAGTGGAAAAATAAATAAATAAATAAATATATATATATATATATATATATATATATATATATATATATAAAGATGGTTTTCCAGGCTTTCCTTTAAAAACTGAAATGGAGTTGTTTGAGTAAAGCATGAGCCACGGGGGTTTGGACCGAAATCGAATGAACCTGTTGACTATAACAATTCCAACAGCAATTGTGCTACCACAACACAAGCTAACAATGTACAGAGAACGTATACTTCAAGAATGATTTGTTGAAGTTGTTGGAAGCAATTCAAGTCAAATACGTTGATGTGTGGGGATAGAAGAGTTATGCATCTATTACTTATAAAGGGCACATTTGTAATTTACCATTAGCTAATTTGTTAGAGTGAGTTAGTGGAATTAGTGGAATTAAGGCAATTAGTGGAGAGTTCAATGTTGATTAGCCAATACTATATATGTATAATCTTTTCTTTGTATAACTCACTTAATCGATTGATTGATCAATACAACGATGGAGAAATAGTTCCTCTCCCAGTTTCTCTCCATTTTCATTATTCCTTAAGCAAAGTTTACATGGTATCAGAGCGATTGATCCATAAATTGCGTACTTTGTTTCCTTAATACAAGAACTGATCATTCAATTTCGAAGATCAAGTTCTTCTTCATCAATTATCTTCTCAAAATCATCTCATAGTTAGGGTTTTATTCGATAAGACACATCTATGGCGAATGCTGGAGAATCGGATGGAACTTTAGAGTCCAATCATAATAGAAGACCTCATCTACAAATACAATGGAAATCTCCATTGATTCCAACATGCACCTGCCTTTTGTTCACAACAATGACCTTCCAAGTTTGATTCTCATCTCCACTAAGCTAACTGGTAGTGATAACTACAGTTCTTGGTCCAGGTCACTCCAAATATCTCTATTTACTAAGAATAAGATTGTTTTAATTGATGGTTCATTTTGTGTTCCTGATAAGGAATCAAGTCTATACCCTTTGTGGGTAAGGGCCAATGATATGGTCATATCATGGATGTTCAATGTGATGTCTGAAGAGATAAGTAGTAGCCTTCGTTTTGTTTCCTTAACATAGCATATGTAGTATGGATTGAACTAACATAGATGGACACAAAACTTTTCAATTGGAAAAGGACCTCTATTGATTAGAACAAAAAGACACATTTGTAGAGGCTTATTACCAAAGGATGAAGTGGCTTTGGGATGAGAGTTCTACATTAGATGTTATCACATCTTGTTCATGTAATAATTGTGTTTGTGGCTCTGTTAAAGCCCAAGAAGGACGAGAACAACGAAAGAAACTGATGCAGTCCCTCGTGGGACTGTATGAAAGCCTTGCTAATATTAGGGGGAAGATCTTAAGGATGAGACCCTTGCCAACCATTGATGAAGCCTATTATATGGTTAGCCAAGAAGAGTCCATACGTGTAGGTTATGTTTCTAGTTTTAATGTATTGGCTGCTAGTATAAACATAACCCACAATGATTTAGAAAATAAGGTTGTTACATCCTATAGGTCATCTACTACTGGGAACAAACCTAGTTATGTCAAGGCACCTTTCAAGAAAGACATAATTTGCAACTAATGTAATAAAGAAGGGCATACTAAGAATGATTGTTTAAAATTACATGGGTTTCTTGTTGGTCACCCTGCATATGGGTTGCATAATGCTAAACAATCCAAAGAAGGCAATACTACTGATCCATAGAAATTCCACAGTGAGGCAAAGGCTATGCAAGTGCAATCATAGGGTCAATCTTGAGGTGAGGCTGGAACACATGCAGATATAGAATTACTTAAAGCACAACTTGGGTAGGTGTTGACTATGTTGAAGGGCAAGGATCATCCTGAGGATCACCCTCCAACCTGTAACTCTGCAACTACAAATTGTTTTGAAGGTATACTTGCACCTACCTGCTGTTTTAACAAAGTTGTAGCATCATCTCATATTGATCTTAATGTTTCTGTATGGATTATAGATTTGGGGGCCACTGACCATATTTGTTTTGCATCTAAGCTAATGCATTCTCTTGTTCATCTTCCTAATTTTATCTCACGCTCTCTTCCTAATGGTTATAATACCTTAGTCACTCATAGGGGTTCCATTTACGTGACACCAACTGTGGGTGCCCCGGATTCTCCCACGCCCCGCGCTCCCTTTTCTAGTGGAACGCGACGTGCGGAAGGACATCACGCTTTCCATTCCACCCTCCCTTGTTTAGGGGAAGACGAAATTAAAAATGCGGAAAGAATGTTGTCAAAAAGTGCGTGGAATACGCCTCGATCATTTTAGTGATTTTTGGTCCAATATGAGAGCTTTGGGTTTTCTGTATCAGGTTATCCATTTTTTAGGGGCTAACAGGATGCAGGAATACATCACCCTTTCATTCCCATTCTCCCTTGTGTAGGAGAAAACAGAAAAGTGCAAGAAAGGATGTTGCGGGGCCCCACTATGGACTTTATAAAAATTGCCTTAAAGCCTATTTCAGATCACTATGAGCGCTTTGAGTTTTCTGTATCAAGTTATCCCTTGTTTAGAGGATACCAGGATGCATGAATACATCACCCTTTCATTCCCATTCTCCCTTGTGTAGGGGAAAACAGAAAAGTGCAAGAAAGGATGTTGCGATGCCCCAATGTGATCCAAAATGTTTTGACAGAGTCGTCATCTTTATTTTAAGGAGAACACAAAGAAAAAACCAAAAATAAAACCAGAGATACAAAAAAACAGGTTCGGAGGCTAAGTTACGAGTTAGGAAGGTGCTAGGCACCCAACTCGCCCTTTTGGTCTCAAAAACAGTTTTTGGCTAAAGTATGCTTTTTGTTATATTTATCTAGCAAATAAATAAAACATTAAAAAAACAAATACATCCATGTCTACATTATTTACGGATTTGCAGCCGCCTCCTTCCAATAATTACAAATACATTTAAAAATATTTGGCCATAATAACGGCTCTTTTTAATGCTTTTTTTCTAAATAAATCCGGGCAGCATAACATCTTATATTTTTACATTGGGCCGGATGGAAAATAGCTTTTTCTAAATAAGACTCTTAAAGGCTCACTTTTAAGAGCGTTGGTGTGCTCGCTCTGTCCTTCCTGGAGAGGGAGTCTTTTTGCTGCTGCTGTGGTTCGGGCAGGGTGACTGCTTCCGAAGGTTGCTTCTGGGCACCATCAAATGGGCGGAGCAACTGCTTGCTTTTTGTTGTTGTTTGCTTGCTGTTGGTGGAAATCGGGCATAGCAACTGCTTGCTTATGACAGATTTGACCTTTTTACTCGGGCAGAGCAACTGCTCTTTTCGAGATTTTTGGACCGGGGAATAGGGTGGATACCTAGCTGGGGGGCTAAGGCTCACTTTGACCGGTTGGTTTTGTGTTTGGAGGAGTTTTGGCAGAGCTTCGAGGCTTTATAGGAGGGGGCGCTCATTATCTCACGATCACTCTATATTTCTTCGGCGTAACAACAACGCTGAAAGTGAGATGAAATTCTCGTCCCTGAAAGCGAAGTCGGGGACCTCTATTTATAGGCTGAGAGAGGGACACCGCTGGGATTAAAATTTGTTCTTCGTGCTTTACCAGCCTGTACCGCGTGCTTGAGAATTTGTGCAATGCGTTAAGTCAGAGGCACTGTTCAGGGCCCTGGGCGCCGGCACCATAGGATCTGGGCGCCGCGCCCAGATGGAGTTATGGCAGCGCCAATGCTTCAAACTTCGGCCTCTTTTGACACTTTTTAGCCCCTGCATTTCACTGTTTTACGCATCCTGCTTTGTCTTTTGCATTTTTAGACCCTGTAACTTGACATTCGTTAAGTTTTAACAGGTCTTGATATCGCATGTCAATGTCACGTACTAGGGGTACGAAATTGGGGTGTCTACAGAGCCCCTCAACGATAGAGCCTACGGATAACCCACAGCTTACCGAGTAGACGAACATCGTTGATAAGAAATAGACTCTCTAATTTCGTGGCAATTAAAATGGGGAGCAATGCAACAGGTAGCAGTTATAATGCAACAGTTTATAATGAAAACCAAACCTCGCATATCCTAGACATATTTAGTCGGTTATAGCAGATTATCATAGTTTTTAAGCAGATATGCAAATTAAATGCTCTAATGGTCGGACCTACCGAAGTAGGCTGCCTTCGTATCCCTTAATAAAGGGAATCAGACCAAACATAGTTCGGCCAGAAGTCGAAACAAGCATGCTGCGATGGTCGTGCCTACCGAAATAGGCTGCCTACGTATCCTTATCAAAGGAATCAGACCAAACGTAGTTCCCCGAATGCAAACAAACAAATGCTAGGTGGGATGCATCGCCTCCTCAAGAAACTCAGTCCTTCGTCAGAGAGCGATAGCCTTTTAACTGGCCCGGGGTCTCAGCCCCCTCGCAGAAAAGGCTGAACAATTCAGGTGGAACACATATCAAACATCGTGTCCTCAAAGGGTCGAACCCTTTGCCGATCACGATGGTGGGATGCATCGTCTCCTCAGGAAACTCAGTCCTGCGTCGAAGCACGATAGCCTTTTAACTGGCCCAGGGTCTCAGCCCCCTCGCAGAAAAGGCTGAACACAAACATAATTTTTGACCATCCATCTCGGGGTTACGCCCCGCGAGGAGAGGATCCTACGCTACTCCTAGAAAGCAGGAAATCATCGCATCCTCAGGAACTCAGTCCTTCGTCGAATGTGATGGTGGAACCGATCCTTTCCCTCTGACCCGGGGCCTACACCTCTTCAGGGAAAGATCCAATAACAAGGTGGAACATATCAATGGATTGATAATTCATCTCGAGGTTACGCCCCGCGAGGAGATGATCATATGCTACTCCTATAAAGCAGGAAATCATCACATCCTCAGAAATTCAGTCCTTCGTCGAATGTGATGGTGGAACCGATCCTTTCCCTCTGACCCGGGGCCTACACCCCTTCAGGGAAAGATCCAACAACAAGGTGGGTGGAACATATCAATGGGTTGATCATTCATCTCGGGGTTACGCCCCGCGAGGAGATGATCCTATGCTACTCCTATAAAGCAGGAAATCATCACATCCTTAGGAACTCAGTCCTTCGTCGAATGTGATGGTGGAACACATTATGCATGCAAAAGGTAAAATACTTTACCTTTTCTTACCATTGCTTTGCTTTTGTTGCTTCTGCCACATTTGTTGCATTTGCTGCATTTGCGGACTCATGCTGGGGATTTTTTTCTTTTCTTTGCTTTCCGACTGAATTTTCTTCTTTCAGCATTTCCAAACAAAATCTTTTTTCTACTACATTTTCGGCTTTTGCTAGAAAATTCTTCTTTCTGCTGCATTTCCAGCTTCTACTGGGAAATCTTTTGCACACATTTATATTCTTTTTGCTCTTGCATTTTTTTTTCTTTCAAGCTTGCATTTTTTCTTTCATGCTTTGCAATTTTTTTTTCTTTCATTTTTTTCTTTTTCTTTTGTAGAATCTCGCTTTTGTTATTGATTCTCTTGTCTTTCTGCTCATTTTGCGGTTGATCTGCTGGGGACATGACTTTCTTTTGATTTTGGATGGATAACCGTCAAATTTTGTTAACAAAGCTAACTTTGTTAACTTTCCGTTAAGCTTTAGGGGCCATTTTGCAGCTTTGGAAACCTGGGGACTTAAGTGCTGAATTTTCAAACTTTGGAGGGGGGAAAAAGAAAAAAAATTATTTTTCTCCCTTATATGTGATGGGAAGCAGGGAGAAGGCAGCAGCCTTCTTTCTTCTTCTTCTTCTTCGTTTCCTTCTCCACCATTGTTACTGCTTTTCTCATTTCTTTTTCATTTTTCTTCTTTTCTCGATTTTATTCCACCAATTTACGTGTTTTTCTTAGCAGATGGCTTTTTCTTCGCGATCACGGAAGGGAAAAGCTCCAATGCACCCAGAATCAGGTGAAATGAGGAAAGAACTTCCTCATTTGATCCGAAATTATGTCAGATATAACTATTCAAAGGATGATTGGAGTAACCTCCATCGCGATTGGAACACCCATGTATCAAATCTTCTAAATCCCTCAGTAAGTTTTTTTTCTTAAACCCATTTGGATGATTTTTCAGATCTACTAGAATTTTCTGCTGCTTTGGGCTTTTGGAGCATTCCTGATCCTGCATATGATGCTTATGCATGCAATTTATATGCTAGAATGATGCAATTTGGCAATTTATCTATGAAATCCATGCGATTTATTTTTGTGATGCATAATTTAACTAGTTGGTACTATTTGACTATGCGATGCATGTTTTATATTATTAATGCAATTAGGCTATATAATGCATGTTTTAGGCTTGAAAAATATTTTTATGCAATGCATGCCTATGAAATAGACTTTTTTGGAAACATGACGTTTTTTTTTCGGGTATATTTTCGGACGCATTTTTTCCGATGCATGCAAAATATAACAGAAATATTTTATGCAATGATATTTACTTTTATGAATGCATATACTGCAGAGACATGATAAATGCCATGGAAGTTTTTTTTCTTTTCAAAATTTGCAACATTTTATTTTTACGAGTGCCAAAAATGCAATTATTTGAATAATAAATGCAAATGATGAATGACTAATGCATGCATATATCATTTTATTGGATGCAATCGTGACATAGAAAATTTATTGGACACTTGCTAACAGGTTGCGTAAGCATTTTTATGTACAAGGAAATGCAAAAATGTGTTATATTTTTCAAATGCAAAACACACATTTTCTATTTTTTTCGGATAAACATACACATACATTTTTTTATGCCGAAATGCCAAAATATATTTTTAAAATGTAAAAGAATGTATCATTTTTTTTTATTTGATGCAAAAGATGCAATCAAAAAATTCGAATGCTAAAATGCGATATATAAAAGATTTTTTTTGTTTTTTGTTTTTGAATGCAAGAATGCAAAATATGTATATTTCTCTTTTTTTTTGAATACAAAAGATGCCATGTACAAATTATTATGCAAAACTTTATGATGATTTGTAAAATGCGATGTATGCAACATGCTTAATTTTGATGATACACGCAGGAGATTTAAAAGGATAAGAATCTTACCTTTTCCTTTTTCTTTATCATTTCATCATTTTTTCTAATGCTGATATGTTGTTTTCTCTTTTTTTTTCTTTCAGAAGCGCAGGCCTTTGATCCGCATTCGCGCGAGTTGTGCTAATGTGTCGACATTTATCGCTTAATACCCGAGGCGGCACAGGCCTTAGTGGAGGGCTTTAGCACATTTTTGCGGGCTTTTGGTCCCTTCCGCAGCTTCCTTCCCATTTTCGAGGTTCTGAGGAACTATTGGTGGGATACTACCCACACTTTTCATTTTAGCTGGGGGGAGGTGACTATGACCCCTTGTGATTTTGCCGCGATCACAAGCATCCCTACCAGCATTGGTAGGATTTTGGAGCCTGATTACACCCTTCGTCACCACCATGACGTGGTAGAAGATCTTTTGGGCCTTGAGCCTGAATATAAATCCGCTGATGAGATCTACATTGGTAGTGTGCGGAAATGGCTTTTAGAGAATGCCGGGAGGGTTCCAGAAAATGATAGCTAGGCTGTAGCTCGCGTTGCCAGGGCATTCTTGTTCTTTTTCCTTGGGACGTCACTTTTTGCTAATTCGTCCACTACCTTGAGGGTTTCTCTCTTGGGCTGTCTGAGGGATTTAGATCACGTCGCTAATTTCGACTGGGGGCAAGCAGGCCTCGCCAAGCTGTACGCCTCGATAGATAGAGCCAACCGCAATGATTCACCGACTCTTAATGGATTTGCTCCGGCGTGGGAGGTACATTTCTTTTCCCTGCTTTTTGCTGCTGTCTTTTTTTTTTAATAATTTTTTTTTGTTTCGCAACATTTTTTTTCTTTTTGCTGATGATTTTTTTTCTTTTCTTCTTTTTTTTTTTCTGCAGGTTTGGGCTTACTCATTTTTCCATTTCACGCCGGGTCGGTTGCAGCAGCGCTTTCACGAGCCACCTTACTTAGCTGAGTTCGTGAATGAGAACAGGGTCCGGCCGGATCAAGAAGGCGGCTGCTCAGATACAGAGAGGATGCGGGAGGATTGCCAGCTCGAGCGCAGGCACGGTGCATTTTCTTCCCTGGAGGAGCCTGGTGGATCATTATGCAGTTACTCTGGAGATGAGCCAGTGCCGGATATTGATGGTATCTATCATGGTTGACTCGTTATACATGGGCGAGCGGGTCAACTGCCAGCATTCTTCACTTATGATACCCCCAGTAGTACCTCCTATGCTCCCCATCTGGGTGATTGCACCAGATTTGTTGCCAAACAGGTATTAGTACCTGTCGAGATTTCTTATGCCTCAGACTGATTTTCCGGCTATGGCATATGAGGATTTTCTGAGTATTATGCTCCATCCTCCCCTTCCTGTTCCCGCGGCAGCCAGGCGTGCTTCAAATGCTTATGGTAGGTCGAGGCCTTCTATTCCAGCTCTTGACCCGCATCAGGAGTTACTGGCCCTGATGATGCTTTTTCCACCTTCCGATATCATCGTGACGGCATGATGGTGGAGGAAGTTCTCCCAAACGCGGACATCCCTGAGGAGTATCGAGCCCCGGAGCAGGCTCGCACGGTAGACACACTTTTTTGGCATCTTTTTTTTCATCATTTCATATTTTTTTCATATATATATTTTGGAGACTGATATATTTTCTTTTTGTTGTCTCACTCTTTTTTTTTTTCTTTTTTTTTTTCAGGTTAACGTGTCTACGTACAAGAAACTGCTGCGGGGTTTCTTCAGCATCAACAAGCTTTATCAGAGGCTTGTGGATGAGTTCTCCTGCCGAGGGAATGATGCAGTGCGGCAGACTAGGCGCCGGAACGATGATGATGATGATGATGAAGCGGCTGCCGGATCGAGTCGGGCTCGGGCCAGAGGACGAGCATATAGGATTGGTGGAGAGGGCCTTCGAGTTATGGGTGGCAATCTGGACAGGAGCCAATCTTCCCGTGGCCATTAGCTTCAGCTGCCTGCATTTATTAGCTTTTCTTCTTCTTCTTTTTTTCGTACCAAATTTTGTACATATGTATATTTATACAATGCAATATAATTTTATATAATGCAAGAATTTTAAAATGCAGACTCAATATTCATGCATAAAAGAAAGCTAGATCATTATTTAGGGGTAATGGCACACCATAGCTCAGGAAAGGGTTTAGAAAAATACACCTTCGGATTCTGAGTGGGCTTTTTTGGTACTCTATAGGGAGGAAGAGGCAGTTGCCTCTTCCTGTGCTTAATCTCATAATTGGTAGCAAAGCTATTTTCATAGCTCCCTCATTTTTCTTTGTGATCAAACAGAGCAGCAGAGAATGGTCAGAGCCGAAATACCAGGATACAAGGCAGTTTGAGGGAGCAGGAATAAGGATCCTGGTGCCACCCATAGGGGATATGGGCACGGCGCCAGGAGAAGATGTTGGCGGCACCAAGGCTTCTTTCTATGCATTCCCTGTTCACGCACTGTTTGCGTACTGTGCTCATAAATCGTCCACTTCTTCGGATTTTTAGTATAAATGGAGGACGAGGCAGTGCTCAATTTTCATCAGCCTGTTTGCCTTCTCTCTTCCTGCTCAATATTTTGATCTTCCTTTTGCTCAGCTTCCCCTTCTTTTTATCAGATAAAATTTTGTCCTTCTCCAAAGATGGTTGTACCAACCCACACAGCTTTTGAAATGGAGATTTATGAGAATGCCTTGGACTTTTGGGTCATTTCTTTGCGATCAGACGAGCGGGACTGGTTTGAGCACATTTACGGATACCAGTGCCTGCTATCATGGCAGACCCTTGTCATCAACTGGGATATGATGCGGGGAGCCTCCAGGTTCTGGTCGCCTCAAGACCATCTTTTTAATTTTGGCATGAATGAGATGTGCCTCACCTTTGAAGAATTCTGCACTATGGTGGGGATGGCCGCCACTGGTCCTATTGACGTGCCTTCTCCACGGAGGCATCCATATATGGCAATCAGGGAGCTCTTTGGCACCACTCGCGCGGCTTCTCCATGTTTTTACAATGGAGTAAACTTTAATCTGACCGTTCTTCCTAGGTGCTTTTACGGAGTACAGGGAGAATGATCTTGATTATTTGAGACGCCGGTTGTCTTCTCTCTTTCTTTGTCTTATGGGGCAGTACATGCTGGTGGGCCGACCCGGGTATATTGATGTGCGGGTCGTGGACCTGGTATTGCAGGCTCGGGACCGCAGGGTGAATTTAATCCCGGTGATTCTGGAAGAGACCTTGGCAGGCATGGATGCCTTTGCGACTGGTGACGAACTGTTCCCTTCTGGCAGCCCTCTTTTGATCCACATGTGGTTAGAGGAGCATTTCAACTGGGTGATGGGCCCAATGACGGCGGGAGTAAGGTGTGATCCGGGGCTCTATGGCACTCGTGGTCATTACACCCAGACAAATTTTTCGGAGTCCAACTAGGTTGAGAATTTCTTGCGCAGGGGATCCATGGAAATTATATGGGTAGTCAGCCACTAGCAGATCCGTCGCTTTCTCCGGTATACCGGGGTCTATGCCCAGGTCATTTTGCAAGGCATTAAGCGTACTTCTTTTTATCGGGCAGGCAGGGTCTTGCGTCAATTTGGTAGGGAGCAGCTCATCCCTGATGCGAGCCGTCATGTAGCTATGGAGATGGAAATAGATAGGGATATGAGCACCCTTATCCGCAATATATGGTAGCTGGACTTTGACTCGCAGGAGGTGGCTTACCCCTATTCTGATTACATGCTCCTCTTTCATGAATACTTGTCATGAATCATGGTGGCTGCTGAGGGGCGTTCCCGCCTGATTAGGCGAGCACTGAGACAAATGCTGGGCCGTCGAATAACCAGTGGCATAGATGATCGCCTGATGGAGATATGCGAGGACATAGAGAGCTCGGGGCTAGTGATTCCTCAGGCCTTGCAGGAGGATTTTAGGCGTGTTCATGGCCTTGATGCTCGGACGGCCCCTGGTCCAAATGAGGCAGGTCCTAGTAATACGCCTCCTTGTCTGAGCAATGTAAGCCGATGGAGTAATCACGCAGATGAGTCCCTCCCCAACCGGGCAAGCCGCCCAAAGGGATGACGGTGTTGGCCCGAGTAACACGGCTATCCAGGACAATGGAGATGACGATGATGAAGATGGGGATACGTCTGGGGGTTCTCATGCTGGTGAGACTGGAGCCTCTTCTGCGCCTCGCAGAAGGAGTATATGGGCCCGGTTGGGCAGACGCCGCTGACATTGATGGGCTGCTTCGAGGCTGAGCTGCAAACAAAGGATGGTTGGGGGGAAACAAGGGGGGTAGAGGTAGCAAGTAATAGTAGATAGAATGTACATGCAATAAATGAATAACCTAAAATGTCTTAAGTAGTCATTCTTAAGTTGCACCGTAGGACCTTATATTATATTCTGGTGTTTTAATGCGAGCTCTCGTCGTGTTTTTTTTAAAGACAGTCAAGACTCTGCATTTGCTGAAGACTTTGGCGAGCAATAGGTCGGATGCTGAGGATTCAGGAAATGCATTCCCTCCCCTTTTCTCCTAATTTTTTTTATTTGCTCTAACTTTTGTCTAGGTCGCCCTTTCAGGTTTTCAACCTAGCGAGCCCTTATTTATCCTTTTTGTTGTTTTTTTATATGGTCTAATTTTGCCTAGGCCGCCCTTTCGGGTTTTCAACCTAGCGAGCTGTAGAAGGAAGCAACTGCCAGATATATCGGCTCAAGCATAGTACTTTTTGAGCTTGTCAAGGTTGAAGGGCTGAACAAGATCCTCCCCTTTTTGGTTCGTGAGGAGTACTGCCCCTCTTGACTGAATCTCTTTGACAACATAAGGTCCCATCCAAGGAGATTTCCATTTTCCCCTAGTATCAACATAACTAGTGGTTTTACTCGAAGTACCAAGTCTCCGACTTGAATGTCACGGCCTTTGACTTATTTATTAAATGCTCGAGCAATTCGCCTTTGATAGGCCCGAGTGTGTTCTAGGACCAGCAGTCGTCGTTCGTCAATCAGGGCTAATTCTTCGTACTGCCCTTTGACCCAGTCAATTTCTGATATGCCGGATTTCATCATTATTCTTAATGACGAGATTTCAACTTCTATGGGCAGCACCGCCTCCATACTGTAGGCTAGAGAGTAGGGAGTAGCCCCAGTGGGTGCGCGAACTGAAGTACGGTAGCCCCAGAGGGCTAGTGGCAATTTTTCTAGCCAGTCTCTCCCTATATCAGCCATTTTTCTGATAATGTTTTCCAGTGTTTTATTGGTTGCTTTAACGGCACCATTTGCTTGTGGCCGATAGGGGGAGGATTTATGCCTTTGAACCTTGAATTTGTCGAGTAGACGATTCACTTCCCCTTCAAAGTGTGTGCCGTTGTCGGAGATGATCTCGAAAGGCACTCCGTATCGATATATGATGTTGGTCCGGATGAATTCGGACACATTTCGAGCATTTAGGACTTTATAAGAAGAGGCTTCTACCTACTTCGTGTGGTAGTCGACGGCCACTAAAACATATTCATGGCCGTTGGATCCCTTCGGATGGATTTGGCCTATAACATCGATTCCCCAAGTTGAAAAGGGCCAGGGGGCTGTGGAGTTATATAAGATGTGCGGGGGCACGTGCTGCAGATTTGCGAAACGCTGGCATTTGTCACAATGACGTACCCACCGGATACAGTCGGTTTCTAGTGTACTCCAATAGTACCCCTGCCAGATAACTTTCTTGGATAACATATGGCCATTCATGTGGGGCCCGCAGGTACCACCATGAAGTTGGTCCATGATTTGTTCGGCTTTTGCTTGGTTGACGCATAATAGGTTTAGGCCCTGATAATGCCTCTTGTACAGGCTGCCACTGCTTACGAATTGCGATGCCCATCTCCGTAGGGAGACTTTCCCTCTTTTGTCTAGGCTGGGTGAAAAGATCCCTTTCTGAAGCAGATTTATAATATCAGAATACCAAGGCTCGTGATCTGTTTCAGGATCAGCATTGATTTTGAAGCAGTCCGCCGGGGTGACCTTTTTCCCAACTATGAATGGCTGGACATTAGCTTCGGTGGGAATTTGGACCAGTGATGCCAGAGTGGCCAAGGCATCGGCAAATTGATTCCTATCTCGCGGCAAGTAATAAAACGAGATATAATCAAATTTGGTGGCGAGTGTTGTCAATTTTGCATGATAGAGCTGCAACCAGGGATCCTGGGTCTTCCATTTCCCTTCGACTTGATTAACGATTAGGGTTGAGTCACCGTAGACTTCCAAGTCTTTGGCTCCCTTTTGGAGAGCTTCTTCTTGGCCAGCAATACAAGCCTCGTATTCAGTTGTATTGTTCGAGCATTCGAACTCCAACCTTATGGCCAACGGAGTGTGGGAATCTGCTGGGTCGATTAGCAAGATTCCTATGCCAAAGCCTCTTTTATTTGCGGCTCCGTCAAAGAACATTTCCCAGCTGGTGTCGTGGTCAGTAATTTCCAGGACACCTTCGTCTAGGAAACTGGGCTCAGCTGCATCTTCTGCTTCTAAGGGCAAATCAGCTAAATGGTCTGCAACTATGATGTCTTTGATAGATTTGAGTGTGACATAGGTGATGTCAAACTCATTGAGGAGAAATGACCATTTGGCTAGTCGATTGGATAATGATGGCTTGCCGAAGATGTATTTTATAGGATCCATCCTGGAGATGAGCCTGATGGACCGTCCTTGAAGATAGGTTTTGAGCCTTTGCGTTGCCCAGACTAGGTCGTCGGTGCAGCTTTTCTCTAGTGATGAATAATTTAGCTCGCTTCCTTGCAGCTTCTTACTTATGAAGTAGATGGCGTTTTCGATGTAGGAACTTTCTTTTTCTTGGGCGAGCATAGCCCCTACTGACGTGTCTGTGATAGTTAAATATAGGAGGAGAGGTTTATGTGTATGGGGAGGAGCTAGCATTGGTGGATTGATAAGGTAGGCTTTTATTTTTTCGAAGGCTAGCTGGCGTTTCTCGTCCCAGACTTGGTCAGTATTTTTCTTTAAGAGTTTGAATAGGGGCTCACATATGGGAGTCAGATGCTTGATGAAGCGGCTGATATACTGTAATCGGCCCAGGAAGTCTTTGACTTCGGTTGGAGTTTTTGGCTGCGACATCTCTATAATGGCCTTAATTTTAGCTGGCTCGATCTCGATGCCTTGCTCAGTCACCTTGAATCCTAGGACCTTGCCTTTGGTAACTCCAAATGTGCATTTGGTGGGGTTAAGCTTCATATGGTGCTTTCTTAACCTTTCGAAGAATTTTCGAAGGTCTTTGATATGAGCACCATTGGCATTGTTGGAGTGCACGATCATGTCATCAACATATACCTCGACTTTTTTATGAATCATGTCGTGGAAGAGGGTGGTGGCAGCCCTTTGATATGTATCCCCGACATTTTTTAGCCTAAATGGCATGACATTATAACAGTAAGTTCCCCAGGGAGTAGTGAATGATGTTTTTTCCTGGTCTTCTGCTACCATTTTTGATCTGATTATAGCCCAGCATGCCGTCGACGAAAGATCTTATTTTATGAGCAGCGACGGCGTCTACCACAATATCAATATTGGGTAGAGGGAAGTCATATTTGGGTGATGCTTTGTTGAGGCCACGGAAGTCTACACAGATTCGGACCTTCCTGTTGGGCTTGGGAACAGTGCACTATATTGGACAGCCAGATCGGGTATTCTACTACCCGTATGAATTTGACATGTAGTTGCTTCATGATTTCTTCCTTTACTTGTAGTGACCATTCGGTTTAATTATGCGGAGCTTTTGCTTGATTGGTCGAGCATCCGGATATATGGGGATCCGATGTTCGACGATGGCGGGATCCAACCCAGGCATATCTTCATAGGATCAGGCAAAGATGTCCAAAAATTCTTTGAGGAGGTCAATGAGGGCTACCCTTTCGGAGCCTTGCATGCAGTTGCCGATTTTGATTTATTTGGTTTCATTGTTCAACCCCAGATTGATAGTGGATGAGTCTTCGGTTGCTGCTGATGATTGATGTCTTTCTTGGTGCTCGACTGAATTTACGAGCTCAAGCAAGTAATTTTTATCTTTTGGGTCCATCTCATCAAATGACTCATTATTAAAATTATTTAATGCGTCTTTTAATGAAGGTGCAACTAAGGAATAAGCAAAGACATTCAGATTATCATTAATAGCAAACTGTACAGGGTTATTTACATCATTGAGGACCTGGGGTTTGAGATCCTCAACTTTAGGGAGCGGATCGGTAGATGACCAATCCGTAAAGCTAGGGGAAGGAAGGGGAATAGTATATCTGAAGCGGTCCACCAGATCTGCGGGCGTTAAAAGCGGGCCGGTCGTGGTATACCAGTTCTGCATAGGCTTTTCAATAATAGACTTAAACTTAGCAGGGGGTTTTCATAATTAGTGCCTCCATCTATCATACCCAGGAAGCTGTCCTCCATACATTCATTATCTAAAAGGGCCAGAGCATAATCATCTTGGTCTATGGACCAAGTATTTTCAATCGTGACAGTCTTATATGCAGTGCTACGGGGCTCCAGGGTAACCTGCTCTATTTTATCTGTGAGAATACTGACATCTTCAAAGATTTCCCAACCATGGTGCCTTTTTCCATTTTGGTCTAGCCATGGCTCAGGAAACATGAGGTAGGCTTTGTTTCCCCTTTCTTTATAAAGTAACCACTTAGGGTTTTTCTATATGGTTGGAGAGGAGGATAATTGTAAGGACGTTTTTCACTTTCTGCCTTAATTTTCTCACGCTTCTACTTCATGACTGCAGCCACTTCAGCTGGGGTAGGTTTGTATCCTAGACCGAAAGGAGGGATACATTCCTTGAATTCATCTTGGACTAAATTAACAAGTCCCTGCTGATTTCTGCCGAGACCCAGACCAGGCATATAATTCATTTTTCGAGACATGTTTAAAGGGACCATGTTTCCCAGGGATGTAGTTTTCTTCCTGGTGATGTTAGTTTCTCGCTCATATTCAATGGCGTTGACTATAGCTTAGGGGATAACCTCAAAGCCACTAAGAAATATGCCCGTGTCATCATGCTCTATTTCGAGGATTGGGATGTCTTCGCTTTCCTTATTCTCCACGATTTTATCAGCCAAAATGATTACTATGTGATCATCGTGGATGAATTTGACACGTTGATGCAATGAGGAGGCTACCCCTTTTACCCCATGGATCCAAGGGCGTCCCAATAATAGGTTGAAAGTGGCTGGGATGTCCAAAACCTAGAACTCTACCGGCATGGTTAATGGCCCAATGGTCATCATCAAAGTGACCACCCCTAGGACACATCGACTGGTATTGTTGTATGCCCTTACTATCTGCGATGAAGGAGCAAGCTCTGATATTTTTGTTCCCAGTTTGGCTAAAGTGCTAGTAGGACATACATTCAGAGAAAAACCATTATCTATCAGAACTCGGGGAATTCTCTTTTCCATGATCCCACAGTGATATAGAGAACATTGATGTGGTTGGTTCCTTCCCTTGGCAAATCTAGATCAGTAAACATAATCACATTCCCAAAGTGTATGTTTCCAATCATTTGAGTGAGCTCATTCGGGGAGGTTTCAATAGGAATGACTGCCTGACTTAAAGACTTAGCCAATGCATCAGGGTGGGTTTTGGAAGCACAAAGCAAGCCCTAGATGGATATGTTGACCTGGGTTTTCTTCATCTGAGCTAATAAAGTATCTACCACCGTTTTAGCCCCAGTATCCATTTCTTGATCTTTGCCAGAGTGGTCACCTATTTCCAGGTTTGGTTGGTAGGCTCGGTCGGATCTAGTAAGGTGACTGATATCCCCACCGACCCAAGTGGCCTTTTCAATATTGCATGTATTTTGGCTACCCAGGATAGTGTCCCAAGAGAGCATATTGCAGCTAGGCTCTTTTATAGATAGGGATGGAGAGAGAGGAACAACGATATATGGTAAAAGATGTTTATTTATTTCGAACTTGGGTACACAATTTTTTTCATCAACCTCAATCATATTGATTTGAGGCAGAGGGTTATTGACTATATTTGGTCTAGGAGGAGGTTTTTCAATAACTTTATCATCTATTAGGTCATGGATAGCATTTTTGAGTATATAACATTTGTCGGTGGGGTGACCACTGCAGCGATGGTAATCACAGTACTAGGCATGATTCCATGTTCTAGGTAGGGGATTTGACGGCTTATAATCTTCCAAAGGCTTTAGCACTCCATGTGCCATTACCCCTTGCAGTATCACAGACTAGGGAGCTTGCAGTTCGTCATAATACCGGTTTACCCTGTTCCGATTCCTAAAATTTCTGTTCGGGCCATTGTTTTCTCCCACTGCATTGACAGACCTGTCTGATTCGTAGGACCATGGAACAATGCTATAGTTTTGGGTAGGAAAAATGGTTGATGCATTCCTTACCATATTAACGGCTGGTGTTGATGCGGCTGCCTTTCCTTTAGAGTATCGGAAAGAGCTGGAGGGCGTATTGACTTTTAATTGTCCAGTCTGTATATCTTCATCAATACGGACTCCTATCTCCACTATTTATTTGAAATTGCTATAAGGGAGATACCGCATGTGTTCCAGGTATATGGGTTGGAGATTTTTAATGAATATCCTGGAAGACTCAGACTGGATCAGGTCTGTCAAAGGTCTGGGCCAACTTTCTTTTCCACCTGACTGCAAACTCAGCACATGTTTCTTTTCCCCTTTGTGTGCACGACTTAAGATCTCTTTTATTTTCAGGAGTAGTGTTGTCTTTATACCTTTCTAGGAACCTTTCAGCTATTTGGTCTCAAGTACCCATGATGCTATTATCTGACAACATCAGCCATTGCTTGGCAGCCCCTATTAAGGTGAGGTGAAAATTGGAAGCCATAGCTTCAAAGCTAGTCCCCCCTTGACTGCAAACCAGTGGAATAAGATTTTAAGTGGGATATAGGGCATCCATCCCGTCGAATTTCTCTATGTCGGGCATTTTGAATTTTGAAGGCAATACTGTTGAAGGTTGTAATGCCAATGCCCGCGTAGAAAATTCTCCTTTGTTAAGAACTTTGAGCATCATGCTTTTCAAATTCTCCATGTCAGCCTCCATTTTGGTGAGAGGGGGAGTTGGTTTTTGGTATATGCTGGCAGGATTGGGGAAGGCTGGGTTAATTTCTGGCTGCGGTATTTGGTAAGGATTTTGGGCAGGAGTTTGAGCAGGATAAGGATTTTGGGTAGGATAAGGATTTTGGGCAGGATAAGGATTTTGGGTAGGATAAGGATTTTGGACAGGATAAGGATTTTGGGCAGGTGGGTTATTGGCAGTTTCAGTTTGGCGGCCAGGATCATTAGGAGGTAGATAGGTTGTAACTTGGCATGGCTGGTTATAGCTTTTCGGGTCCATATGCGGGCTATTTTGGAGTGGGTTGGTAATGGGAAAGGGATGGTCATTTGGATTTTGGGGGATATTGGTGTTCGGAAAAGGGTATGGAAGGTAGGGTAGAAAAGGGTTAATATTTGGGTAATAAGGATTAGGTGAAGGATTTAGATTTGGGGTAATGGTGGTATTTGGTGGGTTGATGTTTGGCTGAGAATTTGGGTTTGGAGGAACATGAGAGGTTGATTCTTCTTGATGGACTGCAGGAGAAGAGATTCCCTCACCACTAGATTTTAAACTTTGCACCAAATTAGCCATCTGGCTCATTATACGGTCATCCTGTGCACCCAAATTTTGGTCTAGCCACTGTTGCATAGCCGGAGTCGGAGCGTACCCCGGAGCCCCTGTATCTGTACCCATAGCGGACTGCTCACTTTCTGCTGCCATACTGCTCGGATCTGTACCCTCTAAACTGATTCTACCCTTTTCTGATCTGACCCTGGTACTTTCTGATCTGATTTCGATGCATGTTTCTCGTATCAATTGGCCAGTACTATCTTTGCCTTTCCAAATTCGGGCCAGGTTTCTGAGGAAAATGAGGGTTGAAAGTATCAGAAAGGCTGGCTGAAGGCTTTCTGGGCTCGGAGTACAGTGTGCCTTTATTAGTATATTTTATTATTATTGATTTTCCTACAATTGACCGGACAAACACCTGTTTTGTTTTGACAGTCTCAGGACTATTCCTGGAACAGTGGATTCTTTCTCCAGAGTATAGGACCCTCGTATTGCACTTGCCTTTCGACTCCCCAAGATCGACCTGATCCCAGGCGAAGGGCCTATACTCTTTCCGGGATCCACCATTCAAAATATCTAAGTCGAGCATCAGAAAATAATCAATCAGCCCCTGTGTATTTATTCATATCCTTTGCATTTTTTTTTATTTTGCTTCTTCTTTTTTGTCTTTTTTTTTTACAGGGGCTGACTAATGATTCAGAGATGTAAAAGCCGGTCGGTCTATGAAGTGTCCTGAGATTCTATATGCAATTTAACGCTGGCTGATGTAGGGGGTAAGCTGACCATGGTGTAGGGTAGCAGTTCGGAATATATCTACATGCGTGCGCGTGTGTGCGGTATCTAAAAAGCAGCCAATCTTTTTTTTTTTCAGATATAAAGCGAAAAATAAAAAACAGATATGACCTGTCTTGCTGCTTTTTGTAGATTTTCTCGGCTTTTTAGTTTGAGCGTGAGCAAACAAGCAAACACATCAAGAAATAGAAAGAATAAATAGGGAATCTATCTATTCCTATTAATTACAAATTTTGTCCTAGTCCCCAAAATAAAATGATAGAATGAAATAATATGTACATATTTTGCATAATAAAATAAAACAAACATGATAATAATATAAAGTAGTAATAAAGCGATAAATAAAAATAAAGCGATAATAAAAATAAAGCTCAAGCCCTTTTGTTATGCTGCCTGAAAATTTATTGTGTAATTTTTTTTTTGAAAAATACATATTTTTAAATATACCTGTAATGGTGACTGGAACGAGGCTGCGACAAGATGGAGAATCATATCCACAAATATATACACATATATATATATGAACGCAATATTCAAATGCTTAAGGAAATATAACAAGCATATTTTAGCCATAAATAAAAGAAAAAAAGTTTTGTTACTGAGTCTAGCCTTTCATTTTTATTTAAAATAAAAACTATCTCCTAGCAGAGTCGCCACTGTGGGTGCCCCGGATTCTCCCGCGCCCCGCGCTCCGCGCTCCGCGCGCCCTTTTCTAGGGGAACGCGACGTGCGGAAGGACATCACACTTTCCATTCCACCCTCCCTTGTTTAGGGGAAGACAAAATTAAAAATGCGGAAAAGATGTTGTCAAAAAGCGCGTGGAATACGCTTCGGTCACTTTAGTGATTTTTGGTCCAATATGAGAGCTTTGGGTTTTCTGTATCAGGTTATCCCTTTTTTAGGGGATAACAGGATGTAGGAATACATCACCCTTTCATTCTCATTTTCCCTTGTGTAGGGGAAAACAGAAAAATGTAAGAAAGGATGTTGCGGGGCCCCACTGTGGACTTTATAAAAATTGCCTTAAGGCCTATTTCAGATTACTATGAGCGCTTTGAGTTTTCTGTATCAAGTTATCCCTTATTTAGGGGATACGAGGATGTAGGAATACATCACCCTTTCATTCCCATTCTCCCTTGTGTAGGGGAAAACATAAAAGTGCAAGAAATGATGTTGCGATGCCCCAATGTGATCCAAAATGTTTTGACAGAGTCGCCATCTTTATTTTAATGAGAAAACAAAGAAAAAACCAAAAATAAAACCAGAGATACAAAAAAACGGGTTTGGAGGCTAAGTTACGAGTTGGAAAGGTGCTAGGCACCCAACTCGTCCTTTCGGTCTCAAAAACAGTTTTTTGCTAAAATATGCTTTTTGTTATATTTATCTAGTAAATAAATAAAGCATTAAAAAAACAAATACATTTATGTCTACATTATTTACGGACTTGCAGCTGCCTCCTTCCAATTACAAATACATTTTAAAATATTTGGCCATAATAACGGCTCTTTTTAATATTTTTTTCTAAATAAATCTGGGCAGCATGACATCTTATATTTTTACATTGGGCCAGATGGAAAATAGTTTTTTCTAAATAAGACTCTTAAATGCTCACCTTTAAGAGCGTTGGTGTGCTCGCTCTGTCCTTCCGGGAGAGGGAGTCTTTTTCCTGCTGCTGTGGTTCGAGCAGTGTGACTGCTTCCGAAGGTTGCTTCTGGGGACCGTCAAACGGGTGAAGCAACTGCTTGCTTTTTGCTGCTCGCGGAAATCGGGCAGAGCAACTGCTTGCTTCTGGCGGATTTGGTCTTTTTACTCGAGCAAAGCAACTGCTCTTTTCGAGATTTTTGGACCGGGGGAATAGGGTGGATACCTAGCTGGGGGCTAAGGCTCACTTTGACCGGTTGGTTTTGTGTTTGGAGGAGTTTTGGCAGAGCTTCGAGGCTTTATAGGAGGGGGCGCTCACTATCTCACGATGGCTCTATATTTCTTCAGCGTAACAACAACGCTGAAAGTGAGATGAAATTCTCGTCCCTTAAAGCGAAGCCGGGGACCTCTATTTATAGGCTAAGAGAGGGACACAACTGGGGTTAAAATTTGTTCTGCGTGCTTCACCCAGCTTGTACCGCGTACTTGAGAATTTGTGCAATGCGTTAAGTCGGAGGCACTGTTCAGGGCCTTGGGCGCGGGAAACATATAATCTGGGTGCCGCGCCCAGATGGAGTTATGGCAGCGCCAATGCTTCAAACTTCAGCCTCCTTTTGACACTTTTAGTCCATGCATTTCACTGTTTTACGCATCCTGCTTTGTCTTTTGCATTTTTAAACCCTGTAACTTGACATTCGTTAAGTTTTAACATGTCTTGATATCGCATGTCAATGTCACGTACTAGGGGTACGAAATTGGGGTGTCTACACCAACCTTGGTCCTTCATGATGTTTTATGTGTGTCATCTTTTAAGTATAATTTGTTTTCTGTTACAAACTCCTTGCTTAAACTACATGTACTGTACATTTTACTTTGTCATCATGTACATTCCAGGATCAGTTGATGAACATTATTGCAACTGGTAGATTTCTTGGAGGTCTGTACATATTGCAAGGCAATCTTCAGGATGCATCTTCTCATAATCTCATTGGCAGTGTGGCTGGAGTTCCTAGTCTTGTTTCTTCTGAACTTTGGCACAGGAGATTAAGGCATTCTTCTTTGTATTCTCTAAAGAAAATACAACAATTGTCTCATGTTTTCAATTCCAAGACAGCCAATCATGATTGTATTTCCTATTGCACTATTTGTCCTCTTGCTAAACAACATAAGCTTGCTTTTCCTGTTAGCATTTCTCACAGTGCACAACCCTTGGATCTTATTCATTGTGATTTATGGGGACTTTACAAAATTGCCACTATGAATGGATGTAGTTATTTTCTTACATCGGTTGATGATCATTCTAGGCATGTTTGGGTTCATTTGATGCCCACTAAACAACATGTTTTCAATATTCTAAAGTCTTTTAATACATATATTCAAAATCAGTTTCAAACCACAATCAAGTCTGCTAGAACTGACCATGGTTCTGAGTTTTACAATGAAGAGTTCATTCCATTATTTGCTAGTCTAGGTATATTTCATCAATCTTCTTGTACCTATACTCCACAACAAAATGACATTATTGAAAGAAAGCATAAGAAGCTTCTTAAAATGGCCAGAGCCTTAAGATTTTAGTCTGGTCTCCCAAAACATTTATGGGGATACTGTTTGCTCACAGTTGCTCATTTGATTAATAGGCTACCTTCTAGTGCCATCAAATTTCAAATTCCTTTTGAATTGTTGTTCCAAACTTCTGTTGATTATACACATTTGAGGTCATTTGGATGCTTGTGTTTTGCTTCCATTCATGATAATGACAAGTTTGATCCTAGAGTAATCAAATGCATCCTGCTTGGTTATCCCACTGGTAAAAAAGGTTACATTTTATATAATCTCCTTAGTCACAAGATTTTTGTTAGCAGACATGTCATATTTCATGAGCATGTCTTCCCATTTTCTCAACCTTCTACTCCACAATCTACTTCTTCTATGCCTTGGCCAATTAATGACCTTCTATTCTCTGCTCCTTCTGGTTCTTCCCCTCCTCCACCTTCTGATTTTTCTCTTCCACCATCTGACCCTCAACCATCTGACCTTTCTCCTTCACCATATGATTTTTCCCATCCACCTTTTGTTCCTCCTCTTGTTCCTACCAGACACTCTACTAGGCAAAGGACACCTTCTGTCAAACTAAAGGATTTTGTTTTGCCTCATGTTCATGCTTCCTCCCTGCCTAAGTATGCATCTTCCCTTTCCACTCATTATGGTGACTTAGATGAGGAGATATATATGACTATACCGCAGGGCTACCATAATAGAAAGACACCTAACTTGGTATGTAAATTGTAGAAATCTTTGTATGGTCTGAAGTAGGCCTCCAGACAATGGTTTGCTAAGCTTACTATATCTCTCTTACATATTTGATTTGTCCAGTCTCATGCAGACTACTCTAAGTTCACCTTAACCAAAAGATCCTTGTTTACTGTTTTGCTTGTTTATATTGATGATATCATTGTTACAAGCAATGATTTGGATACTATTACCTCTCTCAAACAGTTTCTCGATGCTCAGTTTAGTATCAAAGATTTGGGTCTTATCAAGTACTATTTAGGTATTGAGGTTACTAGGTCCTCCCAAGGGTTCCATTTAAGCCAGAGAAAGTATGCCCTTGACCTCATTGGTGATGCAGGTCTCCTTGATGCAAAACCATTGATAATTCCTCTGGATCCTAATGAAAATCTTTTGTTCACTTCTGGGATTCCTTTAACTTATCCTTCTCTTTATAGACAACTCATTGGGAAGCTGTTGTATCTCACTGTGACAAGGCCTGATATTGCCTATTCTGCTCATGTATTGAGTCAGTTTGTCCATGCCCCTACATCTGTTCATATGCAGGCTTTGTTCAGGGTTTTAAGGTATCTGAAGTCTTGTCCAAGCTAGGGTTTGCTTCTGTCATCTTATAATGATCTTACCCTCACAACCTATAGTGATAGTGATTGGGCTGGTAATCCCAATGACAAGAAGTCTGTTACTGGTTATTGCATATTTCTTGGAGATTCTTTGGTGTCTTGGTTCTCCAAGAAACAATCAGTCACTTTAGGTCATCTGCAGAGGCTGAATATAGGGGCTTGGTTACTGTTAGTTGTGAGGTTTTGTGGCATCATGATTTACTCAAGGATTTGTAAGTGGTCCTTCCTCTTTTGGTCAAGGTTTACTGTGATAGTGTTGCATCAATTGCTATAACTTCCAATCCAGTTTATCATGCTCGAACCAAACATATTGAGTTGTACTGTTATTTTGTCAAAGATAAGATCTAGTTAGGCCTTCTTTAGCCCTATTATGTTTCTTCTAAATTGCAGCTGGTAGACCTATTCACCAAGTCTCTTGGTAAAACCACTCACTGGTTTTTACTTTCCAAGTTGAAACTGGCTCATTTTCCCCCATTTTCCACTTGTTGGGGGGGGGGTGTTGCTATAACAATTCTAGTAGCATTTGTGCTACCATAACACAAGCTAACAATGTGTAGAGAACCGTATACTTCAAGAAGGATTTGTTGAAGTTGTTGGAAGTCGTTCAAGTCAAATACGTTGATGTGTGGAGATAGAAGCGTTATGCATCTATTACTTATGAATGGCACATTTGTAATTTACCATTTGCTAATTTGTTAAAGTTAGTTGAATTAGTGGAATTAAGGTAGTTAGTGGAGAGTTCACTATTGATTAGCCAATACTATATATGTATAATCTTTTCTTTGTATAACTAACTTGATCGATTGATTGATCAATACGACAATGGAGAAATAGTTCCTCTCCCAGTTTTTCTCCATTCTCATTCTTCCTTAAACAAAGTTTACAGAACCCACCAAAGCCCAAAGGTGTCACAGAATGATGGATTTACACCAAAGTTATCATATCATAATTCATAACGACCCCAAAGTTGAAATGATACCATTCCATAAAAGCGACTAACACACTTTTAACATAATTAGCTTTTGGTGTTAACTAATTATTCATGCCTATTATTATTGAAAAATTGAAATACATGCAAACAAACAAAGTTATGCAATTTTTGCAGTACTTTCTCTCTCCCCCATCCCCAAATTTTAAATTTGTCAATAAATCAAAATTAACATCTATGTCAAGTATTGCATATACGACATCTTAATTATTCGGAATAATTCTTAAACTCTCTCTGTCTCTCGTCAATAAAAACATTACTCCTTTTGTTCTTGAAAGAGGATCTTTTTTACCTGCCACAAATAACACTTAATTGACTATATTATAACATTAATATGATGTTTATTTTTCAATGACCCATCAATATCAAATCAATGGTAAAGACGGTTTTTAAAGTGTCACTTTAATATTAATGAGCTATTAAAAGCGACATTTTCTTAAAAGGTTCTTAATGAACCAAATAAGCGCTACAGATTACTTATTAAGTATATCGCGTTGCATCAATTTGTGCACCGCGATGAATCAATTTAAATTACCTAATCAAATTTATGCATCGCGTTGCATCAATTTAAATTACATAATCCAATTTATGCACCATGATGCACCAAGTCAAACATGATGCATCGCGCTGCAAATTACAATGAACCAGACGTTCATGTCCTTCGTCGTGAACCTTCTTCTTCCTTCTCCGCCTTCGTCTCTTCTAAAAATTCCTCCAACTTAGCTTAGGTCCATTCAAGTAGCATAATTTATGAATCAAAGGTGTTTTCCCTGAACCCCCACGAAAGGGCGCTGCCCCTACGACCCTGCGATCTAACCGGGTAGGTCGATCGATCTCTGTTTCATTGTCGCAATAATCATGATTTTCGAACTCCAAAGTGTTGGCCGGAGCTGTGGAATGAGAAGAGTTTGGTATTTTAAAAACAATATTTCGAAAATGGACCTTAATGTTTGAAAAAAAGGGTACTAAAATATTGGAAAAAGAGACGGCCCTGCAATTTTCCCTATTATCAAACCGCTAAAGTCCATTTTGATGCATCACAATGTATCATTTGATATGAGATGATGCACACAGTTTTTTCATCACGATGTATCAATTTGGAACTGTGGTGTATGAAAGCAGATTTTAGCGGGTTAATAATATCAATGTCGGTTAAAGCGATTGAAAATCCGCCAAAGTGGACCGGCCCGAAATATTACCTTATACATACTAGGTTATTAAGTGAGATTAGTGACTTCTTTGGGTCGAAAAATTCAGGTGCCCTAGGCAGCCACCTAGTAGGCCCCTTGTCAAGGGTCGGGCATGCTTACAAGTTGTGAGTTTGAATTATCACAGGGTTAGGTGGGGAACCACAATTAATTATATTAAAAAACATTTCCAACGTATTTTAGGAATGCAATTTTAAAACATTTGATTTTATTTTCCATCATGAGAGGACTTTTCAAAATCAAATGACCATTTTGCCCCTTGTAGAAATCACACGATGTACACTTGAGAGGACTTACGTGCTTAACTTAAACGGAAATGAAAGAAAGGTTCAATTACATTTAAAATTGTAAGTACAAAAACGTTGGAGTAATTTTTATGAATTTTTGTACATTTATGAATACCATAGGGCAAAAATAGTAATTCTTCCGTCCCTAATTTATTGTCTTGTTTGATTTGACATACGATTTAAAAAAAATTGATTTGATTATTAATATTTGTATAATACTCCATCAGTTCCTGAATAATTGTCCTTCTTTCTTTTTTTATCCGTCCAAAATAATTGTTTTCTTTCAAAAATTTCCTTTTTAAGATAACAATTTTATCACTTTACCTTATTCTTTTAGCTACTTTAATTATAACTACATGCACACAAACATTAAAGGAAGACTACACTACACCAATATTTATAATACTGTAAAATATTATTTTTTAAACGATTTGCTTGGTTAAAGAAGACAATTATTTAGAAATGAATGAAGTATAAAGTTTTTTTAAAAGTTCATATACATGTGACCCACAATTAATGCAGGAAGAAAAGGTAGGAAGACAATAATAAAAAATATTTTTTTTTCTCAAAAAAAACTTTACAAAGAAGCCATTTTTTTTTGAATCAATTTCTGTAAGACGGTTTTACGGATTTTAATTCGTAAGATGAAACTCTACTTTCTTATAGTTTAAGTGAATTAAGGAAAAATGATCAATTTTACAACATATATGTATAAAATCATAGTAAATATTTTTTTTTTTTTTTTGACGAAACGAAAAAGAAAGCGAGGCAAAAAACGAGACGAAGACAATACTCGTTTGCTACGAGTATTATTTTTCTTTTTGGTAAAAGCGCACATGCGAGTGCGATATCTGTCTAACCCACTTTCGCTGATCTGTTACATCTGTACAGTTGGGCAACAAGCTCAGTCTAATCATCAATTTCGCAACCAGCACACGGCGCACGGCGGTGGAACGAACTCATGTTGGCGGCTATACGATCCCGGGCTATTTCTATCTCCTCCCTAACCACACCCACCCTACCTCCTACGCTCTCCGCCGCTATTCAACAATGGAAGTTATCGTTCTCCTCTGTAGTTGAGACTACCAACGATAATAAGGGCTTATTGAGCCTAAAAGAGGTCGAGATGATTCTGACCGACGTCCGCGCCGACGATGTCAAAATCATGCCTGTTTACAAGCTCTGTGATTTTACCGATTACATCGTAATTGCTACCGGTCGGTCTCCTTGGCACGTCCGTAATATTGCTCAAGCCCTAATTTACAAGGCAGGTCGGCTCCTAATTGTAATACATATTATTTATATACTCCATAAAAGAAAAAGAGATATTGACTTTTTGATGATACTTTGACCAACTATATAAGCCTTTCATTTCATGCTGCTAATGTCACTCTAAATGATTGTCCCTCGTTTAGGTACGAAGCAAGCACAACAATTTAATTCACTATAACTAAATAAGTGTATGATTGAGGTAGCTATCCGGAAAATGGTCAATTTGAAGTCAAACTAAGACCAACTGCAAACACAAATTTTCTGTTTATGTATAGGAAGAGTTAATTTTATGGAGAATGTTGTTGACATTGTGGTAGACCTTAGATATTTTTGCTTTTTTGTGAGTGGCTGTCGCTAAGTTAAAATTTGATAATGTTGTTTAAGATGTTGAGCTGTTGGTTTTTAGTTGTTAAAAGCAAATATTGATGGGTGATTTAGGGTTCCTTGTTTGGATTGACAGGTAAAGCAAAAGCAGCTAGGAGCTGAAAGGATGCTGCTGCCTAGTGTTGAAGGAGAAGAGGGAGGGAAGTGGGTTGTTATCGACACAGGTATGAAGTGCACTCGTGAAGTATATCTGATACAGTCCAGAATTCGTACGCGAATGAAATGATGTTTTGTGGGTTGGAATGTTGGATTATTTTCATGCAATACCAAAGTAGTTCATTAGCAAGTTCCAGTTAGTGAGTAGTGGACCAGTGGTAATCAAAATTAGGCACCCGATATCTTCTGTTTTTATTGATTCATATGCATTACAATTTTCACATCATTGGACGTTTTGAATATGCAATGATGATTCTTACATCGATGTATTCTTGGGAAATCCTTAGCTCACTTACATGGCCTGCTGCTATACACATGATACTTAGAGTTGACTTGGGCTGTCCTGCAATTGTAAGGGTGAATGACAGTTAATAGGATAAAATATGTATCTGTGTCTGTATACTAAGATACTTGTTCGGGCAGATTTAGGGGTGTTGTGGGACAGTTGGAAACGTAAATTCAACTTTGACAATGTTGTCTTAGGTGTAAATACATGTTTGACAATGTTGTCTTAGACTCTTAGAGCCCTGACAGAAAAAGCAAGTTTGGTGTTAGGCAGGTTTACTTTCTCTCTAGTGTTTGTTGCATTTGTTTTTCAAGTCTTCTTGTGTAAATAGAAGAAAGCGTACTCAGAAGTCCATGATTTTTACCTTGTCTTTTCCAAAACCTCTTCAGTATTATCTAAGCCTTTTTCTTGTGCTGTTAGACCAAGTTTAACGGTGAGTCATAGGGGAATAATGAAGGGTTTTTGAAGTATAACAGAGTATCACCATGCAATCGAAATGAAATCATCCAAGATATTCTCCACTTCGGTGTTTTGGCTAGACACTCCACATTTTCCTTTTTTACTTTTTTCCTTTTCGTAATTCAAAAAAAATGTATATATATTTTTAAAAAGTACACATTTTTATCAATAAATAGAGACTTGATTTGACTCATTTGAACACCAAATGATTTTTTTCAAATTTTAAAGTTAGGATAAAGATGGTGAGGTATGAAAGATTGTTGGGGTTTGTGTCAAACTGTTGTATGAATTTTTTGTTTAGATAGCTTATGTGTATCAAATGAATTTTTATATTCATTTTAAATGAGTTGGGTAGTATATGGGGATCAAAAATGATACATTGCTATTCCTGCTCTTTGTCACCTTCTCAGTAGACTTCCGTAAGCCGCATTTTAGTCAAATACAGGAGCAGTGATGGATTTGGCTAATCATTAAAAATGAAATCAAAGTTTCAATAAACTCATCCCGAGTATTCTCAGTTAGATCTAATTAAGCCTCAATTCACTCTAGTGCATGTAATTCGAGATATACTGTTGCACTTTACTTGCTTTAACAAGAATAGAAACATGGTATTCGGATTTCAATGATTAAACTCAAGTTCTCTTGATCATGGTTAGAACTTGATTCAGATTCCACTCAACTTTGAGTGACTTTTGACTCAAATCGCAATGCATAACTCAAGTCAAATTCATCAAAGATTTCACAGTTTAATCAGTATTATATTGAATTTGAATCTGGATGCTCACTAAGCAATTTAAATCCACAAACCTAATATTCAGAAACTTATTTATAAGAAATATTGTAGACAATTAGCTACACACATGTTTTCTGTTCATGCCGTAAAACTGTTGATCTTCCTTCCATGACCAACAGCTTAAGGGCAAATTTTTCTTTACTTGTATCTGCTAGCTTATATGTGAGAAAATTTGTGTCTATTTGTTTTTCCCTTTTTAAACTTTTTTGATCTCATTGCTGTTATTGGGCAGATTATTATCTTCTCTATATTGTACTAACTGAACAAAAATCCATGCTTGTGATTGACCTATTAAATGATTAGGGAAAGTCAAAGTGGGAAACTTCTAATCAATCCTGTGACAATTTCTCTCCAGGGTCGTTGATAATTCATGCCCTTGATGAGAAAGTGAGAGCTTATTACAACTTGGAGCGGCTGTGGACCAAAAAGGAATCAAATATAGAACAAAATCAGGTAAATTTTGAGGATCACTCGTTTAGTAGTTTTCTGTCAAGCAGGGAGACTATTTCCAACCATAAGGTCCGTAACAGTAGGAAATTTGGCATGCATGCCTTGTTCCTGAACAAGCTAGGTATCACTTGGTTCTTAAAATGACCTTAGCCAAGCAAACAAAGAAAGGGTCTTTTTCTTACTTTTCAAGAACTTAGGTTTCCCCAAGTCAAATAATTTATAGAATACATTCAATTTCTCTGAGGCTGTAGTCTGTAGATGTTGTCTAGATTTTCTCTTCATGGTCCAATTAATTTATGCATTATGTATAACTAGTACTTTTGGGGTATTAATGTTGGGCTGGTTGTGTGCTGTGCGAACTGATGTGCTAAGATATCATTTTGCAGTCGCTGAGCATAAGAATGTATGCGATGAGTTGAATCGCTGATTGTGCCCGTGCTGACTACTAGGATAAGATGACTTAGGATTCGTTTGAAGTTGTGAAATTTGTTGAATGGATTCTCATATTGTTGCTACAAAGGCTACTAAAAACATGATTAACAATAATATTCTTTGCATCCACAACTTAAAGCTGAATAATTTTCTGACCAAGATATTATCATTTAGGTTTTTATCGTCATTCCTTGTTATTTATAGATGGATTTTCAAAATATCTACAAGAAGGGGTTACCAATTTTCCCCTTTTTAGCTGAACAAGTATTTACTAGCATGTAAAATTGTCCGTGGTATACTTTTTTTTTTATGCCTCTTAAAGTGAATGAATATGCACTTCACTCAAAAAGGGGTTTCATGTTTGATTTAATGCATCGGATGAAAGGTACTCTTCCTTTGACTTCCCTACACCCACAAAATAGGATAACATGTATCCTTTCATCTTTTAGTTCTTTTATTTGTCCCTGCATATTTGTGTAAATATCGGATGTGCATATCTCTACTAGTTTATGTATCACATGGGCAATCTTCCATGATAATGGTGGCAAACAACTTTTGACTATATGTCTCTAGGTTTGTTTTTTGAACTTGCAGATGTCAGCTTCTACAGCAGGTTTTGTAAAGATATTTCTGCTGTATGTTATTTATGGGTGAAATTGGGTTTACTCCCTCTGGCCTGAAAATGAGTCTCATTTGTAAAGTCCAACTTTCTAATATTGTTCTTTTATTTCTAAATATTTTCTTTGATATGTACTAAAATCATAGAAGTATATTTTATTTTATTTGCCCGGGGGGGGGGGGGAAACTATATGGGAAAGTAGGACTCTTTTGGAGGGGATGGAGTATGCAATATTCTGGGTGCAAAGGAACATAGATCTTATAAGAGCTACTTTTATGGTATTCGACCATTGGTTTCTGGCATCATCATAGAACCATCATTCTTGTTGGAGTTTCCTGAATTTTGAATTTTGATTTTTTGATGAGTAATATTTCCTATCTTGTTCAGGATTTGGAGAATGCTTTTGTGAAGGTGCGGCGCAAGAATAACTCAAAAAAACCTGCGAAGGCAAGCGCGATACAATCCAGCCTTCAGCGTGCAAAGCTCCACTCTTTTATCACGTGGGATCTATATTTTGTTTTTGAAATGTAATTTCAGATTCTTATTCTCTCCAAACCTTTTGAGTTTCAAAGGGGAAGGGACGGAATTATAGGAAGGGGCGTGTTGATTCCGTTGTTTTTGAAATGTAATTTCAGATTCTTATTCTCTCCATTCTTCTTGGCAAAGTTTTCATTATACTTTAAGCGGCTACTTTCAAAAAGTTATGCTCATCATTCCATGACATTTTAACTTTACCTTCACATTTGTTATTAAGGTTCCGTTTGTTTTATGGAAGATAATTTTCGGAAAACGTTTTTCTTATTTTTCGATATTTGGTAATCTAAGGAAAATATAGTTGATGTAAAAGTTTTTTTGAGTAAACAAAAAATTAAGTCTTCTTTCTTAGAAAATGGTTTACGGGTTTATTTTTTGTTAGTCATTTGTTAATAACAACCATGATTTTCCCGCCTAAATGTTTTTCATAAATTTAAACACAAATATGCATTGGAAGTTGAAACACTTTGTTTTATTACATTTTTCTTAATTTTTATACTAAACATTTAATTAACATGACATTGGAAATTGAAACACTTTGTTTTGTTACATTTCCTATATATAATGACAAATGTAATTAGCACATCCATATATAGCAAGATCGCTTCAAAATGCACTTACCAAAAATAGGAAGATATATATAATGAAAAATATAATTTGCTTATCTCAAGATTGCTAGATAACCACCGTAACTAATTACAAAATAAGGATTATATTTATATATGAACACATATACAAGTATTGATAAGTAAATAAAAAAACATAAAAAACTATTAAGAAATTAAATACCATCAATCTAAGAGGCAATGTCTTTTTTTCTTTTTACCAATATGCAAGGGAAACAAGAATAACAATTTAAAAACTTATTATACTATAAGATCTTCCTATATTGATATTAATTTACTTGTTTGTTAAGACAAATTCTATGCATATAAGCTAAAGAACAAGTACATAGTGAAATATAATTTGATGAACAATTATGGATCCTTAAAGTCTGACATGTCTAATTTTATACTCAACAAACATTACTTACTCAGCCATAAATGCTATGTGACCACTTTTGTTGCGTATAACCAAGTAATTTCACTGGCAAAATTAGTAGCATCAACCAACGAGCTCTAACTCAACTGGTACTGCTCACTTCTTCTAACGGAGAGGTCGGGTGTTCAAGTCTCACTAGAGACACCCTGGACTTTACAACTTTCAATAGAAAGGTCGGGTGTTCAAGCATCTTTAGAAGCAACGTTATTGTTCAAGCCTTACCCAAAGGCCCCATTTAGCTGCTTGCTTATCTTAACGGAGAGGTCGAGTGTTTAAGCCCCACCAGAAGCACCATGGTGCATCACTACTCTCAACCGAGAGGTCGAGTGTTTAAAGCCTCACCAGAGGCACCATTTGTTCTACCCACACTAAAGGCATCATATATCGATAATTGTAGCCTTTTAACGCATTAAAATATTAAAAAGTAAGGATTGAGTAAGGTCTATGTTCCCTCCAACCTTTAAAAAAAAAGTAGTAGCAACAGTTATGGCATGTTGGATGAATGAAATTTTAAAGATCAATATGATCCTGATGAGAGGTGACAAATCATTATTACCGAATTCCATTTTCGCTCATTGACATTGTAGAAAAGCGAGGATGAATATGAGCAAGTAATTCGTAGTCTAATTGCTCTGGGAACATGTACAATGATTCTAGAGGGGTGTAATTATGTATATGGGTAAGTAGCCGAGTATCATACTCTGTGAAATGTACAATGAATTGAGAGCAATCATAGTTTAAATGTCTATTTCATAGTTTATTGAATTGAGCTTAAATATTTGTATATATAGTTGTAATAATTAAGTACATATATTATCAGTGTCACCTCATTTGGGTGACAATATTAATGAAAGAGCTTTTGAGTCGGGGATATTTTGGTCATTTCGGGGGAGGGATGACCATATGGAAGTATGTAATTTAAGTTGTTTTTCTTTGGTTTATCGTCATTTGAATTTGTTGTGCAATTTTTATTATCTAACAAATATATATTCGTTTAAAGATGTATTCTAAAAAATATATATATATTTTTCATTCATGTAATAAGCAATAATTAAATTCACTTATATTTTTATCCTTACATTTTAATTATGTGTTTAATTTTCATAACACACTAACTAAAAGATACAAAAATTATATTAATATTGATTAATACAGATTACGTGCATTTTGTTATGTGATAGATAGTAGTAGTAATTGTACATATTTAATCATAATGATCGTAGTAGTAATCACACATATTTAATGACAAATGTTGTATTTAAAAAATATTCTAAAATTTATAAAATATTTTATTTATTTATTGTATTCTCTATTAATAATTTTACCTTTTCTTAATCGATGTGTTATAATAATTTCAGTTATGTACATCGAACTCACAATATTTACGTTATAATTATTTGCTTATTTTATTTATTATCGTTAAAGTTTTTAATCGTGATATTAGTTTTACAATAATATATACATACATACATATATATATATATATATATATATATATATATATATATATATATATATATATATATATATATATTTCAACAATTCTCTTTAATTTATTTTTTTAATTTTGTTTTTTCACTTTATGTTGCTTATGTATAATTTGATTGAAAAATATATATGACGTGCGTTTAATGCACGGGTGTAATGCTAGTTGTCTATAGTAGAAGACTTATATTTAAAAACTTTTACAACTAACATTACTTATAACCAATGTGAGATAAAACTCCTCAAGGTGAGACATTACTTCTAATGACTCACTTCCAACATCATACTTTAAACATTCATATCTTATTCATCAAAAACTTGGTTTGGACAAATAAATATATAATTTCGATGCTCTTACCGAGTAGAACACATTTGCACAATTACTTTTGCCAACAAACAAATGGCACGTTAAGAAATTCGTGCCTCAAGTTGCGTAATTTCTTTCACTAAAAACTCTAATTTTTTAGCAAGTATTATACTTTAAGTCTTGATATCTTATTCATCCAAACCTCGATTTAGACAAATAAGTATATCATTTCGATACTCTCACCGAATATAACATATTTGTGTAATTACCTTTGCCTATCGCCCGTTCACGTTAGTTGTTACTAATACAAAATATGTATCTCACGTAGTTAGAAACTTATGTTAATTTTAAAAGTATTTAGGTAAAAAAATCATTTATTATTAGTAACAATAGAAAAGAAATTATAACCATAAAAGTGATTAACAGTCTAATTATAATGTCCAAAAGCTATATTATTATTACAAAAATATATATATCTCACATTGTACCTGTACGGAGCACGGACTAAATAACTAGTACAAAATGAAGAAGAAGAAGAACGTTGTGTGAAGAAGGAAGAGAATGTGAAGACACAATTATGTAGTGTAACTACCATTCTTCATCACCCAATTTCCTACTATCTTTTCTCTTTATACATAACCACCATACTTTTTTTTTTTTTGCATCTTCGGGCGGATGAATTCGATGACGAAGGAAAAGAAGAAGAAATTTACATAATCTGTGTGATTTGGGCAATATTGGAACAATTGAATGAAAATGAACTTTTTCGGTTGAAAAAAAAACCGGTCTATTTATGCTGTTGAAAATTTGAGAGAAATGACTGGTCTGCAATTACTCATTTGTTTTATATAATTGAAATGTCATGTATAAATTATGTTGTTGCATTTCATAAATTTTTTTGTTTGTGTTTTTTAATTGAATAATCATATAATAATTATGTTGCAGAAAATGTTGTTCAACAATATTTTAGAATTGGATAGAGGTTATGTTTAGAGTGTTATACCATACTTTAATTTCTCTTTTTTCAGATACAACAAATGGTGTTATGTTTGACTATTTAGTAAAGTAATTTTTATTTATGTATTTTTATATGGTTGTATTTTCGATAACCAATATTTTTCTATAGCTACTTTATTAGTACAAAATATAATAAATGACAAATTTCAAGTGAGTACAATTTTAGAAACATGTTTTCATCTAGGACCATCAATTTTTTAGACATTTCATGTAACTACAAATTGGTTGCCAAATGACAAAATGTCATTAATAAAGACAGATCTAATCCGGCTTTAAAAAAATTCAAAAAAGCTGATGCCAAATCTTGGCATCAGGTGAAAAAAAAATTCAATAATACAGGCATCAGGTTGCTGATGCCAAAAATGCTGATGCCTACAATTGTTGCCGATGCCAAAAATGTTGTTGATGTCTACCGTTGTTGCTGATGCCAAAAATATTGCTGATGCCAAGGCTTGGCATCAGGTGAAAAAAATTCAATAATCCAGGCATCAGGTTCCTGATGCCAAAAATGCTGATGCCTATCGTTGTTGACGATGCCAAAAATGTTGTTGATGCCAAAAATGCTGATGCCTGTCAAACATCTCCATTCAAACCCATACCTTCCACGTTTATAGTCGTCCCCAATTCCCAACTAAACTAAATGCTTCAAAAATCTACATCTCCAAAATCTGAGCTTGATTTGTAAAAGCCAAGAACATGTACAATGCTCACTCTCTCTCTCTTTCCATCTCTCTACCCAACTAAACCAAATGCTTAAAAAATCTACCTCTCCAAAATCTAAGCTTGATCTGTAAAAGCCAAGAACATGTACAATGCTCTCTCCCTCTCCCTCTCTCCTTTATCAAGCGGTTCTGGAGCTACGTGCGAGTGTTTGTGCCTGCAAGGTGAACATTTACCATGAACGCCTCAAAGAAGAAGAGCGTAAGGCCAAAAGCTATGTTCTTGTAGAAGAAATAGCAAATCTGAATTATGTTTTGTGAGTGCGTCAATGCCCATCTACAAACATGCAAAAGCAAGAAACAGTGGTAAAAAAATCAACAGAGCACAAAACGACAGTTTTTAAGTATCTACCATCTGCACTATTCTCTTGTAGCACCAGTGATCATGGACAACCAGAAGTCTCTCCAGAAACCGAAATTGTGCAATCGCAAAGTCGCTAGCCATCATAGCTTGCAGAAAGCTGAGAAGTTTATGAGTCTGACTATAGCATCCAGATGCAATACATATTTACCACAAGAGGAGAAGAAAATTTGGACGAGAACTGCATTAATGTACTCTCTGTGGTCAAGAGTTGGCAAGCACTTCAAATGTCAGTAATCATAAACAGGAGTTGGCAAGCCCATCACATCATCACGTGATATTTTAGTGATATTTCACATCATCACTCGGTATGTTAATTGGGGGAAGACAATCGATATGTTAATTGGAGGCAGTGATGTATTTTTACCCCAAAAATGTACCTAAAAGATATGTCTAAAAAATGACTGGATTGATTTGAAAACATGTTTTAAAAAAAGTACCGGCTTGTAATTATTCATATCATAAACTATCATCTCTATCAAATTTTGTCATTCAGAGGCACATGTCTATTGTCAATTGTTGACTTAACGAATGACGAAGATGGTTTAATTTCATCCAATTCTCCCTATCTGAATAAGGAAATACATCTAAATAAATTTATAATAACCTTTTCAAATTTATGTGATCTATCTTTAATTTTACTTATTATTAATTTTTGTTTATTTTTTCATATTAAACTTTTTAATTGTGTATTATTCAGCTTTAATTAAGTATATGATTTTATACCCGTGTACAAACTGTGTAACGCACGAGAGCATCACTAGTTTCACTCAACAAATAAATTGTTTAGAAAAATATAAATGAAGTTTGTGCACACTATTTATAAATTATAATTTTAATAAATACTCACTAGGTCATAAATTTAGTGTTAACTACGTCCCAAACATTGTCTATTTTCTTTTTAAAAATGTTTTCTTATACTCCTTCAGTTTTCAAATTATCGCCCTCCTTTATTTTTTCATTCGTTTTTAAATAATTGTTATATTTCAAATATTTTTATCACTTTATCCTTACTTTTTCTACATATTTTAATTATGACTACTAGGCCTGACAGTTGGGTTGGATTGAAGGGGTAATGGGTTGAATTTGGTTATGACCTAGCTCAACCCAAATAATAAATGGGTTGGGTTAAACCAGGTCGACCCATTTATTTCCTTTTTTTGTTTAAATCATTAAATAAAATATACCCCAAATAGTCAACAGTTAACACTTTAAATTCATCATCCATTTATATATATATCTTGTGCCCTCTCATTCTCTCTTAATGATGAAATTTCATCCCCACATATCATACTTGATACCTCCCCACCCCCACCGCTTTTCAGTTATGTCCCTCTCTATCTATAATTTTATCTATATATATATATATATATATCTCATACACACACACACATTCAAAATACACATGCAGTACCCCCCCCACTCCCCACAGTCCCCACCCCTCACATTCTCTCTCCTCCTCATTCCCTATGGATCTCACGACAAACAATCAAACAATGGAAGCTCTCTTTTGCTCCACACCTCTCCAACTCAGACCCCTCCATCCCCACTCTCTCTCCTCCACCAAAACCAACATCAGCTCTTTAATTCGTTTTCCTATCAATGGCGAAGGATTAACAGTGCACAAATCAGATAATACAAAACCTAAAATTCGAAAAATTTCCTCCATTTTCTTTCTCAAAAAGCCTTTTTCAAATTCATTTGTAACCTTTTTCAAAGAGTCCCTAACGGCTACTTTTAAAATTCAAAGGATGAATTGAAATTTCTATTAAAGCAATAACATTTATGAAGAGAGATGAACCTTCTCGAAGTCCTCGGGAGCGACGCTAGGGAGGTAGAAGGAGTGGACATTGTGGATTGAGTGGAAAAGGTCGATAATAGAGATCCATAAACACAATGATGATGCCATAGAACGATGAAGCCCTGCTACCATGACATTATAAATTTCTGGATTCGTGTGTGCACTGCACGGGGAAGAGACCAAAACCATTCCATTTTGCGTTGGTTTAATAAGTTAGCGGGTTAAACCCAACTTAACCCGCAAAATTTATTGGGTTAAGATGGGTAACCCATTTAAACTAATTTTATTGTTGGGATGAATTGGGTTGGGTAATTAGTGGGTTGGTTGAATGAGTTAATGGGTAATGAGTTCAAATTGACATGCCTAATGACCACATACTCAAAGGGATTAAAGAAAACTACACAATTTACCAATATTTATAATACAGTTAATTACTTTTTTAAAAACTGTGTCTCGGGTCAAAGTGAACAATATTTTGAAAAAACAAAGGGAGTATCAGTTATCAAAAAATTATTTGTATTTGTTAGATTGAAAAATGATAGATCTTATTGATTTGACACTACTAATGATAAATTGAATGTTACTAAAAAAATTTACTTAAAGTTCAACAATATCTTATATTCAATATGAACATTAATGTTAAAATATTTTTTTTGTATTTATTCATATATTGTTTTTCGTAACTTTTTCGTGTGTTTGCCAAACACCTGAAAATGTTTTTTTGACATATTTTCAAAAAAATTACCAAACACCTAAAAATGAAATCTTTTTATTTTCCATAAATCATTTTCCGAAAATCATTTTCTATGTGAAACAAACGGAGCCTAACATATTGGTTATGTTCAATTATTTTTGTAATTATGACAAACTTTAATGCTAGTTGTATATCCCTTAATAATTAGACTTTCAAACATAAACTTTTTGAATGGAAGAAGTATAATCAATAATGGTTGCAGATGTAAAAATATAATTAAAAATGGACGTTGGAATTCTTGGTTTGAGTTTAATGCTAGAACTTAGCTTGGGCTTGCTCGATTAATACTTGGTTTGAGTTTAATCTGTAAAGTAAAAGACTGTTTGATTTGACTCATTGATATGTGCTGATAACTTATTACTTATGACTGATAACTTATTATTTATAATTTATGACTGATGATCACTGATAACTGATACTGTTTGATTTAATTTTTTGAAAGTGTTGATTAACTTTCATAAGTTAGTGTCAGTGTGTTTGATTAGTAAGTTAAAAAAGTGATGAATTCAAATATAAAGACTAAAATAGCATCATCACAAATTGTGATTTACATTAATAATAATAATAATAAAATTAATAGAAATAATAATAATTGACATTATCATTATTTTTTATATTAATATAATTTTTATTCTTATTATTAAATTTAATAATAATAATAATTAACATTATTATTTCTTTAATAATAATTATTATTTTAATAATATTATTTTAATAATAATTATTATTATAATTTAATTATTATTATTCTTATCATTATATTGATTATTATTATTATTATTTTAGTAAAATTAATAATAATAATAATAATTTTATTTTAATAATAACATTATTATTATTATTATTATTATTATTATTATTATAACTTACTTATTATTAGTATTTTCTTTTATTATATTAATATTAATTTTATTTATATTATCATTATTGCTTATTATTATTATGGATTTTATTACTATTAATATTACCTTTATTATTATTTAGTATTATTATTACCATATTTCAATTAAAACAATGGTAATTTTGGAATTTGAAAAATTCATTAAAGTTTACTATTCATCTGTGTTTTTGAAATATAAGTCATCAACACCAATGTTTGTGCTTATAACTTATATGCTAAAGTATGATTCAATTGGATTTTACTCAATTTATAACTTTTTGTAACAAAAATGAATTTAAACACTTTTAAAATGACTTATATGGGAAGTCATAAATCATAAAGACCTTCCCATAAGCCAAATCAAACATGTCCTAAGTAACTCAAACTCAAGCCTATATTAAGCTTGACAATCTATTAAGCAAGACCAAAGTCTGTCACCAGGTTCATAGTTTTGTTGGTAATATATGACGTAATATTACCATAATACTCAATAGTGACTTTAATACCTAAAAATTGCAGGCCAGTCTATTTTAAAATGTTTTTGACTGGTTTACGTCCAAATATTTTCTTAAAATCGAAAAAAGACACGTCATGTATCACAATACATAATATCATGCATCACAATGCATGGAAGTGCCTTAGTGTGTGCAAATTTATCCATTTAATAAACATAGGAAAATTCAGGTCGGTACCTTTCGCAAATTTTGTAACCGATGCAGTCCATTATGTTTTTTTTAAAAAAATCAGAAAAAGACACTTTTGGGGGCAAAAAGACAACGATACCCTTAATGAATCGAAAATGCGCTATGGATCAATGTTTGTACCATGATGCATCAATTTAAATTACCTAATCCAGTTTTGCAATGTTATCGCGATGCATCAATTTAAATTATCTAATCAAATTTTGTATTGCGCTGCATCAATTTAAATGAGATAATCCAAACTGTATCCCGATGCATTAATTTAAATTATATAATCTAATATATGCATCGCGCTACAAAATTATATTGAACCAAACGTTCATGTCCTCCGCCTTTGTCTCTGCTGAAAAATCATTCAACCCGGCTCATGTCCATTCCAGTATCTTACTTAAGGAATTTGAAAAATCGTTTAGCTTTCATGGGAAGTTGCCCCGGAACCTTTATGAAGGGGCGCTGCCTTCTCAACCCCAGTGACGTAACCGGATATGTCGATCCTCGTTTCGTTGGCGCAACAAAGGTTGGTTGGAGCTGATATGGGCAGCTTAGAAACACTTTATCGAAAAATGGATTTTAACAGTTGAAAAAAAAAGAGTGGAACAATTAAATATTTAGGAAAATGTACCGGCCAACAATTTCTCTAATAAAATAGAGTGATAACCGGCCGGTCTCATGGGATGAAATTATAACCTCTTTAGTCTATTTTTTCTTAATTCAACCAGTAAAGTATACTTTTGGATGTAAAATATCGAAAATACCCTTAATAAATAAAAGACACGCACATAAAGCCCCTGCCCCAAATGGGGCATTGCATTGTAAAATCTGAGTATCCCAATGTAAAAATTATGCATCGCAGTGCAAAATCTGGACATCGCAATGGAAAAGTTGGGCATCGATGTAAATATTAGACTTTGGGAATGAGAAAATATTTCTTACTATTTCTCTTTCTCACAATCATGTTGGGAATACCAATAAGTCTATTCATTTTCTTCTTATGCCCACTCTCTCTCACACACTCTCAAACTTCTAGATTGCATTATCCATACAAGCATCAGAGCCTACGACGTAAGCATCGATTTGTTGTCGTATGCGGTATAGGATAATGATAGCCGTCCTTATGGACTAGATTTGGTGGTGTCGGTGGTTATGGAGGAATGTTTATAATTGGTGGTGAATTAGAGAAGGCAACATCTATGAGCTATGTGGTGACAGTTGACACTTGGCTATGGCAAACAGAAGAAAAAAACTTCTGGAAGGGAAGATGAAATTAAAATGCCTTTTTCTGTCATTGATAAAGCGCATGAGCATAGTTTTGACCAAATGGTTCCTACTTGTTCTTCTGTATGCAGAGAAATTTGATTCTGGTTGTAACAAAACATGTTTTCCTTTTTAAAAGTATATAGGCGTGCGTTTATGCCTCAGATAAAAGGAAGACAATTTTAGAAAGAAAAAAAAGATAAATGGACTTTTCCGATTAAGTAAAAAAATAGTCTTTAGGCCGTTAGAATTTTACAAAAGGGAATCGCCCGCAATTAATTCAATAAAATAAGATATCGCCTCCGTCGTGTCAATTGGAGATACAGCTTAACGTTTTGGCTTATGCCTCGGGCTAGACATGGCCCGAATAAGAAAGTCAGTTAGAATTGGGCTCGCGGTCTTGGAAGAAGTAGCAGTAGAACCAAAGTCCAAACACGGAGACCAGCCAAAGTTCGGTTAAGCGGTTGAGCATTAATCAATTAACATGCAGGTGCCTGGCTATATAAATATTACTAAATTTACACGCCAAAACTGACTACTCCTTTTAGGACAAGGATTCACCTCACAAAATAGAAGTTTACTTGTTTTTTTCCTCTCTCCGATTCTTTGAGTTTTCTTGAAAATTTCTATAAAAACCCAACTTTTCTATTCGAATTAGGGTGACTGTAATCAATTTCAATATGTTAGCCTTTTATTGAAAGCCATCGCTGAAATTTGGAGTTGATGTTTTCTTTATGATGGGGATTCCAAGAAGAAGAAACAACAGAGGAAGAAACAGAGCAGCCGGAGTAAGTAAGGTCACTGGTCATGGTGATCGGGCCGGAGTTGGATCTTTGCCGGGAGATTTGTTGATCGATGTTCTGGGTCGGGTTGCTTCTTCTTCCTTCACTGATCTCTTCAACGCCAAATTATGGTCAGTCCAATTTTAACTGTTTTCCCTTCCTCCATCTTTCTAGCTGAACCACACATATCTTGATTCTTGACCTCCCCTCTCTCTTGAGGTCTTGGTTCTTTTTAATTCCATGGTGTATGCATTGTTATTATGTCGGTTGTTTTTAGATATCATATCTAATTTTGTTTTGTCGTACGTTACCTGCATTGTTATATTGTCGGTTGTTTTTAAATATCTAAATTCGTGTCACCTGCATTGTCATTTTTATATATCAATATCTAAATCTTGTTATATTAGAATGCATGCAATTTTTATTGTTGGTGGGATTATTGGTTTGTATTAGAGAATAGTTACATTGTTAATTATTCTATTTAATATTGATCCTTATAAGGTTACAATGTTGGTAATAAGGTTATTAGACATGAATACAACCTTAATGATGATGTTATTTCTTGCATATTACTATCTATGTAGCCGAATCTCACGCATTGGCCGCATCCTACTTTTGTTATATATTTAGATACTCTCCCGTCCTTAAATTATCATTTAGGTGGATTTGGTGCATGATTTAAAAAAACACATTTGACTAGATTATTAATATTAGTTTAATGTGTAATTTACTTTAAAATTCATGTGTATGTGACTTATAATTAAAATAAGATGAAAAAGTAAGGGTAAAGTAGTAAAAATATTGTTCTAAAAAAAGTTTAAAAGAAGACAATTATTTTGAGATGAATGAAAAATGAAAGTAGAATACTAATTTTGAAACAGATGGAGTATTATATTTATATTTTTTGTGCTAAATTAAAATAGGTTCAAAGTCTTTTAGAGCAACCACAACAACACCAACTATAAACTCTCTAAAACTCATTTTAAATATTTTTAGCTCCAATTAAGCCCACAATGGGAGCCCAAACCAACTTTCTATCTCCAAAACCAAGTAAACAACTCTTCTAATTTGAAGAGTTATGTAAAATGCGTCCCACCACTAAAATAAAATTTGAAAAAAAATTAAAAAATAAAATAAAGAAACAACCAATAGAAACGAGTTTTTTAAAAAATAATGTTGAGTAAGATGTATTTACACCCTCAAGTAGAATGTGAAATATTGACATCGTTATCCATAATATTAAAAAAAAATGATTGACACGTCATATTCACAGCCGTATTGACAATTTTTTTTCTTCAAAAAATATATAAATTCTAGGTAATACCTAAATTATTTTCATATCCACATTAGCATTGGTAATACTCTTATGCTTGTTAGGTGAAATTTAAGATTTTTAAAGAATTATATTAAGGGTGTGTTTGGATACTAATAATTGGAATTGAATTGGAATGAAAATTTTATGGAATTGAATTTCAACATATTCAAATTTCATAGAGCTTCAATTCTATTGTTTGGCTAACCTATAGAATTCCATTAGAATTGATTTACAATTCCAATTCTATTGTTTGGATACTCATGTAGTCTCACGGAAATGAATTTGTCACTTATATGTGTTTCTCTTATATTCCCTGCAATAGAACATAAAATACAAAAAACTAACACATTTTAATATAAAATCAAATTATAAAAATATATATCAAATAAAATAAAGCAATGTTTCAAATAATAAAAAAAAATATAATAACCAAACAAGTTTCAACTTTCATAAATATAAAATAAAAAGCTCACACGGTTTAATATCACTATTCTCCCAACAACTAAATTTATTACCATCAACAAGTTTAACAAACAAATAACGTTACTACCATCAACAAGTTTAACCACCCACGATAATATAATGCTTGGGAACTACTATGTTTCCGCTTTTTGGGGCGAGAAATAGATGATGATGAGGCATTGGACTTTCCTTGTCTACTTTCCCCTCTGAGTGAATGCATAGCATCATCTTCTAAGCTTCTCACGTTTCCCTCGGTGGTCCCAATGGTCTCCTCTAAGTCAAAAGACTCTTGGTTCACTTCCATTTCTAATTCTACTTCTGCTGTTGCTTGAGCACCCTCACCATTAGCACGGTCTTGAGCAAACAATTGACAAATGTCTTCCCAGTTGTCAACTAGCAAACCTGGTGATGATAATGCCTTCCTGCTGACATAATATCCACCAACTTCTGCCAACTCCGAAGATGACTGCCAAAATGGTTTCTCATAAACTAGAAACCATGCAAAAAAGTCGAGGCATGTTATGACTGAATTATAACACCAGTTTTGAGGTTAAAGAAATAACTAAGCAATGTAGCATGCCACACTGCTGTAGCAGATAAAACATAGATGCACAGCTTAGTGACATTATCTGATGCTTCTGGAAAAAACAAGGATATAGCAGAAAGTGTAGTATAGAGTTTCACCATTACCTTTACAAATGAGCATTTTGTGGAACTTGCTTCCCTTTTAGCGGTCATTGCTCTGGTCTGTCATAATTAACTTAATCAGAAGCATGACACAAGCTTCTAGTAACTTTATAATCAGATTGAGGCTAGCTTATACAAATAGATTCAAGGACAAATTTATACCTCTGCAATTTGAAGAGCTTGTTCAAGTTGCTGGACTTGAATCCACTGTTCATTCACAATGTCAGTTATCTGTCCAGACAAAAAAATGAAAAGGAAGAATAGGGTTACTTAATAAGTACGATGCAAATAATAATTAAGTTATGTAATTCATGCAAAAAAAGTTTACAGGATCAAGATGATGTTTACTTATTTGATTACATAATTAGAGAACAAAATTCCAGTGAATCAAGAATGATGCATTACCGAATGAAATTTCACCATTTCAATTTTTACATTTTTCTGCTTTGTAACACGTCATCCATTTGTTTATAGAGCTCCTTCTTCAGGATGGCTCTCATCATCTCTAATCTCTCTTGTACCTCTATATAAGTGTAATTCTCTTTATTTTTGAGAGAGAATATATGTGTCAAAGTCTCAAAAGACCAAACCTCAATTTATAATGGTGAGTAGTCAACATTGATTCTTCCATTAAAAAAATCCCAAACAGATTTAACCATCTTTTTCCCAAGAAGACCACCCTAAGGCAGGATGCTGTGTCAATAACTGTCACAAGCCAATTTCTCAAAAGTTCTACAAGAGCTAAAGACCCTCACATGCATATCTTTGGAAAATACCCCTCTCAAGTTTTACTGATACATGCCAACAATAAATTACCTACCATCCAATATTACAGTAACTTATATCCCCAACAGAACTTCAAAGCAATCCCCTGAAACATCTTCACCAAGACTTCAACCAACTGGCAGTGTTGATGGATGAGGTGGCAAAAGACATGAAATGGCATAAAGAAGACAGAGCACAGCTGATGGAACTACTTCTATTGGCAAGTAGTATCTTGTTGGGCTGGAATGCAGACATTTTTTTCTTTAACGGCATAAAAGAGAAGGAAGCATGCTAAGCAAGTTTCTGTCACTCATAAAAAGATGTGAATGCACTTAGACATGGTCAGGCGTATCATATTTACAGCATTACACACACCAATGATGTTTAGGTAGCAGAATAAAACCAACTCTGGCTCAGAGAATTAGCTTCCTAACAAGAAAAGAGCACATATATTTCGGGCTTGTTCATTGACAGTGCATGTCCCTCTTTTTGAGTTTCTGTTAACGTTTTTTACCCAGAAGTAGAAACAGAAACTAATTTGATCAATGTTCCTGCTACTCCAAATCTTAGAACTGTTTTCAATTATTATCTTAAAAGTAAAAATGCCTATAGGAGTTCAACAGGTCCTATTCCAAAAGACAGAAGGACCATTTCAATGAGGTCTTGGATTCAACTTCTACAAATGACAACACACTGTCAGTTATCCAAAAAATTACGCTCAAGATCGTTCAGCCATTCATCACTTCTCCATTCTAACACATCTCTCTCTCTCTCTCTCTCTCTCTCATTGCTCCTATCACTTGCTTCTTTAAATTGTTCCAAATCTGAGATCTGCATTGCAATCATGAGAAGTCACGCCTCTCAGTTCAAGAGACCGAAGTGGGTCAGATCAAGTATTTTATATGGAGATCCCAAGGGCAGGTCATTATCAGAGGATAATCATAGTCAAATTGGTGTAGAAGAAGATCACTAAAATGTTTCAGTGCGATCAATAGATTCATTGAATACCTAAAGCACATTATCCGATCACCTAAGTAGAAGACGAAAAAGAGCAACAGGAAAAGGGGATGGGGATAATGAACAATGTAACATTTATTTTTGCCTCAAAGTCTCATCTAGGTCATTATTTCTGCTACTCTAAGACCAAATACACATGCAAGTAAGCCATTCCCACAAACCCAGTTATTCCAACTTCTGACCATGTTCCTTTTCTTTCGCTGAACCTGTTTTTCCATGAGAAATACGAGTACCAGGTTGAAATCTCTGCTTGAAAATCTGAAGCTGAGATCGAGAAGCAGTATGACCTTATTCCAATTTGTTTAGCCAAAGAAAAAGAGTTATCTAACTTGCGATAAAAACAGACAGAACATATGGGTTAATGGAAAAAAGTAGCGATGTTTCTACTTTTTACATCAGAAACAGAACAAAAATAACAAACACTGCTGAACCGTAATCTAGCAATTCCCCAATTAAAGAAAGAAAAAAAGAAAGGGGGATACTTTAGCAGAGACTAAGCAGAATTCTGAAACTAAGAATAGAAAACAGAAAGATTGTAGCTCCCTTTACACTAGTATCAAAAAAAAAAAAAAAAAGAGAGTTCCCTTAACAATAATATTGTAAACCCCATAGTGCTACTCTACTTGTTTGTGAGATAGAAAAGCAAGTGGACCCATTGATTTGAAATCACTTGTGATGACGTGAGGGGATTTCAAGGAAAATAATATGAAGTCGAACACTTTCTTAAAACTTGTGTATATTAAATAGTGGACACTTATTTTGGGATGGAGAGAGTAATAAACAGATATCAGAATCCAGACAAGGAAGCTACTTTATAAACAATAATGAGAGCACCCACTGACCTTTACAACTCGTGAAGTGGCAGCACCAAGCGGTAAACATCTTTGATTATTTTTTTATTTGGCTACACAGCAAAAAAAGGAATTAACCTTATACTAGGCGAATCATTTGACTGATTTTTGTGGAGTCATAGGAACAAGATACTTTTGAAATGAATAGATACAAGTTTTGACCCTCGAATGGCTACAATTGCTTCCATGATTTAAAAACAGAACAGAGAGCATTGCAGATGAATGAATGACAAGACAAGAACTAGAAGTGGTTGAGCGCTGAAATTAGTAGTTCAAACCTGATGTGGAGGTTTGGAAAAGTGCACAATGCAGTGATCGATCAGGTCAGTGCTATCACTGTAACAATATCATCAACGTCAGAAATTGAAGGAGGTACATGAGAAGGCAATTATCAAGTGCCTTAAAGAATGTGATTGCTGGACTACAACACGTCTACCATTATACAGATTCATGCTTCTGTCCAGATTCTAAATGCAGTTAGATTGACTTAACCAGTAAATAGATTTTTAGGATCACACCATCACAGTAACTCTACCAAGCATTGTATGAAGAACTACCTTCCATTCATAGATTCTAACATAACATTGAATTGGTTAAGCTTAGAAGTATAGTCTTACATATAAAGAACAAACATCACTAATGGTAAGCAAAGTCCAAAGAAATTATTGCTTTCCTCCTTCTGTTGATTGAAGCAAGTGGTTAACTTTTTTGTTCTTTTTTATCTAAATTTATATTTAGTTTTACTTTTTAATTAATGGTTACTATGCGTTACCCCGATCAAATAATAGACTGACTGCAGTACAATCACAGAATCCATGGAAATAGAAACATCTTCATTGTTCTGCTGTCAATTCGGCACCAGTCTCAACTAATCGGATTTTACAAGTTCCCAATCAATTACATCTATCCAACAGTGAACCATTCACTGAACCACCTGTACAATATTCACAACACCATTAGCTGAACCCTATACTACTCATATTTGCTGCTACAAAAAATCAAATATGTAATCAGGAAACACCATTCCTTTGTATCCATGCGACTTCGAGGGGAGGGGGTTTGCGGAAGATGGAGACAGAAGACGAACGAGCTAAAAAAATTCCGATAGTTTTGAATTGGTGTACAATTGGTTTTGTAATTTTTTAGTTTTATTATGGAATTGATTTTATGGAATTGGGGATAGTAGAATTATAATTCAATTCCAATTCTATTCCTCATTTTAGCATCCAAACAATAGAATTGGAATTCTATGCTCCAATTCCAATTCCAATTCCAATTCCAAGTCATGAAATTGATGTAGCCAAACACACCCTAAGAATACTTGTTGGAATTGATTTTTTTTTGGAGTGTTTGAAAAAATATAAATAAAATAAAAACGACATGTCAAGAGAGTAGTTTGGAGAGCACACTATGGATGATCATTGAAGCAAGAAATAACGAGAATGCGTTGCGTGCTACGTTCGCTGAGGTACCGGAGGGGACCCGCCGCCCCAATGCAGCCAAAGGGGTTAGATTTCGTAATAAATTGAAATTTGCTACACTAAAAAATGAAAAAAACTAAAAGTTTTTTTTTAACAAGTGGCTGTTGCTCTCTTTTCCAATGAATTTATCTGTTTGCCTATGACGTGGACCGACTGCATCTACATTGTGACACTATTATGTCTAATGTGGAATCTCCACGTGCATATTTTTCTAAATTTTTACTCCCTCCGTCCCTAAATTATCATCCTTCTTTCCTTTTTCGTCCGTCTCAAAATAATTGTTCACTTTGAAACTTACCTTTTTAGAACATCACTTTTACCACTTTACCTTTATTTTTTCACTTACTTTAATTATGAAGCCACATACACATGGACTTTAAAGGAAACTACACATTAAACCAATATAAATAATCAAGTCAATTATTTTTTCTTAATCTATACACTGGATCAATCCTGGACAATAATTTAGAAACGGAGGAAGTATTTTTTTATTCATTTTGAGAAAAGTGTCGCTCCATCTCTAATTTCTCACATGGTGGGCGGCTGGGCACATAGGCAACTTAACTTCCTTTTCTAGTGGGTTTTGCCTTTTGTTTTGACTTTTCATTCAGTAACTATAATTTTGTATTTATGAAACGATATCAATATATGATTTAATTAATATATGTAAATCAATAAATATATGTTTAAGATTTTGTAGAAATTGAATCAATTTATATTACACAATAAAAAAATAACAAAACACAAAAAGGAAAGAAAATAATAAATTTTATTGGTCGTATAGTTTGTGACTCATCATCTGAAAGAGTTTTTCTATTGTTAATGTATTCATATTCAAAAGCACAAATAAAAGTTGTTGAAGTTTTTGATTTCTAAATTGTTGAAGTTTGGGTGTATAGTTGCAGAGATTTTCTAGGTGCAGCAGAGAATGAGTACATATTTCAGAACATTTCTATAGATAAATTTCCAGTGGTTCACTGGTTTCCCCCAAGTGATGGAGTGCTTTCCTTCTTAAATAGTTGTAAAGATAGAGGCAACCCTGAGGCCTTATTTAGACAAGGCATGGTAAGCTCTCATTAGCCATACGTTGAACCTTTATTTACTCTCATCACGCATAAGGCGTACGATGATTAATTTTTTGTTTTATCAAACAGATCGAGTGCTTCAGTTCTAGAAGAGGAGAACTAGGACTTGAATACTTGAAGAAAGCAACAGAAAAGGGACACATAGAAGCAACATATGTTTATGGTATAATCCTGCTAACTAAAGGAGGTCAATCGAGTCAAGAAGGCCTACAACTTCTAAACTCAGTGAATAACCCAAGATTAGAGAGCCGGAAAATAAGAGATTGTCGGGCTAAAATAAACGACATCATCCGTAAAATGTGGATTGATAATTCTATTATTCAAGGACGGGTGAATCCGGCTTGTACTTGCTCACACGGGAAAGAAAAAACTAGCGAATTTGCAAGGACAGTAGGAGGATCGTGGAACTACAACGAAGAAGATGAAGTTATCTCTTGTGACACCTGCAGATGGAATATAGAAGTTGTTTCCTTTTGTAAAATGTTACAAGGTGTTGACTAAAACTAATATGCATATGAAATCTATATATAAATATATTTAAAGTTTGTGAGGAAGCTTGAGGGTGTGACACCTCACATCATTTTATTAAAGTTGCACTCTCAAGCTTCCTAACAAATGAGTCTTTTCAAATTCAACCTTAAATGATTTGTTTATCATTATCTAATAACTATACTTAATTACAATAGCTATAACATGGGGTATTAACTTCTTTTATATAAAACTCATAATCCTTCCTAGAAGGTTTCTACTATTACCAATTGTAGAAGTGATTTAGTTATTGGCTCAAGAACTCAAAAATTTTCATATATATTGTGTGTTTAAGTTGACAAAAATAATAAATTTCTCAACATCGTCCCTTCCATGTCTCGCCCCCGGCCTTTCTTTTTCATTCTCACATGCGGTAACTTCATCATCTCCTTTACTTCTTTTTCATTCATCATATGGAGATAGATTTAATACTAGATCCCAAAAGATCACTAATCGATATCAGTTGAATCCGACAGATTGAAACAATAAACTAAAGATATTGAAGTGAATTTCTTTTAGGTCAATGCCTCAAGTATTTTATGTTGGGACCTCATTAGAGATTCATCTTTCGTACTTTTAAAAGTTTATGAAACTGTTATCATGACACGCAAAAGTGATAGTGATACGGTAAAACCCCTATTAAGCTATTTGGGTGATAGAATTTTGATTTTGGTTTTGATGTATGACTATTACAAAATTGTTTAAGTTTTGTTTCGTTTTCAACTTTTTCGACATTGACCCTCATTATTTGTTTTGCTTTTTAATTATAAAGTTTGTTCATCCGATGATTTTGATATTAATTTTATTTGGTATTTAATTTTGGATTTAAATATGATTTTAGTTTTAAAATTTATTTTTAATTGATTCTGTAAGTCTAGTTAGCAACTGACAAGGCTAGAGGGGAGGATGAATAGCCTTGTAAAAACTTTGAGGACGGTTTTGACAAACTTAAAAAATTGCAGCGGAATAATGTAATTTTGTCAGTCAGCTGATATGGTGTCAGTTGGCTGATGTTTCAACGAAGCTGACACTGATAAGAAATTAGTCAGCTGGCTGACACAATTAATTTCTTTTTAGAAAAAGGATCACTAGATGCAAAGAAAGAGCTAAAGAAAAATTTATCAAAACAAATAAGTAAACAATTTATGTAAGTAACTGACTGACGCTTAAGTAGATCAAAACTTCTTAAATGTTAGATCAGTTTGTAAGAGCTGATGAAATAACAGACAAAGAAATTGAAGTGGTTCATAGTAAAAACTGCTACTTTCACTACCAAGTAGGTCAAACTTAGATTTTTGAAGTGCACTAATATTATTAAAAATCTAAGTGATCTCTAATGGATCAGTGTACAACAAAAGACCAGTGTTTATGTAATATGATTGAAAGACAATCGCACTCTTGAGACAAACCAACTGATTTCTTAAAGAACATGAAAGAAATAACTCAGTGTTTTTCTAAATAATAACTAGAAAGAAAATATCATTGAATGATATATAACTAAAGTTATAAAAGCTGAGGCACTTCAAGTGAGTGAATTACTTTGAGGGTATGAATGCTTCAGATGATTTCTTCAAGTGATTCTTGTTGGTATTTATAGATGAACTTGAAGTGCAGCCTGTTAGGAACACATTTGAATTTGAAATGTGTTTTACAATACATACGTATCTTCTTCCAAGATCATAGGGATCTTGTTATGGAGATAACGCGTATAAGATCTATCAAAACACAAAATATGAAAGTGTCAGTACCAGGAAATGTTCAAGCAAAGAAGGTAACAAAGCTGACATCTTAAAAACTAAGGTCAGCTGCTTCTAGGTGACTGACATGAATATATTGCAAACTGACCAAAATAATTAATAACTTATAAGTTCTTGACTGACAAAAAGTAAAATGATTTTAAGCAAATTTAATTTAGGTAAGATTCAACAATCTCCTCCTATTTGCTTAAAACCATTCACTTAAAGCAGAGAGCCAAAATAGAGAACTTATAATCCTGCAAAATAGAAGTTAGTAAACCAAGTAGATAAGAGATAATTTTAATCTGCAGGAATTAAAAGACCAGGGAGAAATTAATTTACTACAAGTAAAACCATTGACTAAAGAGTTTAAAAGTTTAAGAGAGATAAGTTCATTTGTCTGCTGATGTGAATCCTTCAGCAGGCTTGTCAGCTTGAGCTGCAAATGATGGACCAACATCAGTTTCAGGTTCAGGTTCTCTTTCAACATCTTCTGATCCCTTTTCAGCTTTAGGATCAGCATTCACTGACTGGGATGGTTTGAGACTCAATCTCTGTCTTAGGATTTTGTTCTCAACCAGAAATGCATCAGCTCTAGTTCTCTGTTTCTTCTCCTCCTGAATGGTTTGAAACATAGCATCTTCAGCATTGAAGGTTCTATTTGCTCACTCCTTCTGATAAAGCATAATAGATCTCCAATCATCCATGTAAGGCTCACGAGGTGCACAAGTGGCAATAGCAGTCTGAACTTCAGTTGTTATGATCTGCACAAGATTAGGAAGAATTGATGCAACCTGTTGTTGAAGAGTAGCAAACTGATTTGTGTGGTGCTTGTAAGCAGCTTTCATATGTAAATGATGGATGTAAAGGAGATCTAGCTTGGCCGAATCAGTAAGTGTAGCAGATGGAGTGGCATCAAGAGGCTCAGTGACAGGAGAGTGACAGGGGCCAGGAACATCTGTGAAGAGCTGAAAGTTCTGAATGCCTTCCTCCTCAGGGTCTGGAGGAAAGAAGATAGACATAGGATATGTAGGAACATGAGAAGTGGGTTCTGGTTTAGACTCAGGAGATACATCAAGGAAAACAATTTTCTTCCTAGTAGGTTGCTCAAGAGCTTGTGAGATGATGGCATGTTGCTTCTTTGCCTTTATGGAGGCCAATTGAGACGGAGTAAGAAGAAACTCATCAACAGATGTGGATTTTGAAGAGTTAGATGAGGAGGCCATGGAAGTTTCTTCAGCTGACTGATGATCAGAATCATCTGCTGAAGAGTCATCAGTCAGAACTGTCCTTTGGGCATTGATGGGACTGACTGACTGACAGGGGAAGAGTTGAGTGAAGAGATAAGTCAGGTAAAATGAGAAAAGGATAAGCTGAAGGTTGAGGAGCAGGCTGATCAGCTATAGTGGTATGAATTTCAAGAGAAGGAACCACAATGTCAGTTGGAATAGAAGAAGTCACAACATCAGCTAGAGGATCAGCTGGAGGAATAAAAGTAGCTGACACAACAGTAGTTGATACATGAGTTGGTGTAGGAATGGGGGTAGAGATTGGAATGACTGAAGGTGAGGTTGCAACTGTTGGTGCAAAAGTGGGCACTGGAATGGATTGTAGGGTAGATGTGAAGGTGGGTAAAGGTTCAGCTGGAGTAGAAGAAGGTAAGATGGTTGAAGAAACAACATAAGGAATAGTAGGAGGGGGTACCAAAATAGGAGCTGAAGGGATAGGTTCAGAGATGAGAGGAGTAGGATCACTAGTGAAGACATCAGGAAAAGCTATAGAAATAGAAGCTCCTCCTTGAATGGAGGCCATCTGTCTGTGGAGTTCAATGTAGGTCATGTTGGCTGTATTGACAACATCTTGCACATATTTATTTGATGCTCTCTGTATTCTTGCCATGTTAGTTGGGTCAACTGTTGGTTGTTCCCAGTCCTGATGCAGCAGATCATCTTCTGGCAGAGCAGTCCTCCCAACAAGATATGGGTCATCATGGGGCAGTGCAAGGAGTTGATGTACTTTGTTGTATACTAGATTCTGTGCCCGTGCCTATGGCACGGCGCTACTATTGGATGATGTCAGTATGGAAAGGTGTTGGTATTCAAATAAATCAATATAATAAACAATTTAAAATTAGCATGTATTGGTAAACAATTAAAACAATATGATCATCCACAGTGGAATAAAATTCTAAAGTTACTTTTGTATTTTGTTTTTTAGGGAAACAAATGCAGTACCCTGCTATATTTTATTAATAGAAAAAACTTGAGGAGGACAACCAACATTAAATTAGTGTTCATTTTCGAATTAGTGTTCATACATATTATTACTTATTCCATTTATAAAAAAATTAAAATAAAAAAAGTTTTTTTCTTTTAGAGTGGTCTTAACAACATAAAAAAATTATTTATTCTTTTAGAGTGATCTTAACAAAAAAAATCTGAAGAATTTTCAAATTAGTGATCATTCATATGAGGTAGGTCCAAGAACGGAACAGCTAATGCAGTGGTCATCAACTTGTACGTCGTATAATTAATTAATTATAAGAAAAAATAGCATTAGTTATGATAAGAATATAAAAAACTAAAAAAAGGCAATTTTTTGTTTTTGATAAGAATGTCATGATGGTCGGTTCATTTGGTAATTTTTAAAATTTTTTATTTTTATTTTAAAAAACTAAATTAAGATTTACTTTTGTTTTTCTAAAACACAATTAAAATTTCTAAACATGGGTCTCCCTTGGTTTGGCATTTTATCAATAAGTTGCCGTTCATATCTCAAAAGGGGTTTCAAAGCTTTCTTCTGCTCAATCCTCCATTCCATAAATCGAGTTGTACCTTTTAAAATCACTTGACCTCATTTCAAATGAAGAATTTTATGCGAATTTATATTCTTTTCAAAACTCTAAAGCCATCGAATTTCCGTGTAGTTTGTACTTTGCTAATAAGAGTGGAGTATATTTTTAAGAAATCAATTTAGCTTTAGCCCTACACTTTCCAACTGTGTCTTTCCACATTCTCTATTATGTAGAGACTTTACCAGACTGATAGTAAAAATCTATTTCTCTAATGAAAAAAGATTCTACTTCACTCTTATGGTCAATTTGCCATCGTAATCCTTAATTTATATGTGAAATTTGTGGTTCAACTGATGAAAATTTGAGATGCATCATCTGCATTGCTGGCCTAGATCACTGAAATATCAAAGCTAAGTGCAATTTATAAATCACAATTTATAAACAACAAAAAGCAAAAAAAATCCCAGACAATAAATGAAAAAAGATTCTACTTCACTCTTATGATCAATTTGCCATCGTAATCCTTAATTTATATGTGAAATTTGTGGTTCAACTGATGAAAATTTGAGGTGCAACGATGATACAAAAAATTTACCTTTCTCCGGTTGTGATGAAACTCAAATACTCATCATGCATTTCTAAACAAAAAACCAAGCTACAGAATCTTTCCTCATCTAGAAAAAAATGGTATTTTACTCAAATAATAATAACAATAATATTGATATCAATAACTTTCATACACAATTTTACAGTAGATTTAAATCATCAATTTTATAGTAGAATTAAATCACAATTTATAAACAACAAAAAACAAAAAATCCCAGACAATAATATGATTATGGTTACTGTACCCGATCTAGAGATTTAGTTATTAAATCAGTAGTTGATCTCTTTGAATCCCAAAACGGTTTGATAGAATCTTGGAATTTTGCATCTTCTGCGGGCTTGGTGTGTTGAGTGGTTCAAATTTCACAGGTCTCTAAACAAATTATTTTAAACAAAAACGCAAACAGGTTAGGGATTAGGAAGAATTTTGTATAGAAGTAGCCAGGGATGGAATGAAACGATTTGGGTTTACGATTTCGAGAAGATGGAGAATTTACACAGTGAGAGAGATGGCGAGGCTGGACAACCGAGATCGAGATGGAGAACTTACACAATGAGAGAGAGAGATGGCGAGGCTGGCGAGGCTTACAGAGAGAGAGAGATGGTGAGGCTGGCGAGGCGGAAGAAACGCCGGGATAGAGGCCGGGACAGAGGAGAGAGATGGTGGGTGCTGGTCCAACTGTGGAGGAAGTAGAAGATATCGGCCGGATCTAGAACACGGCAAGGTCGGTGGCGTTGGGGATAGAGATAAGAGAACGAACGGAGATGGCGATGGGTGAGAGATCAGTTTTGGCCGGGTTCGAGAGAGGAGGACTGTTGGGTTTATAGAGAGGAAGACAGTGATGGCGAACTGAGAAGATTTGGCGATTTTGCCAGATTTGCAGCCGGAGAAGATGGAGGGATGGGAGCGAAGGGGAAACGACCTGAGAGATGGAGATTGAGATCGACAACTGGGATAAAGAATTAACAATGTACCCCTCAACAATAGTCAAATTGGTGGAATGGGTATCTGGAAAAACAGTAGAAAGCTTCAAAGATTGAGGAGGTGGAGATGAAATGGGTAGGATTTGGGACCGTTTGATGATGGAAGTGTCGTGAAGCGAAAAGGCTCGTCTTCTGGGAAGGCCATGGGGTTGAAAGGAGGTATTCGGAACAGGTGTCTCTTAGCTTTTGGAGTGAGGGTGAAGGTGTGGAGGAGAGAGAGTCTTCTAGGTGTGGAGGGTTTTGTAGTTGGGAAACCCATTGTTGGATGAGGAAACAAACACCGCAAAGAGAAAGGATACGCACGGAGGAAGAAGGGTTGAAAGAGGACTCTGTAAGATTCGGGGAGAAGGGAAACGCACACAGAAAAATAAGGTCCAAAATACCCTCCGCACATGTGAAACTTGAACAAAATTGGGACCTTCAGATCTCGGTAAATGAATTGATCTCAGCCCCTGATTAGCTTTAGTCAATTGCGAGCGTGCGAGTATGAGCTCTATTGTATAATAGATGGTCCAGGCCAGAAATATAAACTCATCCTGAACAAAACTATCATTTGACAGGTAGAATCTATTCCAGATCAGAGGAAGTGGGTCAAAGTATTTGCCATAATTGGCCACCAGATCTTCTTGGGTTAAATTTGGAGTTGCTGGATACAGAACATAAGGTCTTCTTTTTAGGTTGTGGTCAATGTATTTTATGGGATTGACTGAAGGTTTTTCATCTTTCTTTTCTTTGTGAAAAGAAAGAAGAAATTGGACAAAGTAAGGTAAGTGGTCTATTGGAAAGACCCAGTTTGGAAGAATGGGGACAGGATTGGCTTAATAGTAGGAATGTCGGGGATGAAATACATGATTTCTAATGGGTGGAAAGAATTTGATAGGAGCAGTGTTTGGGGAACGAGGATTTGAGGGAGGAGAATTTGATGCAGGATCAATGACAGGAATGACTAGGGTAGGAGAGAATGGAACAAAGTTACCTGGATTGAGATTATGATTTCTTCTTTGTTTCTTGGAAAGAGGAGGCACTGAGGGAGAAGGTGCAGACTAAGTAGGCTCATCTTCATCAATTGTTATCAATCTTCTTCTTCTAGATCTTCTGGGCACAGGAATAGGAGAGATGTTAGTTGGTTACACATTAGCTGACTGACCAATGTCAGCTGGCTGACCAATAACAATTGGCTGACTGGTAGAAGTTGCAGTAAGAGCCTGAGTCCTGGTCCTTCGAGGTCTACGACCTGTTTGAGCTGTGGAGATTTCCTGACCAAAGCGACTTGATACATTAATGCTTTTTTAGTTATAATTTTATTTGTGTTATTTTCTTTCTTCAATGCCGTATTGATTTCAAATATAATATTTGCTACTCGATACAAATTGGTTTCTTATTTTGCTCTTGATTTTGACATTTGATCATTTTAGTTTTTTTATTTCAATTTAAATTTTGGTATATAATTTATTGGATTGGATTTGATTTATTGTGTAGTAACCTTAAAATACTTTTAATAAATTAAAACCTCTACATATTTGTTTAAATACTATTTCTTACAAGCATTACTACCAACTGTATGTATTTTATAAAAAATATTAACACATAAAATAACAAGTATACTTGATTGACCTTCCTTTTAATTTTGAACTAATACAAGGAAAAAAAACTGAAGTCAAACACAATGTCATTTTACAAGTAGGACAATGTAAACACATGTATTGATCATGCCAAGATCGATACAATAATTGACGTGTAATAACTTGCAAAAAAAATGAATCATATGAAAATGAAAATGCAAAGGGTATTTAGATTGAGAAGGAGGGGAGGAAGAAGAACAATAATTTGGTTCTCATTATGTTATATATATGACATTAAAATGACCATTAATTGCATTCATTAGGGACAATAATTAAGGGTATTGTAACAATAATTCATGTAACCGTAAGAATTATTAATCATTTACTTTTTATTTGAGTAATAATAATAATAAAGTGAACATAATCAATTACTTTCTTAATTGACAACCTTTTAAACCTCATTTTACCAATTTGTAAGTTTTTTTTGTAATTTAATTTATTATTAAATGACATTAACATACCATTCATGTTTCGATTGATACAATTATATCATATTATATATATCTTATCTTATAAATTAAGTATGTCTTATTTAATAAATTTAGTGAGAAAAGAAAAACTACTCGTTCAAAGCATAGGTTACACACTAGTGAATAATGAATTAAAGATCTGTTATTATATGAGGCCCATGTTTGACACTACTATACGTTGAGTTTAAAAATTTTGGTGAAATTCAGTTATCGCCACTTTTAAGGCCCTGTTTGATTGGGCTTATGGGAGAGTGCTTTTTACTTATGACTTCCCATAAGTCAAAAAATGAATGTTTGATTTCAATTTTTTTCAAATAAGCCATAAGTAGGGTACAAGGGCATGGAAGCACAATTTACAAAATAAGTCATAAGCACCAAGACAAGTGCTGATGGCTTATCTCAAAAAAAACGCGGATGAACAGTGCTTTTAATGAATTTTTCAAATTCCAAAACTGCCCTCGTTTTAATTGAATTAGGTTTCCTTCAGAGGCTGGAACGGCACATCGTTTTTCTTTTCGTGAGGCTGGAACGCAGGCTACAGCGCAGCAGCCGCATCTCTTCCAACGCAAGCATTCGGCGATCGGCGATTCGGCGATTCGAGTCCTCCTCCACCGCATCTCGAGCTCCTCTGGCCGGAACCTTCTCTCCATTTCCTTGGAGATCCGCGTCCGCCCCTTTTTTGAAGCCCTAGCAACGAGTAAGTTCTTTCATCTACTTCAAGGCTGTTTTGTTTGTTGATGATTCTTGGTTTTCTGAAAGTGACTCTTCTCCCGTATCTCTCTCATCTCGCTTGCTCTCGTATGCCCTAAGCCCTCTTATGTTCTTTAGGTGTGTTAGAATCAATCTTCTATACTTGGGTTATTTGAATTTTTACGGGTTTTGATCTAATTTCAAGATTTGGGTATGACTTATATCTCTATCTAATTTACTAGCTCTAATTTGCTTGTTACTACTCATTTATTGGATAAATGGTTTGTGGGTATTCCTAATCATTCCAATTTGAGCTGATTTTAGTGTGTTCACTTGTTCTAACTGCTTGATTAGTCTGAATTTCGTGTTAACACCTTCAGTTTCTATTGAAAAACTTGATCTCTTTTGGGTTATCGGTAAATGGGGCTACTAAAATGGGGGGTTTTGGGTTTAGTACTAGTGGTTTCTTGGATTCAGTTAAATCGATTATTGTTTTCTGTGTTTTTATCTTTATTTTGTTTCCCATGGCATATTAGGTGTTAGTAATCAGCAAGTGGATAAAACATTATTATGTTGTTTGGTTTATTTGGGTGTTGCATGGTTCTTATTTGTTGTACGTGATGCTGTAATTTCTGTTAAATATTTGTTGTTCCATTTTTGGTATTAATGGCTTAATTGGTAGTTGCATGTGTTTCCATTCAAGCTGTCTTGAATTGAATTCAGAATGTTCTGTATGACCCAAAATGCTTGAAAAAAATGTTAAGAGTTTAGAGGGTTTTGTCTGGGTTCTTTGTAGATCGAAGTTTTACTTCGGCGTTGGTTATAGAGGTAGAGGTTAAGGTCATGAAAAGATGGTTTGAAACTTATTGATGTCCTCATTGACCCAGATCTGAACCATAGTTGTTCTTGTGGGTGAACTGTTGAATTGATTTGAGTCGGATGGTTGGGTAATGATACTAGAGGAGAGAAAGATGATGGTTGAGCATTTTGGTCAATTGCATGAAGAGGGTTCTCTTTGAAACATGGTAAATTGAAATTTTCATTTCTGTATAATTTTAACTTAGAAAAACCTTAATTTCAGAAATAGCTCCAAAATGTGTCCTTTTTTAATTCGAAATAGTCATCTTTATCTATCTCTTGAATTCCCTTGAAATATGCCTATTGATATGAAATTTTTCTGCCAATGCATTTTACTAAAAGCGCAAATGACACTGGTCGTCTCTATTACTTGATAAGGGTTAATTTTTACCATAGTTGATGTGTGCTTGAGGAATTTATAGAAAATACATTAAGGCCACATCTAATGCATCGTATCTCTGAAATGCCATCACCAACGAATAATTACCATATATGCTAGAGAAGTTATCCTTCTTCAACCAAAAGCCTCTCTTTATTTTTTTTTTAAATATTTATACAAAACACTTGTAATTTATCCAATCATGTCATGTGTACTATAACTTGATGTTTATGTTTTTCCTTTTACTTTTCATGTACTATTTATTTCCTTGTGCAATAATAATTGGAGAAATGGGTTTATGTTTTTCATGGTATTTAAAGAAGAATGGCATCTCAAATGAAATCGAAAGGGAAAATGACAAGCACGTCACAAGGAACAAGTGAGAAGGCCAATTGGGAGCCTGCACACCATGAACTTTTTGTTAACCTTTGTGCTGAACAAGTTTTAGCTGGAAACAAACCTACTACTTGTTTGAGCAAAGAAGGATGGAAGAATGTAAGAAATGCCTTTAATGAAAAAACTGGAAAAAAATATGTCCAAAAACAATTTAAGAATCATTGGAATCATCTTAAGAAAGATTGGAGTTTGTGGCGTTCTTTACTTCATGGAGAAACTGGACTTGGTATTGATCACGCTTCGGGTACCGTAGATGCTTCTGATGAATGGTGGGAAATTAAACTTCAGGTATATATAACCGAGTATTTTATTGAAGTGGTATATTTTTTAAAAAAACTATATTTGAATATGTTTACTATAATTGCAGACAGTTCCTGAGGCAGTCAAGTTTAGGAATAATCCATTAACTCATCTTTCAAAACTGGAAATCATGTTTTTGGATACTTTGTTACTCGGGGAATATGCATGGACCCCTAGTTCAGGTGTTCTTCCACCACACATGCGTGATGCATGTAGTGAGGATGAAGAGAGTGACGAGGATGACAATACTCAACACCTTGACGATATTATGGGTTCCGTAGAGTGTGGAGCTAAGAAGACAAGAAAAGGAGGATCTGTAAGTGTATCACGTCCATCTAAGAAAAAGGGAAAAAGAATTACTACCGCTGCCAAGTTGTCCAATACACTTGATAAAATTATGGAAGCGGTGACTGACGATAGTGTGTCAAGTGTTGGAGATGCAGGGTCCCGAAATAGCATGGGCGCTTGTCTTGACATCATGAGCAAGATTCCAGGAGTTACTGTTGCTGATCCAATATACTTGTTTGGGGCACATTTGTTTAAAAAAGCTGAAAATCGGGAGATGTTTATTGAACTACCTAGTGAGGCACGTCTTGCATGGTTGAAGGCCGAACAATCTATTTTCAACCGTTGAGTTGAACACTCTTTTTTACATGTCTTCTTGATGTGGTCGGACAAGGATTATGATTTTCTTTATTTTTCTTGGCGAACATTTTGTCGTTCATGTGTGTTTAGAACTCTAAGTTTGTCGTTAATGTGTGTTTAGAACTCTAAAGTTGTCGTTAATGTGTGTTTAGAACTCTAAAGTTGTTGTTTATGTTTCTTATGATGGTATTGTTTTAATTCTCCTATCTCTTGTCAACTTAGATGAATGATGTTTTAATTAATATATAATGATTGTTTTTTTGACATGATTTTTTGTTTGCAGTTGTAATGGAAAATAATCATGAAGATGGTGTGTCCAAGAATAACGAAATTACTTCAAAAAACAAGAAAAAATTTGCTTTGATGGGTGGGCTTATTTCTGGTTATTTATTTCAAAAATATGCAACTAAATCACCGTATAACACATCACAAGTAGAAGGGTGGAAATTTGTTACGTGTGTGCTTGAAACTGATACAAGCTGTCATAGGATGTTTCGTATGTCTAGAGCTGGATTTTTCAGCTTATGTACGTTGCTAGAAAAGGAATATGGGTTAGTTAACAGCAGAGAAGTTAGGGTTGAAGAACAGGTGGCAATGTTTCTCCTAATAGTTGGTCACGGTATGAAAAATAGAGTGATTTCAGAGTTATTTAACAAATCTGGTCAAACGGTTAGCAAGTTTTTTCATTGTGTTCTTCGTGCTACTACTAAGATGTCATTTGATTGGATAAAGCCTTCAGCTAGTATTGGAACACATCCTCATATTAGGAACAACAAAAAGTATTGGCCGCATTTTAAGGTATTTTAAACCTTTTGACACATCAATCTTAATTATTACTATTCTTTATTGTTTCTTAACATATTTTTTGTTTACAGGATTGTATCGGTGCCATAGATGGCACTCATGTACGTGTTACCATTCCCGTTGAAGAACAACCTCGATTCATAGGCAGAAAAGGGTATCCATCTCAAAATATACTTGCTATATGTGACTTTGACATGTTCTTCATCTATGTAAAGCCGGGATGGGAGGGAAGTGCTCACGACACACGTATTTTCCTACATACTATTCGAGATCCCTTATCAAAATTTCCTATGCCTGCTCCACGTATGTCTTATATTATGACTATTTCAATAAAATTCATAACTTATCTTTCTTTATTTTTTCCCTAAATTGTATACATTATTTGTTTTGTAGCTCAATTTTACTTGGTTGATGCGGGATATCCTAATAAAATTGGGTTTCTTGCACCTTATAAAGGAGCACGATATCATTTACCTGAGTTTCAACATGGTCAGCAACCACGCAATGCACATGAAAAGTTCAATGTTGCTCATTCTTCATTAAGAAGTGTGATTGAAAGGACATTTGGAGTTTGGAAAGCCAGATGGAGAATTTTTGCAGACATGCCAGGTTATAGTTATGAGGATCAAATTTGTATGGTTTGTGCAACAATGGCGATTCATAATTTCCTCAGGAGAAGAAATATAGAGGATGATGAGTTTCAAGCTTATGATGCTAATCCTAACTTATTTCCAGAGGTTGAGGAAGATGACCATAATGTGGTCAATCAAACACCTATCTCTTTTCTGGGTACGGCAGATCCAGAGATGGAGGCAATGAGAAATGCAATGTGTTATCAAATATGTAATAATAATATTTTCAATTAACATTTGGATATTACCACTTTGAACTTAAATGTATTTTTATTAAGCACTTATCACTAGTTATATGTAATTTGGATATTATCAACTTTGAATTTATATATGTATGTAATTTGTGTTTCTAATTTGCTTTGATTTACATTTGGATATTGCAACTTATTTGTAACTCTAGGAATTCTCTTCCAAATATAAATATATTTATAAAAAAAATTAACATTATTTATAACTCTAATTTAAAAATATTTGGAAATAAATTTGATAGTTATCACAGTTTATTTTAACAAGGAAAAGATTATACGATGAGGTTATTTTAGTCTTTATAGTTTTATTCAGCACTTTTTCAACTTATTAATCAAACAGTCACACTTACTTATAACAGCTAATCAGCACTTTGAAAAAGCTAAATCAAACAGCATCATTCATCAGCCCATCAGTCATAAGTCATAAGTCATAAGTCATAAGTCATCAACACTTATCAATAAGCTAAATCAAACGGGCCCTAACTAAGCTAGGACCTTTTATTTGATGGGCCTAACGTTGTGAGCTTTTGGCTTAACCAACCTTATAAATATTGGGATGTCACATGTGTGGTTGCATGTTCAAAGGTAAGGTCTAATAAAGTAATAATTAAGTGATATAAAACTAAATTAAATTTGATCATGTTTATAAACATGTTTGGGTTTAATCAATGTGCTAATATTAAATGTGAAGGGTAAAATGAAATGTTATGGAGATTGTAGATATATACTCCCTCTGTTCGAGACAAAGAGTCCCCGTAAACTTTTTAAAAAATAACACTTTTAATAACTCATTAGTTATAAAATGACACTTATATGTCTTAATTTATGAAAGTTGACTATTTAAGTGGAACATTATAAAACGGAATAGTGGACTATTTGTCCTGAACGGAATGAGTAATTTTGAAAAATGAGCTTTTTAATTGAAATATCTCAAAATAATATAATAAACTTTTTACCTAAGACATTGGGAATAGTCAATAAAATAGGTTTGTTTTTAGGTAGGTAGGTAGGTTTTTATGGACCAACTAAATTTTTCCCAAAGGAAACGGCCACAAGACTCGTCTAATGACAAATTGACAATGTTATTACTCTTTTGAGACTTCCCAATTGCCTAAAATGCCCAACCTCTTTGGCTTCATGGTAGAAAAAGATCATGTCGTCATACATGGTAAGTTTTGTGTTTATTTTATTTCGTAATTTTTATTCCTTTCTTCTTGCTTAATTATTTACTTATTTCTTATTTTTTTATTCAAGGATAAATTGCAGGCTGATACACTTTTCAAAAGTTTTAATATGTTTACTTCCCTATATTTTAACCCGAAAATTACAACTTTCTCCAAATTCGGTTATCACCACTTTTAACTAAGCTAGGGCCTTTTATGTTAGAAAATACAGTTTTACAGGTATTTTATGTAATATAGATCCTCTTTACTCGACTCACAGTGTGTTGTTCGGTTGAGTTGTGAGAGAGTGAGGTTCCGTCTTACAAATGAAGGTCCGTAAAACGATCTCAAATGAGACTTATTCTAATTTTATTGAGGTGGTCTCCTGTAAGACGGTCTTACGGATCCTTATCCGTAAGACGGATCTATCCAAGTTAAATGGGGAAAAATTCAGAAATCTCAATGCAACCTCTTAGTTTTTAAAAATTATAGTGTCATCCTCATGTTTATATATGCAGAGTGTCACTTTTTACTATTAACAATGTCACTTTGTAGTATAAAATGTGTCACTTTTGGCCTTATGAGTGTCACTTTGTATTTTTAATGAAAATTATAATTTTTCCCTAAAAATGTGTTACTTTTTGGGCTTAAATGTGTCACTTTTACTTTTAAATGTGTTACTTTCACTTTAAAAAGTGTCACATTTTTTAATAAATAAAAATCATTACGTTTGACATTAAAGTGTTACTTTATAACATTAAAAGTGTCACTTTTTAGTATTAAACGTGTTACTTTTGACCCTACAAGTGTCATTTTACCTTATAAAAAAAATCGTTGTTATTGACCTTAAAAGTATCACTTTTTTAGCATTGAAAGTGTCACATTTTTGTATTAAATGTGTCTTTTTTGGCAGTCAACGTTAGGGGTGTAAATCGGAACCACCGAACCACAGAACCGAATCGAATCAAACCAACCCAGTTGGTTTGGCTCGGTTTTGGTCGAAGATGGTTCGGTTTCGGTTTCAAAAATTGGAAAATCACGCGGTTCGGTTCGGTTCACGGTTTTTGGTATCGAACCAAACAAAGCTATATATTTTTATTTATTTATTATATAATATATATTATATTACATTTATTAACCATTTTGAACATTTGATTTATTCATATATATATATATATATATATATATATAGACGCATACTAAACCAAACAAAATCTTGATTGTTGGAGAACTATTATTTCTTCCATTGTTTGTGTTTATTTTAGAATTTTTATTGTTTTATTTATGATAATTTGTTGTTAGTAGGTTATTTTCTAATTTTGATGTTAATTGCAAATTAAAATATTATTTTTATTGTTATTTTTAATGTTGGTTAATTTTATTAAAAATAATTTATATAAACCACAAAACCGAACCAAACCAAACCGAGTGGTTCGGTTCGATTCCAAATCTTACTCGGTTCGGTTTGAGATTTTTCGAACCACTAGGAGGCGGTTTGGCTTGTGGTTTTGCCATAAACCAAACCAAACCGAACCACTTACACCCCTAGTCAACGTTAGTTTTATAGTGACACTTTTTAGTATTACATGTGTCACTTTTTAGTATTAATAAGAGTGTCATTTTTTAGTATTAAGAGTATTACTTTATATTTTAATGAGAATTATAATAAATTTCCCTTTATAGTGTCACTTTTAACCTTAAAATGTGTCACTTTTGTCTTTTAAATGTGTCATGTGTTAAGGATATTATTTCCGTGGATTGTGTGAGTTGAACCCTAAATCTCCAGCCAAACCCTACGTACCTAGTTTAAACCATCTTGACTGGCTTGTTTTTGTAAGTCTTCATAACATGTTATTTATTTATTATGACCCGCGAATTCCTAAATGGGGCTCCGTCTTATGGATTTAAGATCCGTAAGACCGTCCTACACAAGTTTTTACCAATTTTAATTACTTTTTTGTGACTGAAAAACTAGAGGGTGTGGGTAAGAGATGTTTGGAAAATTCAATATGGTTTCATTCTTTAGTATATAGTAAGACTAGTATTCCGCCCCGTGTGATGCACGTGCGAAACTTAATATCTATATAAATAAATAATAAAAAACTTTAATGATTATAAAATAAAAGTAAAATCCCCTTGCTATGAGACTTTTAAGTTTAATCCCTCGTATTTTTTGAACACTAAATTGTTGAAGTTTCGGTGTGTAATTGCAGAGATTTTCTAGGTGCAGCAGAGAATGAGTACTGATGTATCCAAATAATGCGGATACACTAGGCTTAAAGTACTCGGATATCTGGCTTTCAATCTATTCTCTGTTCGAGGCCTAAATCTACTAAAAAAGTCCAAAGCAAACGTGAACTAGGCAGGGGCTTCCCTGTAAAAGCACTCTAGTGTGATAATAAAAAAAACCAGCAAGTGTATACATATTTTGACAGAGTTTCAGTCTGTATATTTGTGAACGTACCTCCCCCTTTGTTGGAGATGGTTTTATATAGGGCCAGCCTTGAGGGCTAGGATGTGGATACTGAATGCACGAGCGTGAAAACTGAAAAGCGGGCACGTTCTTGGCCACGTACGGAACCTGGGGGCGGATTTCCCGGCATTAACTCCCCACATTCTGGACAACCGTTTATATACCCCTTGTGGGGCTGGCTGTGCTCGCTAAGACATCTTTCTGTTCGCTACACTCTTGGTCCCCGGACATCGAGTGAGAGGCTGCTTGGGAAGTCGTGTACATGTCCCAACTCGCTTATAAGTTGAGCTCGCACGGTGTTGCAGGCACGTGATTTGCTCATGAGCATGGTGATGGTGTGCTTCGCACGTGACCACTGCTTGGGCCTTTTGGGCCAGGTAGCTCAGTGGCCCCATGCTCTTTGTCTGACGAGCATACGTGCTCGAAGCGAGAAGCATAATATTTTGTTCATGACGGATGCATTGCCTGACCGTTGTAAGACTTGATCTTTTTTGTTGTTTGGATCAGATTCATGAAACGAGGTTGATAGTGGGTGCGTAAGAGATCATTTCAACAGTTGAAAAGGCAGGCAGGCGCCAGGCGTGTGTTGACATGACATGCTAAAGTGCAACCGTCGTTTGAGGGGTGAAGCTGGATGCGTGCATCTTTCTCGAGGCGACATTAAATGTGATGCATCGATTCGAGTGCCGCGTGTCCGGGAAGTCATGTCTGGAAATTTTTCTTCCTATTCTGCCCTTCACTTGACCTATAAAAACAAAGGCTCCCTGCCTTAACTCTTTTACAAACCTTCATTATTCACGAGCCCTTTTCACCTTCTCTGCCTCTCTCATTGTGTCTTTGAATCGCCGGTGTTCCTCGAAATTGAAGCAAATCAGCAAACCAGATAACCACCGTAGAGCTGGGTTTCACAAAATGTGAGGTCTCGGGTTCGAACCTTTCCCATGCCCCCTTAAAGGAAAAAAAAGAAGAAGCAAACAAGATAGCCTGAATCGTTAGGATCAAAAAACCACCAACTCCACAAGTAGCATTTTGCTCTTGATTACTTTTTCTGTTTTCATTTCTTCATTTTGTCCCTGCTAGAACCCTAGCTTTAGGATTCGACGTGGATGTTTTGATATCCAAAACCTGAGGATTCACGACTCTCTCTACCTTAGTTTTCTGTTGTGATGTCGTTTTTTAACAAATCCACTGTCTAGACTTTTTGAGTTCATCTTAATCACCTTTTCTGACCTTTGCATCGACCCGAGCACACACATAAGTAGGAATCGAGGAAATTAAAAACTGGTTCCCTGGTCACTGGTTTGAGACGTAAAACCCCAACCGTGGGTTCTACTTATACATTCACACTTGTTTTTGCTGGTAAGAATTAATGTTTGTGCCTCGATTCTTGTAGGATGTCTTCTTACGAGGAGAATTGTTCAGAGATCGAAGGACCCAACTACGAGCATGGAGTTTCAAGCGAGCAAGAGGAGAGCTTTGACGTGGAATCAGATAGCTCCGAGCAAATTGAGGATGAAACCCCGATGGCCGCCAATAAAGTTCCCGTAATCCCCGAATAAGAGTCTCCTATTGCATCCAATGAGCAAGATGACGATGCTGAAGACGAGCAAGGCAGGGACCATGATGCACATGTTGGGGACGAGCAAGTTTCAGTCGAGGAGGACAGGCTCCCTGGATCTGACTCTCCAATCACAAACGTCCCTCAAAAAAGGAGGAAAAGGGCTACTCATCGAAAAGGCAAAAAACCCGTGGTGGATGAACCGGCCTCGATGAAGTGGGATGATTTGACATGCGAGGAGGATGTGTCCGCCTGGTTCCACTTCATAGGCATTGACCCAAAAAATTATCGAGTGAGAGCCTTCGATTTGGATATCGAGAAAAAACGACCACAACTACGAAGGAGACCGAATGGTCTTTTACTTTGATTTCTTCTTGGTCGGTCTAAGGCTTCCTTTAGACCCCTTCATCATCGAGTTCCTTCACTATAAGAATGCCCTCCCATGCGATATGACCCTTACCACAGTGAGGTTCCTGGTCACATATACCGTAGCTTGTAAGCTACTTGGGTTTGAGCTCTATATGACATTGTTCCGAAAACTCTTATTGTTCTCAGTGAATAAGAAGAATGGGCGCATCACGTGCCGTTCCATCCCCAATTACTTCAAGCTTCTCAGCGACGGTCCCAATAAAGTCGAAGCCTGGGATGGGAAAGCCTTACTTGTTGAATCTTGAGTAGGATGGCCCTTTGCACCATACTTGCTTAACATGGAAATCCCAAAGTATGATAGGAATGCTTTCCGAGCTGGAGAGCCAAGAATAGCCATTTGCTTTCAATACTCTGCTCGGTGTGAGAGAAATCATACCGGGTAAGATTGGGTACTTGACTGGGAGGCCCTTACATCTGACCCCACCCTCCTTCACCTGACCGGGATACTCAGTTGGCTCGTAGAGGGAGTAGAGCCCTGGGTCACTATTGAGGCTGAAGAGCCCCATCCATACTGGGGTAGCTGCCATGGAAGGAGATTTCCCAACGAATGTCCAGTCTACCTGCGGACTGGCATTAGGTGTATTCCTACCTTCTCACTAACTGGTCTGCTTACTTTTGTTGTTGTTTTTTTTTAACGTTATTTCTGCTTGAATTTTCCCTGACCGTTTTTTCCTTTGGAAATTAATTGCAGACATGAATTAACTCGAAGATACCTCCAGATTTCTACAAGCCAGGAAAAGGGGAGCCACAAGGAGGAATACTCAATTGGCCATCCAGGAACCAGCCTCCCTTCCCATAGTTCATGCTGCATCTTTCGGGCGAGGAACGAGCTGAGGTCGCACTGAGACGAGCCGGGTGGCCCTTATTGTCACCATTCTTCCGGCTACCACCACTTTTATTTTCACCGCTTATACTTATGTTGTTCCTCAAAGTCAACCTGCACCCACCATCGAGCTGCCGTCAAACAAGAGGCATGTCGTCGACCCTCCAGCTGAAAGGAGAACCATGTCATGGATAGAGAGAGATGATCAAGGGACATCATCTGGATCTCGTGTGCCCTCATGGTACATATTAGATTTTCATATGCCCGAGTCTCGCAAGAAGGCCGACAAATTGATCGCTGAGATAGTCGATGTGTTAGACCTTGAGAAGCTCAATGTATACAAGCGTGATGGTCACCCCGCCACGGTTGGACTCGGGGTGATGAAAAGGCTGCACCACGGTGGCTTCCGAAAAATGAACTGCGAGCATTTAAGCTAAGTCCTGATTGGGGAGATTGGTCTGTGCATGGCCGAGGTAGCCTCTGCCTTCTTTGTTCATAAAAGTAAGTGAGCCTTGCATGTTACCACCAAGGTGACAAACCTCTCTAAGGTTGAAGAGGAAAAGAAAACCTTGGCATCCCATCTCGAATTCTCCAAAAATTCTGAAGAGACTGCCATAAAAAACATCAGTGAGGTAAGGAAAGAGCTTCGAGCAGCGGTGAGTCAGCTGGAGCAGGCCAAGGTTGAAGCAGTCGAGAGGGAGAAGAGGCTAAGGGATTCGCTATTCCAGCCCAGTGACGAGTAAAGACAAGCCATCATTGCCGATTACAAGACCTCTGCTGAATTCGAGGCTTACGTCGAGGATGAAACCTACCCCTACTATCTCTAAGGGATAAATCATATTCTTCGGCAAATAGCGAGCAACGGGGTAGAAGTTAAACCCGAGCTGCTTGCCGAATAGGGTACCAACACGCCCTTCTGCTCCTCTGCTCGCCCCGGTCATGCTATGGTGCCATATACTGAAGATGAGCTTGCTCTGCTCGCTCAACATGATGCCCATAAATGGCTACCTATTTGGAATCCACCTGAGGTCACTGAAAACACGGTGACAGATCTGATGACTCATATATGGATGACCCGATCTCAGGAGGCTACAACCATGGCTTCTTATGCTACTGGGGATGATGGTGAGGTGGGGTGATTGAAGACGAGCAAGCTGGAGCCGAGGAAAGGAGGAAGGCCTCTGAAGCTAAACCTTTGGAAATTCCTTCAGATAATTGGGCCCTATTTCTCGACCTACGCGCCATTGCACTTCGTATTTTTGAACAACTTCTATGTAATAACTTTGCGTTAACATTACTTGTTTCATGTTTTATTGTCTTTCTGAACTTTTACATGCCAACTCGATATTCCGAGCTAATATACTAGTGCAGCTAATTCACATGACCGCTTAGATTTTAGGTACAAGCTAAAACCCAAGCTCGCTAACCACTTGAGATCTTAGGTATAAGCCAAGATCGAAGGTCGCATTTCACTTGTTCTTCAATTGAATTTTTCAAAACCCATGCTCACTTTCGTGAGCATGGACACCAGTACAACTAGTTCATCACACCACTTGGTCTTACATACAAACTAAGATCCAGACTCGAACACCACCGTTTTTTCACCGAGCAGAGAAATACCGTGCTCTTGAAAAAGGTATAATCGAGATAAATGGTAGTTGGTGCATTAGTGCAACTAATTCACATAATTGCTTAGATTTTAGGTACCAGCAAAAATCCGAGCTCACTAACCACTTAAGATCTTAGGTATAAACCAAGATCCAAGGTCGCGTCTCACTTGCTCTTAAACTAAACTTGCACAGCCCTTGCTCACTTTCGCAAGTAGGGACACCAGGAAAACTGGTTCGCCACCACTTGGTCTTAGACACAAGCTAAGATCCAAATTTGAACACCAACCCTTTTTGACAAGCAGGGACACATTGTGCTCGTGAAAAAAGGACATAGTTGAAACAAAAAAAATGAACACATAACAAGGAGATTAAATGGGCTCCTTTATTTCATAAAATCACCATCGTACAACCAACCATACAAGCAAGAAACAAATTACACCCTCTGCTTGATTTTTGTTAAACGGTAAGTTTTCATCTCTGCTCGAGTTTCCACGATCAATCTGGTCCAAGGCCATATCCTCTACCTGCTCTATGTGTCCCTCTGACTCTACCAACGTTGCTCGCCCTGAGTAGAAGTTTCGCGACCATGGAAATCTAAAATGGCCCTGTGGTCGTGTGAGATTTTTCCTTATGATTGATCGTGATGGTTTGATCTTTAGTTGACAATGTAATACCCCGATTTCCGGTTAGCTTGAATTACGTGCAATGCTCGCATTTCTTCCTTTGTTGAATGCTTGTTTGGTTTATGAGAGAGTCTAGATGTGTATGAGAGATCACATTAAGACCAAAATACTATTAAGAGATGTCATATAGTTGTTGACTTGCTAAAGTCACAAGTCGTAACTCGACAATAGTCGGAATGCAACGCGATTGAGAGTTTACTTGTGTTTTACGTTCCTGACCTCGATTTGGTCCTAGATCTTTACATGATGATTGATTAACATGTTTAGATGTGTTAGACTTCTAGTTGGATGTATTCCTTAAGTCTTGTTGGGTTTTGACACTTCGAGGATAGCAATCGTCCTTATCGCGTAGTTTAAGATTGAGCTGTGTGATCGTCTCGTCTTTCGGGAGTCCATTTCTCCTATCTGTTATTTAACATCTAAGAGGCATTCAGGCCTATTCAATAGCCTTTTGAAGTGTTTATAATCTTGGGTTGTTGCCCGTCGGTTTGTGGTTTCATTCGTCGTTTCGTTAGCGAGTTGTTATGCCTTTCGCCGGTTTCACTCCGAGTTGTTTCGGGAGTTGTTTATGGGAGTTTAGACCTACTTTGAAAGTGGTTTAAGACTTGTTTGGTTTAGCTAAGTGTTTGAGGACTTTAAGGGTTCAATTATAGGTCGTTTCGAAGCTTTAAGGCTTGCGATTGCATGTGGGAATGACCATAACCGATCAAGGATTGCAAAATCAGAAAGCAAGGACATTAGGGACCATGCACTCGCATGGTTGGCATGCCATGCGACTGCATGGCCTTCGTGACAGCATACTCCCTGTTTTGTTTTTTGAAGTGTATTTCCTATCCTACCCTCACTAAACCCCCTCTAAACCCTTCCTAACCTCTCATACTTAGTCCTAATCATGTCCTAACATATTTGGGAAGTTAATTAAGGTTTGATTAGGGGTTGATTACATCTAATGATCACTAATTGTACCAAGGAAATCCTATTTGCCCTCATTTGTTGGGGAAGTATAAATAGGCTAATCCCTTTGTTAATTCAACAGATTTCTCTGAATTCTTCTTCCTTCACATACGGTTTTAGAGTGAGAGAGAGTGGGGAGTCCATGGAAGCTTGGAGCCCTAGCTTCTTCTTCCTAAGATCCATGAAGATCCGACCGTTGGATCGCCTTCAAACTTGGGATTCTTGACCCCCTCGACGAGTAGAACAACTTCACCGATCGGATTTCGATTCTTTTGAGTTTTCACTCAAGCTAGGTAAACTACTACAATCCTCCTTCTATGGATTTTATGCTCATTGACCCTAAGGAAAACAAAAGGGCTTCTTATTTGAGGTCAATGAGTACACATGTATGATGTGTGTGATTTTATTTTGAGTTTTGGATTTTTGGTGAGTGAACTTGCTAGAAGCATGAGTAGGTTGATTTTCATGTTTAATGAAGTATGTTATTAAGCTTCATTATATGAGTTTGGGACTTGAGCATGATGGTCATATTTTTCCTAAAAAACTAGGGTTTGATATAATGATTATGTGGTAATTGGGTTATTGATGATATGAATAATTTTAGGAGTTTCTATGGAATATTATGAAATATTGGAATTGCATATGTTATGTGTTTAAGGTTTGGAAGTATACTTGATGAACTTCTATTTTTGGTTGTGAGCATGAAAAATGAATTATCATATGGATTACATGATTAAAATGTAATGTTTGACTTTATTGGGTTGAGTTGACTTTTATGCATATAAGAGTATGTTGTTCAACTCTAATTCATGAATTTAAGGTTATGAGCATGCTAGATGAATTTACATCTTGGTTATGAGCATGCTAGATGAATTTACATCTTGGTTATGAATTTACATCTTGAATTGATAAATGTCTATTTTTGGGTGAAAGCATGCTAGACTAAATGCTATCTTGAGATGCATGCTTGAAAGGTAATGATTGACTTGAAATGTTAAGTGTTGATCTATGGACCATATTTGAGATTTTGGTTGGGAAGGTATGGATTATTTGAGTTACACAATGTTGTTAACCTTGAGAACTTAGCCATGAATTTTAGTTAATGACTAATAGGAAGATTGTGATGCAAATAGTTTCTATGCCTTCGGATTTGGAAAAAGTAGAAATGACTCAACGGAGTCGATTTTGGGACTAATATGAATATAGTGAATCACATATTAAGATCCTACGGAATTTGGGGTAGTTTTGATGGAGGTTAAGCCTCCGAGCATTTTTAAGTGTATGAAGAACACTTGGGTATTAGAGACTTGATATTATTGCTCTAATGTGTTTATGTGATAGTTAGCATAGAAGTGCATAACTATGTGATTTAAAAGTAAATATCTACTTGATTGGATTAATGTGTTATGTTGTACTTTTCCTTTGGTTGAGCATGTGAGTATATATTACCTATGCTTGTGTTTGAGTCTAGCTGGCGTGGTTTTGGTTTGAGTCTTTGGCGGGACGATGCATTGTCTTCACGAATTGTGGGATTCGTGATCGCAATGGATCGCCGTGCCGGGTTTGCACACACCCCTCCATCGATGGCCACGGTGGGGATGTAGCTGATCATTGCTAGAGTAATATACCTACCTTTGATAGATATGGAACTCGAGCGGGTTATTGTCTCGGGGACGTCGATACCATGAAATGGGATATCGAGGACACATAAGGTTGTGCGTGTTTTGCAGGAGCTACACGGTGGGTGCGGAAAAGGAATCATCTTATCTATCTCTTATGTGATTATTTTACGAGAACTTATATGAATTGTTGTGCTACGTGGTTAACGATGCATGCATGCAACAATGTAAGTAAAAACACAACTTGTGTGTCGTAACAATGCAGGCATGCAACAACATCATCGACAACCAAGGTGCCGGAAAGAACACAACAATAACAACCTCAACGGTTAAATCATGCCGGAGACCATACAAAATATTTAGATACACATTAAAAACTCACAGCATTTGCTCGTAGAGCATCAAGTTGTTCCCGCATCCTTTGTAATCGGTCCATGGGCACTCCCGAACTAGTTGTGTGCTCCCACCTCTTTACAAGTGGTTCGTCTTGGTGGTAGTGCACGTTAGGAGGAGAGCTACACATCAAGAATCATTCAAAATACACACATTTTATTACAATTTAACTATTTATATATACATATATATTTAATATATATACACGAAATTACCTCCAATAACATGGAATATGCTTCGTCTTGACCTGTGAAGCACTCCCTAGATGTTTATATAGAAAAGTTAGGGCTGCTGATCCCTATGAGTATGTATGTACTGCATCCAAATCAGCCAGGAACCTCAAATAAGCTGTGCTAACCCGAGTTCCACTCTTATCAGTAAAAACTGTACAACCCAACGTGTACAACAAATAAGCTCGAACACAGCATGCAATCCTTTTCGGATCCTCAGACGTCCCATCCGTCGCAAGTCGCTGGCGTAGGCACTCTAACTTCACAGACCCCTCTAACACCATCCATTGCCTCCAATGTCTTGTCATGAGACACTCCTAGATACGTAGAAACTTCATGATGGGTAGATTCAAATGTCAGAGTCACCGAGGGACCTTCCAAAAGACTGATTTTCGGCGATTGGAAGACCAATAAGGCAAAAAAACATCATCAAGTGTATCGTCATCTCACCAAAGGGCATGTGGAAGGTATTTGTCTCTGGGTGCCACCACTCTATAAAAGCATTGATCAACGCTTTATCAATGTTGGGATAGGATATTTGCTTTAACTGTGAGAAATCGGTGAAATCTTGAGAACATGTGCTTCTTGTTGTTTTCCAATCTAAAAGTTTTTCCTTGTGATTGTTGACCTTAAGCAACATCCGCTCTCACCCTTCCCATATCTTTGCAGCTATGTGTTCCGGATACAAAGGCAGAACACTTGCCTTTACTGGACCGCCAGGATGTGGAAAAGTAATTGGTTTCATCTCTTCATCATTATCTTCGGGGACGGATCCAAGATTTTGATACTTCGTGGGCTTGATATTTAATAACATTTTCAAGCATAACACGGTAATGCTACAAATATATTAAATACAAAAAAACTACATTTTGAAATATTTTAAAGATAACGACTAAACTATTAAATTAAATATCAACATTTTGGGACTTAAATGTGTACAAAATATAAAGATCTAAAAAAGTTATTGCTAATATAACATGCAGATATATCACATTTTATCATATAACAAACTATCAAAGCCTAGAAATTTAAAACGTTAAACTATAAGAGTTAGAAAATATACCGATTACCGAGTGAATGAGAGATGTTTTTATTTATTTTGGTGGGAGATGGCACCGAGTTGAGTAGAATTATTTCCCTCCACCAAGGTTGCATGTTTGGGTAAGGTTCCACCCAGATAGTTATTTTTTGAAATGTATAATTAATAATAAAGTCTATAACTAGCATTAAAGTTGGTCCTAATTACAAAATATTTGATTTGCTAATACCAATGTGGAGAGTAAAGTTGAAATGTTATGAAAATGATAAACATAATTATTTGAAAGTAGACACTTCAAATGAAACATCTCAAACTAATATAGTGAACTATTTATCCAAAATTGAGGGAGTATAATTTTAATCTATATTTTTTTTTTGGCAAAGTTTGACGTGGGCTTGAGCCCCACTCAAAACCCTCTAGATCCGCCCCTGATTATTATTTCCATCCTGATGTGTGCAAAAATGCAACTCGGGAAAGAATACCCGACCGTATCAAGTAATAAAGTGTACCTAAGTACGAGTTATCGATCTCATAGGGAATGAACATAATTCTCACTCCAACTAAGTACCAAAATTAGGCTAACTAATTATATTTGAGCGAAAAGAAAATTAATTAAAATCTAAAAATATAAACAACCTAGAAAGCAATTAAATCTACACTACTGCAGAGGTGGTTTGACAACAATAAATCAAGATAAAAATATAAGAGTGCATTATTTCTAGTATAGTAGGTGTTTAATTTAATCATCTTTTTACTTTTCTTTAGCTCAAGTCTTAGTAGTCGGACGCACTATAGTATTCACTACGGGCTGTCGCAACGTATAAAAAATATAGCTACAACTCCTAGCTACAGGCTCTCGCTTCTTATAACATATGATAAAATAGTTTCATATCAAAACAAGCACCCAATGACTATCAACGCACGATCTCCTCTCGGTCTCATGTAACGCAAACAATTATTATGATTTTCGGAATTAATAGGATGGACTCTCACATCTTATCCTATAATTCTAGTGATCATCTAATGGTTCGCTATGCCATTAAAAGCATGAAGAACACACAATAATAACCAAACGAATGGGTAATACTTCGCAAAAAGAAACTCTCTATATTTTTCTACAAGTCATATTGGTAGCCGAGACAAATAAAATTTGTTAACTACAGGCTCTTGCATCTTATAGTCAACCCTAACCTCCTCGGCCTCGCAAATGGCTAAGGTGGTTCGATCGCGTATCAAACCGAGTCTCACAATTGGTATCGATGTGTGTCACAAAACACCAACTATTAAATTGATTGGTCTGAAATATAAAGGTAGCTCTCGCGGATTCTAAATATTTCTAAAATCATTTAATTAATGGTCAATTAATTAAAGGTATTAAGTTCACAAAATAATAACTAACATGAATGTATACTAAATAAAGAGATAGATTAAATTAAAGCACTATATTGGACATAGAAAAATAATTACATTCCATAAATAAATTAAGCATAAACCAATTCTTCATTTACAAAATTAATCAACCCAAGAAATTATAACAATTATCTCAAAAGATAGGTTGAAAGAATTAAACCAAATGAAGAACGAATCCCGTGTTGAAATCATTTGTAGATGCTTCGTTGGCTCTTTATTTGAAGCTCCAAACATTCAATGGTGGACAATTTTTGGAAGAATGTAAGGATTTTGGAAGAAATGGGGATGGTGTCCCATTTTGGGAACAATGTCTCGCAATGGGGACTTCGTTTCTCAAAAATGAAGGTTGTTGGAATTAAAAGGGAAGCAACAAGAGAGGGTAGCCAAGGCAAGGGTAAAATAGGGAGAACAGAAGAGAAATAGGGACAGAAAAGGGAAGAAAAAGAGAGCTGGGTCACATTGGGCTCGCGAGTCGCGCTTGTGAGATATGGGGCGGCATGTGAGAGGAGCAGGTGAATTGGAAGGCAGGTGGGCTGGAATGGAGCGGGTTAGCTTGGGTCCAAGAAAGAAGGACACGGGTAGGGCTGGATGTGAGTGGCTGGGAGGCGGGAGACGTGGCACTCCAGGTGGGCGACAACACACAGGGCAGCAGGTTTCAAGAATAGGCGCCGGCTCCCCTGAACTTTTCAAACTTGCTCCGATGCCCCTAGTCTTTCTTGGATGAGCGCCGCTTTCCTTCCCTCTACCAGCTCTTCAGTATAGTCTTCCGTTAGCTCTATTACTCTCCGTTAGCCCTCATTTTGCCTTGGAACTCTTAACGAACTTAACGAAATTTAACCAAATAATTTTCAATTCAACTTTAAAGCCCGAAATTGTCTCGAACTACGTGCTAAATACCATATTAATGCTCAATTATGCATGGAAATCTACATTAAGCACAAATACATAAATAATAATATTTTCAATGCATAATTAACTCAAAAATAGCACAAAACAAAAGGAAATTCTTGGAAAAATTCGTGAAAATCTTGAGCTCATCACATCCCCGTAGTCTACCTATGTCTCAGCCTATGCCTGTGCCCGTGCCCGTGCCTCAACCTTTGCCCGTGTCTGGGCCTCTGCATTGGCCCTCGCTTTCCTACTCGATGCAATATGTCTTTTCTTCATCTCAAAAACCTTTTCTATACATGCATGACATTCATCACATGTGAGTTTATTAATATTTGCAATTAGAAAAGGACAAAACAGCACTGTTCGGCCCTTTTCTGTCGAAATTTCATTATATTTTCGTCCACAATGAGCCGAAATTCATAAATTCTTTGATTTTTTTGTAGGGGGCTCCGAATAGCTAAGAAATTTTCAGCAAACCAGGTCCAAACAATGTGCCATAATTCTGTTATTCAGGCTCAATTTTTTTTTTCAAAAAATTATAGAAAAAAATATCTTTTGTGGCCTAAAACTACTCACAATCAACAAAACAAGTAATCCTACAAAAATATCTCAACCCTAAACACTTACATTGCAACAAAATACAAGTAAAAATTTAAGAGAAATTATACATACTTTTGTCTATTTTTTACTAAATCAACAAAGAAGATAAAGTTGATGAGTAGGTCTCTGATTCTCTTTTTCTTCTTTACTTCTCCCTTTCTTTTCTTGAATCATTCTTCAAAGTGCTTTCAAATGTCTTCAAAGTGTTGTCTTCTTCAACCCGTTTTTTTTCTTCTTCGAGTGCTGTGTGCATGTGTGTGCATAAGTGGGGGAAGGGGAAGGGGTTTAGGTTTTTGGTTGGGGGTGAGAGGTTAGTGTAGATAGGGTGGGTTAGGGAGGGTGGTTTGTGTAAAAAGAAAATTCAAAAAATTTAAAGGGCAAAATAGGTAATAAGGGGGTCAACAAATTGTATGCAAATATTTTAAAATTTGATATAGATACACTTATAAGGGAGATCAAATTAGGGGAAAGGGGGCTATATAGTCATTATAGTGTGACTCATGCATGAAACCAAAAGGGGGTAATTTGTAATTTTACCCTGAAAATGGAACGAAGAGAAGAAAAACACACGCAGTCACGAACTAGATGTTCGTCGCTTCGTATACATCGCTACTCTCAAAGAGCCTTCGGAGCTTCCAAAGCAATAACAATCAAACATTTTCCTCTCTGTTTTTCGCTATATAAATAGCCATTCTTTCTTTTCGTTTTCTCCGTGGCGACTTTTGCTGCTACTCGTTATTCACTATCTTCTGTATTTGCCGGTCGAAGACTCATGGCTGCTTCTGTCGCCGGATCGGCCGTTGCGGCCTTCAAATCCGTTGGAATCTCAAACAAGTCTGGAATTGCCGGTGACGGGAGAGTTTGTAGTTTCGCTAAATTCACTTCAGTTTCTCCGATTCAGCTCCAGCATGGACTCAGCTTGCAATGCCGATCGAAACGCTCATTCTCCTCTGGTATCGATTTCGTTACTCCTTATTAAGCATTTTAATGATATTTTACTTATATAGTTGTACTCACGCGCGTAAGCACACATATGCACGCATACACAGAATCACAAAGATGAAAATCTAGTATTGAATTTTGATGAAACTGAAGCCATGTGTTTCAGTGTATAGAAAATTTAAAGCAGTGTGGTTCAGGAAATGAGAATTTGGAATAATTTGAGGACGTAGGAATCAAATTGATGATTTATTGTTGATTAGGATGTAATTGAGCTTTGTTTGTTTGAGAATATGATCACTAGACCTGCGAATTTGGATGCATAATAGTATGCTGACATTTTATAGAGGTTCACATAAAATTGTTAATTTTAAATAATATGATTGGCTAGGTGTTAAAATTCAAATAGCATTACAAGAATGAGTTAGTGAATTGGTGTAAGATTCCTGAATAATTTACGAATATTTGTTACATATGCATTCACTTGCGAAACGAATACACAGTCCTAGATTTGGATTTCACTCAAAAGAGGCTTTTGTTGCAAGAAGTACTACACACAAATTAAAACGTTGATGACAAATCTAATTAGGTTTTGCTACTACTTAGATTTCAGTTTGATGATTATTACTGTCTAAGAGGAAAGATTTTTGAGGGATTGGAATGTGTAGTTAATCCATCAAGGCCTAAGCTGTTTCACTTTCACGGTGGGTTAGAATATGGTGGCTATTGAAATCTAATGCAGAACTTAGTTTCTATAGCTTATTAAGTGATCCACGTACGTCTGTTCTATTAGCTTACAAGACAGTAACTTTACAAAACCTAGGATTTGCTGAACACGGCTTCTCCCATTACCTTTTTACGGCCATTTTCTGTTTTAGTGGAGAATGTAATTAGACTACTTATTCGGTCGTTATTTTGAAAATTAACTTAACCACCCTTGTTTATAAAACTGGTGAGGAAGTTATGTCCCTGAAATAGATGCATATGGCTTTAATTTTGAATCTGAGCAGAATGATCCTGTGGAACTCAAGACATACATCAAGATAGTAGTCACTCTGGTACACCGTTTCCAATTGGATCTGTAGGCACTTTTCTTTCTTTCTTTTTTTCTTTTTAACCATTCATAGCACGAATCAATAAAAAACTTAGAGAACTGGAGACAATTGATATATATTGTTGGTTCTCTCTCTTACAGCTTAAAGTTTTAGATAAGTTGGTTACTTAACATGGTATTAGAGTACATGGTTTGGCGAGGACAAGGAGTCAAATCATACTGCTTGCATTTATCCTAGAAAATATTACAAAGGGTACGTACCACCCCTAAATAAAAGTGCACCACTCTCCACGTATAGACGTGAGGGGGAGTGTTAAAGCATAAAATATAAAGCATGATATATTTGTTGGTGCTCTCTCTAACAGCTTTTAGATGGGTTGGTTACTTAACAACAACTTGCTTAAGCTTTTAGATGGGTTGGTTACTGAACAATAACCTTTTGTTTTCACTATGTAAGATGCTTTTTAGATGTAATTTGGCCAAGTCAAATTATGGTATTTCAGAAAACAAACTTTGGATTTCATGCCCAGATGCTTATCCTGACTATAATTTTCTTTGCTCTGCTTGAATTTGAAAAAATGGATTTGGATTTAGAGAAATTCATGATTTAGAGTAAGCTTTAGAGATTGCTTCAATTGCTGTGGCTTATGGCTAATGTGTCTTTTTGTCTAGATCTCCTCTTGGGGTAAAAACTGGAAAAAGCAAGCAATCGTTTATTTCAATGAAAGATGTGATGTTACTTTACCTATGACACCTCCGCCATATGAATCTTTATTAGGCATTCATTATCCACCATACATGTAATAGCATTTTGAATTCATTGCACTGGGGCATACAGGTGTAAAAGCCCAGGTTGCAGCTGTTGCAGAAGCGAGTGTTGAGGCTACACCAAAAGTGGAAGCTCCCGTTGTTATTGTGACTGGAGCCTCTAGAGGTATAGGCAAGGCTGTTGCATTGGCTTTAGGCAAAGCTGGTTGTAAGGTCAGAAAACATTTCTACTCATGAGTTGAGTTATGTTGCTCTCCACATTATACTCACATTGAGAGACACTTTCTTATATTGGAATATCACAGAATATGTTCTTAGGTTCCATGATATTCCCAAATTACTCTTCATTTATTTGAGGATAACAAAAGGTTGGGAATGATGTTAAATATTGTATACTCCCAAAGTGGTGTAGATAACTAGATATACTAATTTAAATAAGGAATCTTATAATCAGACAGAGACAAAGAGACAATTAGTACACTGATCTTCTTCACTGCTGTGTTCATTGACTAGTTGATTTTTCACCTTTTAGCGATATGTGTACTCTTAACTTTTAGTGGCTGTGGATAAATGAGGCTTTTTGGGTAAACAATAGATAGGGGTGCGGGGAGAGTGAATCTTATGATTGACGACGGTGGATGACAACAACTCCGGATTATTAGAATGGACATGCTTGAATAAAAATATGAAACATGGCATGTTAATTATTGAATCAGACGAAGCTTGTTTTATACTTGCTTATATCTAGCAATGCATTATAGATGGCTCCATATTTCAGAACAGGTAAATGATCTCTAGAAATCTCACTATATCTTTTTTCTTACTCAAATGATGTTAAGCAATTAAAATCTCGCCTCTCAATCTGTTTCCGCCCACCCCTGGCACCCTCTATGCTCATACAATACTCCTGTAAACTTCCAGAAAAATTTCTGCATTTACTGCATAGCACCTCTGTTCTCTGGCATTTTGATAGCTGATCTTGACATTGAATGTTCTATAACATGTGCTCAAAGTGTCAGACATTCTATTATTTTCCATTTTCAAATGTTGAGTCACCTTTTTCTTGGGAAGCATTCTTCCAGATACCTAGCAGGATAGTTTTCGATAGGTAGTTCTGTGGAGTTAGGTTTATGAGCTTTAATATTTCTCTATAAATATCAAATTGAGGGAGACTTTTTTATGGATAGGGGTCACATGAAGGACATTGTTACAGCTCTATAGGTTGAATTGCGTTGTGAACACTAATTCATTTGCTGCTATTTATCACCCCACATTGATGTCCTTTTTGGGTTATGAAATTATATATGCATATTTTTCATGCTAATGGTAATTATGGAGTTACTCTTGCAGGTTCTGGTTAATTATGCTAGGTCATCCAAGGAGGCAGAAGAAGTTTGCAAAGAGGTGAATAGTGTTCATTAAATTTATCTCTTTTCTTTTTCAGATTTTCCCACATGATTTTTCTAGTGTTTATCTCCCTCCATCCTAAAATGATTGTCTTGATAATTTCTGGGATGCATGTTAAGGTAGTTCTTCATCCACATAAAATCTGTTTTTTTTTTGATAATGCGTCGTATTGGGGATGTGTCCTAGTACACTTGGGGGTATTCAAGTCAAAAACAAAAAACTATCCAATATATTAACAAAAGAGTCCCCTATACTAGGAACCATCTCCGGGCACCAAAATCGAAGAGTTTGAAACACATTCTCCATGATATGATCTAAGCCTGAATCCCAGCAGGTGATTTTCCTCCTTTGCTAGTAAAGAGCCCTACCACACAACAACTTTAAGACAGACTTTGGCATAACCCAATAGATACCCACATAGCGAAGGAAGGAGTTCCAAAGCTCCCTGGCTACTGGGCATAAAATCTGTTTTCTTGCGACATCCTTTTTTCGAAATTAACAATTTAACTAAGATTACCTTCTTAAGTGGTGGTCCATTGGCACTCCTAAACAATATGTGCCTTTCGCAATCTTTGTGGGGACACGGGTACAATGTTAACTATAAAAGAGCTCAATGAAGTAGGATTGTGTCGTAGAACTAGGTAGGTGTGCCAAGGTGCAATTTAGTTGATTGAACTATTTTGTTCAAACATCTTAAATGAGTAGTTGTATTGGTTTGTTCCTACCCTCAGATAATTCAAGGAAACACAGATCACCAGAATTCTTTTCTCCTTGTAGCTTTGTATTAATGGAAGACCGATGTGGTGTTGAACAACAACTGTACTTTATGGATCTTGTTAAGCTTTGTTGAAATAAAAATCATACATTTTGATGCTCGGTCGGCCTGATCCAAATCCTATGGGACAAAGCATATTTTTAGGCTGGGATGGACCTATGAAAAGCAAGCCCATGTCTTCGAACCATGGGCCATTGGGCTTTTCGACCTGAAATGAAATCAACTATAAAATTAGAAAAATCTACAATTCAAAGTCCAAAAATATATGATGCAAATCCTAATGTAGCACAAAAAAAATACACCAATTTAGACTAGGCTGGATCAGTGGAGGATAGAGGCTATAGGGTATGGGATCAGTTGCCCCCACTTGGGGGTAATTTGCTATATTATACAATTTGCCCCCACCTGATTAAAATTTATACAATTTGTCCCCACCTGAGTAAAGAGAAAAAAAAAATACTTACCAAGTTACCGTAACTCTTTTTCCGGAAGAAGAGAGACTGAAAATTTGAAATCCTCAAGCCCTTTTCCCAAATCTCGTCTCCCTCTCTCTTGGCCTCTCCCAAATCATGTTTCTGACACCAGCCTAATTTTAAATAACCGTAGTTTTGAGATAGCCCTAATTGAGTATTTAATTTATGTAATTGTTGTGAATTGTGATTTGTGAATTTGTGATAGATGATATTATGATAATATTGTTTTATTTCCTAAATTTGTGTGTTCAATATCTTGGTAGGAAATGTCTTTATTTAATCTGAAATTAGGCCATTTTAATTTGGGGGTTGAAGTAGTTAATTTATGAGATTTTTTTTATTTGTGTAGATTCCCAAATTGTTGTTGATTTGAAGGAATTTGGTTTTAGTGATTATGGAGAAATTTTTTAAACGGAAACGACCAGAGGAATTTGTAATTGGTAGTTATTTACTTATCAAAAAAAATTTGTAATTGGTAGTGCATCTATTCAACTGTCTTAGTGTGGTAGTGCTATGAAAGAATTAGTTGATTTGAATAGTGTTCATTCAGATTCTGCAGAAAGAAAAAATATATTTGAATAAAACCCAAACCAAATTGATGAAATTTGAAGAGCTTATTTCTTGAAGGGCTTTGTCAACCCCGTAGCCATGATTTCCCTCAAAAACAAATGGGAACTAAATTGCGTCGTTTTAATTCGGATTGGTTTGATGATGTAAATAAATGTTTTCAAAGTATGAAAACGCGTAGGGGACAATTATGATTTGTAAACTTCATTAAATTTGTGCACCCGGTTTGGAAAATTTCTGCGTCTGCCACTGAGCTGTATGGCCAAAAATTCTCAAAAATATCCTACTTAACAGTAGTAGTAGGCTCTAGGCAGTGGGAAGTAATAACGTAGCAATCAACATACATCTTTTGAACAAAAAAATGGCACTAGCAGATTCTTGAGTCTTCACTCATCCAATTAACAACATTGGAAGCTTCCATAGACAATTGTATCTCCTCCACTTCTTGTGCATCTGATTCTTTACGAAAGTAAAATGATTGGGCTTGGCCGGCCCAAAAAGTCTGGGTTTTTTTATCCGAGCCCATCAACCTACTGGACTGGGCCAAAAGGCCCAAACTTGGTTCTCCAAAATCTAAAGCCCAGCCCATCAAATGTTGGATTGGCTGGGTGACCCATTGGGCTGGGCTGCTTTTGCCAAGCTACTTGGTACTTCATGCCTATGAATCTGTTAGTTCACATGGTTTTATTTTGGTGCTTAGCCATGTATATATATTTAGTAATAATCAATAAAACAACATTCATGCAGATCGAGGTTTCTGGTGGTCAGGCTCTTACTTTTGGGGGAGATGTTTCCAAAGAAGCAGATGTGGAGTCGATGATCAAAACTGTGAGAAACTGCTCCTTGCTCATTTTTGGTTGAAAGAAAAATGCTTAATTTTGTTATGCTTAATGGTTGTCACATTTACAGGCAGTTGATGCATGGGGAACTGTTGATGTATTGATAAACAATGCAGGTTATTCAAAGTCTACCCCCATTTCTGTTGCATTGATTATTTAATTACCTGTCTATTGATCTCCATAACTATTTCAGGTATTACCAGGGATGGTTTATTGATGAGGATGAAGAAAGCTCAGTGGCAGGATGTTATTGATCTGAATCTCACCGGTGTATTCCTTTGTACACAGGTTTGTTTTCTGAGGTTCAACTATTTACATAGTTTTGTGGTTGGATTATCTCTTTGTATCTGAGACTTCTTCTCTTTTCAGGCTGCTGCCAAGATTATGATGAAGAAAAGGAAGGTATTCTTAAGTCTAATAGTGATTGGTTTAATTCCTGTATTTTAATGCTCCACAATGCAGAAGCAGCTTACTTACATTTTGTTTATTCTACACCTTGCATCCCCAAATGAGTGTCCATTCACAGAAATGAAGGAAGTTACTCTTGTGCAATTTTACTAACTCATGCATGAATGCCCCGAGTGTCCATGTCATAGTATTGCATCCACTTGGACATTATAGTTAATAAGGTGACTAGTACTTCTTAGAAAAAAGAACACTTGTTTATGAACTGAGTTAGAAATCTTAAAATAGAAAGAGAAGTCTTGGTAGAATAACAAAAAATGAGAAAAAAGTAAAGTGGTTAAATTGGTATCCGAACCTTTGTGCAATCGTTCAAAATGGTGTCAGGCCAAAAATATTTTAAAAATTACACTTTTTTAGGGACCGAGGAAGTAACTCTTGCCTCTATTGCAGAAGAGAAATAACATCAGCTACCTTGATATATTTCTTTTTTGGACTGTATGTGATGTCTGTTCTTGTATCATCTCCAACCTTCGTGTACCACTAATTTCTCAGGGAAGAATAATCAATATTGCGTCTGTTGTTGGTCTTGTTGGCAATGTCGGGCAAGCCAATTATAGTGCCGCAAAAGCAGGAGTAATTGGCTTCACCAAGTCTGTGGCTAAGGAGTACTCAAGCAGGAACATTAACGTGAGTTCACCAGATATACTTCTGACTTATTTTAGTAGGTATTTCTGCTATGTGTAAACATAAGATATTGTTTCTAATCAAGTCGTTTTTTATTTACAGGTGAATGCGATTGCCCCAGGGTTCATTGCGTCTGATATGACTGCTAAGCTTGGGGAAGACATTGAGAAAAAGATCTTAGAAACCATCCCATTGGGCAAGTTTCTCTTTCTCTTCGCTGAATACCCAACCTCCCATAACCCAACCTGGTCCGCATCATTTACTTTTATAAATGAAAAGGCTGTTCCAATCTCTTCTCTTTCTGGAAGAGAAGCTAAACATTGTAAAGATCTTTTACTTGGGTTATCTACTGGTGTTAAACCCAAATTGCAGGAACTATCTGTTTTCCACCAGTAATAAAGCTTGTAAGATACTAAACAGATTTCTTCTTGTCAAATTCAGGAAGGTACGGCCAACCGGAAGAAGTTGCCGGACTTGTGGAGTTCTTGGCTCTTAATCCTGCAGCTAGTTACATGACCGGACAGGTTTTTAAAACTATCCTGGCCATGTTTGTCTTTTAGCATTTAGGGACATGTAATTGGATGTTGGACTCTCTCTTTCATTAATCCCACCATTAATTTTTCTCCAATCATTACCAAAAAATGAAACAAAAATCCGAAAATAATTCTCAAGCCAAATGTGCCCAGTGCTCCATTTCTCTTTCATTTTGATGATTGTTGTTGCTGCTGCCTTGCAGGTTCTTACCATCGATGGAGGCATGGTGATGTAAGAGGTTTGTTGTGGATGCTGCCTATTTTGATCACATGCCGATGGCAAGTTCTTTTTTTTCAGAAGAGTGTAGACTGTTGAACCGGTTTCAACTGGCATATGTCCAAAATGGCGGAGGCTTATGAGTGGGCAGTATTTCTTTCAATTCTACAAAATAAACTTTTAGTCAGGCAAGTTTTGCTAGAGTTCTTTTCCTTCTCTCAAACATATATTAACAAAAACAAACACTTAATGTATTGCGATTCTAGTTGAAGTTGTGTTTAGCACTGGCCGAGTAGTTTTTTGTATAGTTTCAGTAAAAGTTTGCAACATCTCTGTCAGTGCTGCATCAGTAGTAACCCATTATCAGCAGCATTTATAGAGTTTGTGATCTTTACCTTTTTTTGATGCCCAAGTTTGACGTCTATGTTGGAAGTGGTGGTTCTATTAGTCAATAAGTAAATGAATATTTTGCTTTAAAGTCTCATTGTTGGAAATTTGTAAAGAGATATTACACAACACCAAGTGGATGGCGGCCACTGCAAGGGTCTTAGTCCTTGCTTTGAAAAGGGTCGGTTCGCCGGTTTGAATTGGTCCCTTTCATAGTTCGAGCTCGTGAAATAAACGAGTTGTTTTGATGGAATATATTTGCAAGCTTGTTCAAACTCAATAAAACCTTATTTTAGTGCAAAAGATACGAAAATTAAAACCATTTTGATGGCTAGCGTAATATTTTAACATGAGTTACTAACAAGCTTGGGTTTGGCTCGTGTTTAAGCTTTAGGCATACGATGGTATGACAATTATAACTCATTACCCATTAACATATTTAATCCAATTCAATCCAATCTATTAATATCTTTGGGTTCAAGCGGATAACCTGTTTCAATTTAATAATATTAATAGGTTGGGTTGAATTGAGTTAAAACGGGTCAAACCCGTGGTTTTTCATGTTATAAATAAATTTATGTTTTTTTTTAAGAAAAGTTGGATCGAAAGAGATCGACACGTTGTAATTCGTTATCCGTTTCAACTTGCTCAATTACCATGCACACACATGCGTTTTGGAAAAGCGACGTACTTGAGCTTGGTGTTGAGTCCTTTGAGGTTGAGTTTGGCCGAATTTTAATTCCAAATCTGGACGCAATTTTGGTTATTTACAGCCGTCTTCAACTTTCTTGATCATCTGCGGCCTGTGCAGTGTGCTGGTGCCTACACTTGTCGTGTCATTACAGCTATATCATTTTGAGGAAAGATGATTTAAATTTTAAACGATTTATCAATTAAGAAAAACTATTTGACTTATTTTAAATAAGTATATACTACCACCATCTTTAAATTATTTTCCTATTTTTTCTTTTGTCTGTTGCAAAAAAATTCTTAGTCCAATTTTGTATTAATTCCATTATCAATTAAGAAAAACTATTTGATTTATTTTAAATAAGTATATACTACCACCGTCTTTAAATTATTTTCCTGTTTTTTCTTTGGTCTGTTGCAAAAAAATTCTTAGTCCAATTTTGTATTAATTCCATTATCAATTAAGAAAAATTATTTGATTTATTTTAAATAAGTATATACTACCACCGTCTTTAAATTATTTTCCTGTTTTTTCTTTTGTCTGTTGCAAAAAAATTGTTTTGTTAGTATAAGCATGTGTTTTTTATTTCTACTTTTATTATAAGTCAAACGATACATGAACTTTAAAAATAATTACACTATACTAATATAAATAATCAAGTCAGTTGATTTTCTTCCATTCGTGTACATGGTAAAATAGGGTAATGTGACATAATGAGTATTATTTATTTTTTCAATAAAAGTTGAAAAACAGTATCCCCATAAAAGAAAAATTCTTTTGCGATTACTTAATCCCTAGAATAATACAAAAATGTCTTATTAAAAACTTAAATATTAAAAAAATCCAAAAAATATAATTCATCTATTCAAGAAGTCTCAAAGTTAAATATTTCATATAAAAAAGATATTTCAAAACTTCACGTCTTTGCTAATGTTGCTAGTGTAAGGCCTTTTATTTGGATTGAAACTTATTTATATTTTCCATGATGGTGATAGTAATAAGAAATACTCCCTTCGTTCCTAAATTATCGTCCTCCTTTCTTTTTTCGTTTGTCCCAAAATAATTATCAAGTTTGAAACTTATCTTTTTAGAACATCACTTTTACCACTTTACCCTTACTTTTTCACTCTACTTTAATTACGAACCACATACACATTAGCTTTAAAGGAAACTACACATTAAACCAATATAAATAATCAAATCAATTGTTTTTTCTTAAACTGTGCGCCAGATCAACTAAGGACGATTATTTAGGGACGGAGGATGTAGTTTGTATAAAACAATTACAATCATGTCATCATTATTATCACTACTACGATTATTGATATAATTAGTATAGTACTACACTACTTATTATTTTTATAACTACTAATGTATTTTTTATTTAAATTCATAAAAACTCATAATTTGTAAGACAATAATTTAGAGATGAAGGGAGTAATTTATGTCAATATTATTATTATTAAAAAATAATATCAATAGTTTCTTTTAAAAATCAAGCCGAAAAGAACAAAAAAAATATTATTCTATTCATAAAATTTTAATCTTTTCATTGTAAAAATTCAAAAACTTAAATCTTGTTATACCTTTATGAAATTGTAATAGTAATAGTAGTAGTAGTAGTGATTGTCAAAATAATAATAATAATAAATAATAATAATAATAATAATAATAATAATAATAATAATAATAATAATAATAATAAGAGTATTAAAAGTATTGATGCTACAATTATTGTTGTTGTTGTTGTTGTTGTTCTTATTATTATTATTATTATTATTATTATTATTATTATATACAATACAATTTTATAACCAGTATCTTCATTGAAAAGAAATATAAAATTTTAAGTTTTTATCTCAACGATGTTAGTAGAAACGTCAAATTTTAGATTGTTTGGTATTAAAAGTATAACTTTGAGACTTTTCACATAAAAAAATAATTTTGAGATTTTTTAGATATTTGAAGTTTTTAATAAAAGTTTTTGATATTTTTCGTTATCGTGGTAATGACGAGTCGTCTCCAAAATAGAGGTTAGGGTGCTTAAGAGTCGGCTCTCCCAGACGAACAGACAACCGATGACTGAATACTGAATAATGAACCAAACTTCTAGGAGTATATGGTGATGGGGTTGTGTGGTTGCTTTTCCTTATAAGTTATACTTCATCCGTCCCTAAATTATTGTCATGTTTTTTTTTTTGTTCATTCCAGAATAATTGTCTTGTTTGAATTTTTTTTATGACAATGTACATTTTTACTATTTTACCCTTATTTTTTCATCTTATTTTAATTATGAGCCATATACACATGAGTTATATATCAAACTAATATTAATAATTCAGTTAAATATATTTTCTTAAATCGTGTATCAAATTTATTCAGACAATAGTTTTGAAACGGAACAAGTATATAAAAGTAGACTAATGGATAATGTATATAAAATTATAAATACAAACACGTAACTTGTCACTAATGAGTAATGATGCGTACATCCTTATCTTCAACCTTCTCCAATTATTATGAATTACTATGATACACATCAATTCTACTTCCTTTTCCAATTTTCTCTCCATCCATATAAATTAATCTACAAAAAGGAAAAATAGAGATTTGGGATATTCTACAAGCATCCATATATCACATATTGCTCTAAGCCTCTAACTATTTATTTGATTATTTCTATTCCGATATAGGTAAGAGCATTCTCATTGTATAAATCTTTCTATATATCTTTTTAGTTGGGTTTTATTGCCACCTACGTATTTTTATCTTTTTATCCACTTAAGAATATATCTTTTCATTGTATAATCTACTTACACATCTTTTTAAACAAAAAATATTAAATTTAACATTATCCCACAGAATAAATACAAAACCTTCTCTCCCCCCACACACACCACAAAGTGGGCGGTTGTCCCCCCCTCTCTCTCTCCTCCCCATCTTCTTATTTTGGAAGAATTTTTTTTATCTCTCCTAGGTGACAAATAAGAATATTTACAATGGTGAGTAAATACATATTTTCTTAATTAGAAGATGATTAAAAACATATAATGGTGTTACTCTAAAAAGAAAAGAGCAACTACACCCTTCCTCTTTCTCCATTTAAAGTTGATACACATGTTAACAAAATAAATTCACTTTATTATAAATATTTAAACCAAATACGTTATATATGTGTTGTGGAGTATCGTGGTTGAGGAAATGAGTGTCAATAGCGATTTTTATGTCTATTTGTATGTTGGTAAAAATTTAAGTAAGACGATTTTATGGATATTTTTTGTAAGACGGATTCTCCTTACTCGACCCACTGTATATTGATGAGTTAAGTTGTAAGTGAGCGTGATTCCGTCTTACAAATTAAGATATGTAAGATTGTCTTATATGAAACCTACTCTTGTATGTTTTGGACTTTCCATCATCGCAAGCAAACCCATCAATTAAACAAGTAAACAAGTCAAGGGTAGGATCATACTCCTTCCATTCTATGCTGTTATATTTCATTTCTTAAAGTTATATTTAAAAAGTTCACTTTAATAAATCACGTAAATTTGGCCTCAAGTATGACATAGCATCTTGATTAAGTATAGTGTAATTATGATCAATTATAAATATATTTAGTCATAAATTTATGTAAGACAGTCTAATAATTATTATTTTTATGTGGGTTGAGCTGTGAGGCTCCCTCTTACGAATTAAGATTCGTAAAACCGTCCTACAGAAGATCTACTAATGTATACTTATAGTCTCTTAACTTTTAAACTTTCTTGAACTTTTCTTTTTCTTTTTTTCTTAAAAAGGGGAGGGAGTACAAGCTAGATTTAAAATAAAATAAAATAAAATAAGATCAGGCAAAAGAAAATAATGAGCTCTTTTAGGAACGGGAGACGAAGAGTGAAAAGATTGGAATGTTCTAAAAGTAGATGGTATATAACGTATGGAGTTCAAGTGGGAGAATAGCAGTCGAATCCTCTTCATAACAGAAAATCTTTCTCAATTCAATCGCTTTTTTACTACCCAATCATAAAGGGCGCTTGTTATTTACTACTTTAGATTTTAGGTTTTTTTACTTTTTTCTTAATAATAAATAATGGGCCAAAATATGAAAAACATCCCAAACTAACCACCCAATCCCATAATGTCCTCTAATGTTAAAATTTTCTCAACTTCATACCCAATCTTACCATTTGTCTCGGTTAGGACTCTCCCGTCAATGAATGTTATAAATACTAACGGATGAGGGATCATCTTGGTCATTTGATTCGGGGAAAAAAGTGAGATTTGGTTATAGTTCATCATTTAATTGATATTTAGGATATTTTAAGTGAAAAATGGTTTTATAACAATCAAAATATTTTTTTTTGAAAAATTATATTATTTAAAAAAATTAAAACAATATACTAGTGAGATTTGATTAATAATTAATTTTTATCATTAATTGAACTTGCATACGTAGGATGAGTATACATTTAGTTAATCAAAATTATTTGTAATTATTAAAAAATTATCATTCAAATCCAGGCTTCTTCGCCTCCACCATCTCTCTCTCTCTTTCATTCCGACCAAACCCAGCGCCGAATGCAGCAACCCCGCCCTTGCTCCACTGCCAGCCTCCTTCTCAGTCTCAAGCTGATAATTTTCCATTCTCCATCTACAAATTCGGCAAAGCAAGTAACCACCATCTGGTCTAGCCTTTCCAGCGATTTCATCCTAAAAGCATTGGGATCTCATTTCTTCTCTCCTCCTTTCTCTATCTCCAGCCTCTTCAGCTTCGATTTCTATGGAGGCAAGAACAGAGGATGAATTTTTCCATTCTCCATCTACAAAGCCAGCAAAGCAAGTATAGCCTTTCCAGCGATTTCATCCTCAAAGCATTGGGATCCCATTTCTTCTTTCCTCCCAATTCAAACTCCTTTCTCTATCTCCAGCCTCTTCAGCTCGATTTCTATGGAGGCAAGAACAGAGGATGAATGATCAGTCTCCTACTTTCTTTCAAAACCCAAATTAATAAGAGAGTAGATGTAACTTCTTGAAACTCAGATAAGTTAAAGTTGTGAAGTTGCATCACAGGTTTCCTACGTTCGTCGTCTCTCCCTCCATCTCTGCCACCAACGATGGCTAATCATGGCATGTATGATTTAACATTAAATAGGTGTATCAGCGGCGAAGGTGCTGGTCGAAAATGGCGCGGAGGAAATGGTGAATTAGTGGCGTCGGATCGCATAAGCGGGAGGATCAGAAAAGACAATTTTGGAGGTGTGTTGGTAGAGCTTGGTTCCATTTGGATTGTCGGAGTCGGTGGCAATTGCATCACAGTCCAATCCCCTTGGTCAACATTATAATAAGGGCTAATCACATCGTTGGTATTTTTATCTTTTCAAAAGAAAATAATTAATGGATAATTTTATCTCAGGTCAATATCATGTTGAATCAAAAGAGAGCTTAAAAAATATCATAGTTTGAGAATATTTAATTAAAACTACAATATTTTGGTTAAAAAAACTCGGTATAATATTGTGGTAGTTATATCAAATATTCACTTAAAAATAATTTTGAATAATTTTTTTTTAATTTTTCACTTAAAAATAATTGTGGTAGTTAATCTTTTGATTTTTGAAAATAATTTTGAATTATAATTTTTTAATAATTACAAATAATTTTGATTAACTAAATGTATACCCATCCCACATATGCAAGTTCAATTAATGATAAAAATTAATTATTAACCAAATCTCACTATTATATATTTTTTAATTTTTTTAAATAATTTAATTTTTCAAAAAAAATATTTTGATTGTTATAGAACCATTTTTCACTTAAAATATCCTAAATATCAATTAAATGATGAACTATAACCAAATCCCACTTTACTCCCCGAATCAAATGACCAAAATGACCCTTCATCCGTTAGCATTTCTAACGGTCATTGACGGGAGGGTCCTAATTGAGACAAATAGTAAGATTGGGTATGGAATTGGAAAAATTTTAACATTGGGGGGCATTATGGGATTGGGTGGTTACTTTAGGGTGTTTTTCATATTTTGACCTAAATAATGGAAGGGGGGGATAAGTAACTAGTGTAACAGAAATGTTTGTCAAAAACAATTTGAGCAGATTTCTTGTAAAACCATATAGAAAGAGCTCTCATCTCTCATAGCTTAACCCATCAACAAATGGTGAGTCAGGTAAAGAGGATCCGTCTTACAAAAATATCCGTAAGACTATTTTACACAAATATTTGTCAAACTATTTTTTGACCTTGTTTTTATAATTATAAATTACTTATGCTTTAAGATTTAAAAATGTTGGGTTTTAATAAATCGGTTTAAGTAAAATATAAATTTTTTTTTTTGGTTTTCATTTGTTAGCTTTCTCCTTATCTAAATTAGTGCACATTAATTACTTTTGTAGAAATTAAAAGAGTTTTGGAAAGGGTTGGATATTAGGAATTGCTTGGAAGCGTATCTTACTTTATAGGATCAGATTTTTGATAGAGTTTGGAAAGATTTTAGATTGATTTCTAATTGATTTCCTAAACTCTCACAATATTTGGAAGTTATCTTTAATTTGTGTGGGAGTCTTTGACGCCTATATAAAGAAAAGAAGTATTGTAACGAAGGTTACACGTTCTCAAAAGCGAGAGCATCACCGATGTTAATGTGCATGTGAATTAATTAGATGTCAATTAGGATTTTAATCTTTTTGAAAAAAAAAATCTCTTCAATGTAAATATTATTGTGGATAACAATGTCTAATTTTTACATTTTACTTAAAGGTGTGAATCATTCTAATCAACAATTTCCTTTTTTAAAAACCTCATTATATTGGTTGTTCCTTCTTTTTATTATTGTCAAATTTCATTTTAGCGTTGGAAATACATACCACATCAGATCAAATCCATATTTATATTGGAGATGCCCATTTTAATTGATTGTAAATATAAAGGGAAAAATTATACATAGAATGAGTTTGAATGTGAATGTCGAGTGGGGCTGTGTTTCTCAGGGTCTTTAGAGAATGAGTTCGATTCCTATAACTGTTGGCTTTGAACAAAAAATTAGAAAATCGACGTAAGAAATACTCCCTCCATCCATTAATTATCGTCCTAGTTGATCTGACGTACGAATTAAGAAAAAATAATTGATTTGATTATTTATATTGATTTAATGTATAGTTTTTTTTTAAAACTCATGTGTATTTGACTCATAATTAAAATATGGTGAAAAAATAAGGATAGAATGGTAAAAATGATATTCTAAAAAGATAAGTTTCAAATTGAATAATTATTTTAAGACGAACGAAAAAGGAAAAGAGGACGATAATTTAGGGACAGGGGAGTATCAAATACTATTTAACATATATTTATTATGTTTTTAGGTGATGAATTTTGAATTATGAATACAATCTTAGAATATTATGAATAAACAATTTTTATAATTTCGTAACTATTTTGAATAACCATTAAATTGCTTGAATTAAGTATGCCGGTTAAAACTTTTAGGGCATACAACGATTACTCATAACTATTTTGTTTTTTTGAATAATCACTAAATTACTTGAATTATGTAGATTGTTTGCAATATATACAATCGGCCAGAAGTCCTAGTTTCCATTGGATTATGTGGATAGACTAAAATAGTCATCTTTTATTGACTTTCTCCTACTCCGAATCTTAGTAGAAGTACTAACCTTCTAAGTCATCTATATTGACTAGTTGACCCCCCAACCCCCTCCATTGCTAAGACCTTCAACTATTTTAGACTCTCTCTCTCTCTCTCTCTCTCTCTGCAACTATCTGCCATGGAATCCTCCATTCTTGACACTCCATCACTGATTCCTATATTCACTCCCATGTTCATAACCATGTACCTCTTAGGCTACTTGACAATCTTTAGAAAGTGGGCTGGCAAAACAAGGCCAGAAGCTTCAAGTTGTCTCATATCTCTAGCTCATGGCACCCCTGCAGTCCTCCTAGCCCTCTTATCCATCTTCTTCTCCAGCTCCCACGATTTCGCTTCTTCCAACACACCCTTCCAAAGCATGGTTCTCGACTACAGCATTGCCTACTTCTTGACCGACACGTTACACTACGCACTCTTCTTCCCAAGCGATCACCTCTTCATAGCTCATCACTTGGCAGTCTTATACGTGTTTGTGACATGCCGCTACGTGGTTTGTCATGGGGCTTTTGGCGTTCTCGGTCTTCTTGTTCTTGCTGAGGTTACTAGTGCTTGTCAGAACACTTGGAGTCTAGCCGGAATCCGGAAAGCCGAGGTACCGGCAGCGGCAAAGTTGCACGAGTTTCTAACTCCCATCTTTTATGGGTTTTATTCAGTTGTTAGAGGGTTTTTGGGGCCGTTGTTTGTTTGTGGAATGATGGGGTTTTATTCAAATGGTGGAGGGGAGGGTGTGGTTCCCAGGTGGGCTTGGATTTCTTGGATGGTTGTGATTGTTGGTGCAATCTTGGTTAGTATATTCTGGGTTTTGAATCATTGGGCGGAGTTCTTCAGACAAAGAGCTAAGCTAAGGAAATTGAGATAGGAATAAACTTCTTTCTCCCTCCTGATGTTAATTTGTGTATAGTATAGACTTTTAAATTTGGGAATATTGTTATTTTTGTTGCTTATTTGGGATTGTGGTTATTCTGATATTGTTTCAATTCAAATCTTGATTTATCATGATGCTTATGTTTTCGCTTGACCTAGATTAGAATAGGATAAATTAGTTATTTTAAGCCAAGAATAAATTAGTATTCGAGCTTGACCACGAGTATGGGGCGCTTTCGCAAAAATTCTAGGCTCAATGATGATTTGTTGGGGCCAAAACTTGAAAAGAAAGAGCATAAAGGAGACAAGTAAGTGTTACACCTAACATATCGTGGATTCGAGTCCTTTTGAAATGATAAGTATGGAACCACTGCTGATCGATCCTCTTTAAAAAAAAAAAAACATAAAGAAACAAAAAAAGTTGGTCTAGTGTTAACAAATGCAAGGTAGCTAGAAATTAATTATTAATTATGAACAAAAAAGAAATTTAATGGGTAAGGAATATTCAAAAAGCATCTTTAAAAGAAATTTAATGGGTAAGGAATATTCAAAATGCATCTTTCTTTGTTCACCTGATAATGATTCTTGTTGCCAAGTACCTTTCCATACAACTGTAAGCATATTCCATCAGGGAAATAAGAGTTTTTATTTATTTATTTATTAGTAATATAGAATTTAATTAGCAAAACTGAATAAAATTAATTACATTACAACATACTGAATTTGACCATGTTTTGCACGAATCTGAATCCGGGTGTTGTTGAATGGACTGCCTGGAAGATGTTTTGCTTCACAAGAAGAGTCATCGTTTTGTAATATTTCTCATTATATGCGGATAACAGAAGCAGTGGCAGAGTCAGGACTGCCATGGTAGTTAAGCTCTACAAAGAAACCCCCACCTTCACCTCTAGAAAGTCTTCCTGGATTCACACAAATGCACTTCACTTGTTCTTCCCCTTCAATTGTTCCTTCGAGGTTCAAAACCTGTACACGTGTAGAGCCCAATATTCAAACAAAATCACTTGTGTAACCTAAGATTCAATGGTGAATACACTTCTACAAGTGTTAATAGATACTCCATTACAGCAAAATTCATGTTGAGGATAGAGATTGAGATAAGTGGCAGCAAAGCCTATTACCCTCACAAAATGAGCCAAGTCAGATGGGAGGATGAGAATATCTGGAATAGCAGAGATCTGAAGAGCCTCTGGGGCAAGCGAAAAATCCAGTGGAGTGCCTTCAGCAGGTGGATATAGTGGATAGAAGCTGTTATCGGAAATCCAGGGCATACATCATCATAAGAGAAACTAAAAACTAAAATAAATATATAAATAAATAAAATCCAACGGAGTATGTAGAACATGCCTGCGTTGGCTCAAGATATGGTTTGCAAGTGTACTCAATCGATGCTTGGATCCCCCTGCTGGGTTCCGGGAGACCTCCTCTACACTAAGCTGCTTGAGAATATCTACACTGAAGCAGCCCACCTTGACCTGCATATCAAAATTGGAATATTTCTTGCTCTCTTATTTCTGTGTCTCAGCGTGAGGTGCACAGGAACAAATGTGTATGCATACCATCCATAACTAACAGCACATTAGCATGTAATTTCAAAAGTTAATATATTGATATACAAAGTCTGAATATTATCTGTAAGGAAATTGTAGATTTAACTTGCTCTTGTTGGGTAAATCAAACAGAAACAATTTGTGGCTGCTAGTATGAATGCTCACGGAATAAGTAGAAATGATCATAGTGTGTTTGGCTTTATAATTATAATAAGAAATGCTTGTCTAGATATGATGGCTGTTTGATATTGCATTGGCTGCAAACGAAGTGTTTCTAATATATTGTTGCAGAGGCTTCAGGTGAAAGGTCAAAGTGTTTGAAGGAAACATTTTTAAAGCATTTGTATCTCAGATATATATATATATATATATATATATATATATATATATATATATAATTTCCATTTGCTGCTTTATCAGCTTTGCATGCTACAAACAACCCAGAAAGAACTCCATACTTGCTGTTTAGCTCCTATTCCAATCAGCAACATTAGAGAAAGAAAGATCTGTATGGTCTCAGTTCATTACACAGCAACTAGGCACTTTTGGGGATGATGTGAATCCAATCACCAAAACCCTACGAATGTTTCCAAGCTGCCCAAAAACCGTCCACCCAGCTCGCTCCAAACACCAACAATCTGCCCAAATTATATGCCTTGGCCGAAAGTTGTCATCTAAACAAAACAGCCCGAAAAAATACCCTACACCACCCACGGCAATGATAGGAAAATCACAGGGATAATATACGGACTCACCGGTTAAACTTCACTCGTTTAACGTAAAGAAATCCGATGATTACGTCTTTTTAAGCTTCACTCACTTAAGAAGAAAGAACCGATTTGAAATAAGAACACAACTTGCTCTTTACTGGGTTTTCTTACAAAACTCAAAATCTGCATTATTATTGAAAGTAAAGGCCTTTTAAAGGCTTACAACGAGAACTCCTCATCTAAATGAAATAAGAAATCCTAATAAGACTAAGCTACTAAAAAGAAAGAAATCCTAATCTAGGAAGCAATTAAAATTCTTATCTAATAGCAGATTTCACTCCTAACTTACCCTGTCCTTTCATAATGCAAACTCATGGAGGACGGCCTCCCCAAACCTTGTGGCTGCCGTTGTCTTGCATGGGATGCCATGCACGGTTTGTCAACCCCGTGCCACCTTTCCTTGAACTAACCAGCACCATCCCTCCATACTTCTTCATATCACGACCCCCTCAAGCATTCATTCCCAAGCCATGCACCCACCAATTCTCGGCCAGTTAGTGCTAAGCCGTGCTCCCCTATTTTCTTTAACAATCCATGCCCCCCCTTCCAACCCATTAGCTAGGTTATTCCAGCCCGTACCCCCTTTATTCTTAACGACCAGACCCTTCCAGCCGTGTATTCCCAAGCCCCGTTCCATTTCTTTTATGTTATCCATCTTAGCAGCTCCACTCGCATCAAACCTCCCTTCTTCAAAAAGGATTGCCCTCAATCCTTGACCCTTTTCTTTGCCGAACCTCTTTTGTTGAACCCTGTCTCTTTGGTCTTCAACATCCCCGGTTTCCTTCACAAGCTCACACACCATCACTCTTGCTCTAGCCCGTGCCAACTCCCACCTTTCTTTTGTCTATCCTTTGCCATCCTTAGTCGTGACGAAGTTCATGAATGCCTCCAAGAATTCTGCACAATCCGCGGCACCTTGCTTGTTCACCTTCAACATTTGATTGACCTCTATCCCGAATCCTTTGTAACCCACACATTCTGGATGCTTGTATCATCTTCCATTAGAACTTCTTGGGGAGTGCCCAAAGTCAAATCGAGAATGCCCTTGCAGCCCACTACTCCCACCTCAAACCTGTGGCCTTTTCTTGTGCATTTCCCCTTTGTTTTTTCCCCTTCCCTATAACAGCCCTGTTTCCTTTCTCCACCCCATTATAGCGAACAAACTCCTTTTAGTCGATAGGCTAGTAGGTGGAATACCCGAAGAAGTGGTTGACGGCTTGATTCAAAACTTCTTTCCATCTTTAGTTAAGGTATAAGTGTTCTCTCTCCCGTCATGCATCGCATGTCGATCATATTCCCATGGTCGGCCTAAAAGAACATGGCACACATCCATGGGAACTACGTTGCATAGCACTTCATCTTCGTACCCTCCCATAGAAAAAGTTATCAAGGCCTGTCGGTCCACCTTGACTTCTGAACTGTTGTTGAGCCAATGGAGTTTGTAAGGACGCGGATGAACCATTGTGGGCACCTTCAATTTCTCAACAAGTAAAGTTGCTGCAGTATTGGTACAACTTCCCCCATCCACCACCAACTTGCACACTTCACCTTGAACAAGACAGTTGGAGTGGAAAATCTGCTCCCTCGCTCCTTTCCTTATTACGGGTTCTGTATGTAATGACCTACTAAGAACCAACACGCTTCCATGTACCTCTTCGCAGTCCACTATGTTTTCAACCTCTTCTTCAGTCTCTTCTTGATTTGCAACGAAGTCTTCTTCAATAGCTTGAATCTCTTGCATTGTTAACACTCTTTTTGTGGAACACTCGGACTGATAGTGTCCATAACCGTGACACTTGAAGCACTTTACCGAATCCTTGCTTCTCACAGGCCTCTTGCCTTCGGCTTTCTCCACCTTTCATCCTTGCCCGATGATTCTTCCACCTTGGCGCCAACAATGGTTGGAGCTGTCTTGAACCCTATGGCCCCTCTTGAAGCCATAACCCTTCCACCCTTTTTCTTCTTGATTTACCTTTCACACTTAGTCGCCAACTTGCATAGTTCTTCAAAAGTGAAACACGGTTGGAGTTCCACCATGTTAGCCAACTCTGAATCCAGCCCACTTGTGAATCTAGCAATTTTTTCCTCCACCTTCTCCAGGATGTCACAAACAACGGAGATCTTCTCGAATTCCTCAACGTATTCTCCTACACTTGACTCCCCCTGCTTGAGAAGATGGAGAGCGGTGAAGTTATCTTGCAAATAGGTGCTCGGTAAGAACCTACGGTCAAGATACTTTTTGAGCTTGTCCTATGATTCGATCTTCTCCTTGCCCTCACGCCTTCTTTGAGACTTCAGATTCTCATACCAAATATAAGCATACTTTGTGAATTTGAGGACTGCTACCTTGAATTTCTTCCGGTCGCTGAATTCCTTGTATTCGAAGATGCGCTCCGCCCTCCGTACCCAATCCAGGTACTTTTCAGCATCAATGGAACCTTCAAATTCAGGAATGTCTAGCTTCAAACCCCGATCATCCTCATCTCTGCTCCTTAAAGGCTGAATCCAATCATCCTCATCTCTTCAAACATCTGTTTAAGTTCACGGCATTCTCGATCCCTCCTCATGTTATGAGCTTCATCAAGAGTATGTCCCGGAGGACATCCACCACCTTCTGCCATGATCGTCTTACGAATAAGGATTCGCAAGAACTGTGCTCTGATACCGCTTGATGTGAATCCGATCACCAAAACCCTAGCTTGTTTAGGAACAAGCTCAAATGTTTCCAAGCTGCCCAAAAGCCGTCCACCCAGCTCACTCCAAATGCCAACAATCTGCCCAAATTATATGCCTTGGCTGAAAGTTGTCACCCAAACAAAACAGCCCGAAAAATACCCTACACCACCCACGACAATAATAGGAAAATCACGGGGATAATATACGGACTCACCAGTTAAACTTCACTCGTTTAACGTAAAAAAATCCGACGATTACTTCTTTTTAACCTTCACTCACTTAAGAAGAAAGAACCGATTTGAAATAAGAACATGCTCTTTACGGGGGTGTCTTACGAAACTCAAAATCTGCTTTATTATTGAAAGTAAATGCCTTTTAAAGGTTTACAACGAGAACTCCTAATCTAAATGAAATAAGAAGTCCTAATTAGACTAAGTTACTAAAAAGAAATCCTAATTAGACTAAGTTACTAAAAAGAAATCCTAATTAGACTAAGTTACTAAAAAGAAATCCTAATTAGACTAAGTTACTAAAAAGAAATCCTAATCTAGGAAGCAATTTAAATTCTTATCTAATAGCAGATTTCACTCCTAACTTACCCTATCCTTTCATAATGCAAACTCGTGGAAGACGGCCTCCCCAAGCCTTGTGGCTGCCGTTGTCTTGCATGGGATGCCATGCACAGTTTGTCAACCCCGTGTCACCTTTCCTTGAACTAACCAGCGCCATCCCTCCATACTTCTTCATATCGCGACCCCCTCAAGCCTTCTTTCCCAAGCCATCCCTCCAAGCCATGCACCCACTAATTCTCGGCCAGTTAGTGCTAAGCCGTGCTCCCCTATTTTCTTTAACAATGCCCCTCTTCCAACCCATTCTCTTCAAGACCCAACCCTTTTAGAGTCCTCTTAGCTAGGTTATTCCAGCCCGTACCCCCTTTATTCTAAACGACCAGACCCTTCCAGCCGTGTATTCCCAAGCCCCGTTCCATTTCTTTTACGTTATCCATCTTAGCTGCTCCACTCGCGTCAGGGGACAAAGAATTAGATGATCTGATTCGGAGTTTCCGAAAGTGCCTAATTATTGTAATGCATAAAACATTGGATGAAAACTACAGAGTATATAGTTTTAGCACATTGCAAAGGAGCTGTACCTCATGTGTATGATCTATCTTAACAATTATAGAGGCCATCGTTTTACCTCATTTGCAGTGAAATTTCCAGGATTTGTAAGGCTAGTTATCTGGGTAAAGAGAAAACATGTCAATAAAATAGTATGTAAGCAATGAATTGATCATTTTCAAAGACTTGCCAAAATCTCAGAAATTTTTGTACCTGATGTTTGAGGTCATCTGGATAGATATCAAAAGCAGGCTGCAGAACCAAAGGCAGCAATATATATTACTAGTCAAAAAAAATTGCTTACATGTTTGTCCAATTCAGACTACAATTACCTGAGGAATAACGTGATCATGGTTTGCGTCACGTATGGATGGCACAAGTATCACACGAGCAGCAGAACCCATATATTCCACATAATCTTGAAGCTGGGAAACAATATATAGGTAAACTAAAAGCAAAAACAAGCAAAAGAATAGCTTTAGTAAAAGCAGGCGAGCAGTCTAAGAGATCATACCCTTCCAAGAATTTCAAGATGAAATAAATCATCGAAAGTCTTGTTTATAGTTCCTTTCTTGATCTCCGGATGTTCGGTATCAATAAATGGCCCTAGCTGCCAATACCTTGTCAATTTAAGTTGGCCACTCGTGAATATAGAAAATGATAGCAAGTTGATATGAGGACTGGTTGGTTATTACCAGTACAATTAGCTGAGGCTGCTTTCTTCGTGCATATGCTAGGAGATCAGTTAGAGGCTCAAAAAATAGATTCTCAGTTGTGGTATAAGGACCTGCAGCAATAATCTGTTCAAGATTCGAAATGCACCAGTAAATATACTTTCGAGTATACTGAGATTACAAGACAGTAGTAAGTTTCCAGTAACATGCATATTTCATTTAAGGTTAGCATTGACACATGGACTCCACAATGTCTTGGTTAACTCCGTTTTTATCTTTATTTACCTTCCAGTTCCTTTCTAAAATTTCCATTTCACAAGTTTACTAAGTGTCATTTCTCAACAATGTCTCAACTAAAATCACTTTTACATGACATTTTAGTTAGTCAAATCCACTTCCAGCCAAGAGATATTTTAGGTATCACTGAAACGAATATAGAAGCTGGATAAGCACAATTTATGTAACTGCAAATGTAGAAAACAATACGTGAAATGCAGGCCAAGCCTTCATAAAAAGACTGATATGCATTCTTGTCACATAAATTAAACGTCTTCCATTCAGTTTTTATTTAGTGAAGTAGAATACAGTCATACACACCAATGATAGATCTGAAAGCGTATGAGACGGATCAGCTAACTGAAGCTCCTGATCCACAGCTTGTCTCTTTGCAGGAAGAGAATTTTCTTCGGCAGAAACTGATAGTGGAACATAATCAATGATTTTTGATGCAATTAGACAGTGTCCACTAGGATTATGCCCTTCAACACTGATCACCTGGGGAATGCAATCATAAGAGGTTATTTGATAAACCCAAAGTTTAAACATATCAGTCAAGCGGTATGCTTTCTTCTTATCTTTTTACTACTTGGTATACCTGGCCTGGGAAAATGGAAAACTGGCTCAATCTTTGCAAATCAAGACGCACACGTTGTCCACCAGAATGCTCAACACTGTCAAAAGCTTAGAAGATTTAAAACTCAAATGAAACAGTAAGATCATTGACATCATAGAAGGAAGTGAATCCCCTAAAATATTTTTAAGGATGTAGATAGTTAACACTAGCAATAATACTGATCAAAGTGGTGAAGTATTCTACTTAAGTCACCTCTAGCATGTGGCATATATGTTGTCAAATTGCAGTTAAATCAGCTTGACAATAGTCATTCACACATGCTAAATGAGCAGTGTAGCATTGTTGTGTGGTACTTCAACCCCCTCCCATCTCCATCCACCAAAGGAACCAAAAAACCGAAAATAGAAAAACCAACTACACTGATAACCTTTTACCTGCTTTGTAGCATGATTGGCTTATCCTTCAAACGACCTTCTTCATCACAACAGACCATGCCAACGGCAAATACACTTTTCTGAAATAAAAAGGTTCTGTAAGGTGCACTGAAGTATTGCTTCGGTTGTTGGAACACGTTACTTTTAGAAAAACAGCAGAGAAGGGAATATATAAAAAGGCTTCTTAGAAACCATTCAAGTGAGCATAAAACGAAAAGGGAAAAGGGTGTTATCATCAAATAGCTCTACAAATTCTACAGCTTAACTTGAGATGCACCACAGATCAGCATGGCCGACTAAAGGCATGGTTTAATCAGGTCAACTGAGAGTAAATTTTTACTTAATAGTTTTGTTGCAGATAGAGATAAAAACACCCCCTGAACACATACACAAGAATACATAGGGGGAAAAAGTTATAACTTATATGAAAAATTACCTGTGAAGCAATGGCAGGATCCATTGGTTCCTCATAAAGCCCAGAAGCAACAAGGGCTTTCGCATGATTTATGATTCTATTGTCAAGAAACTTGAACTAAATCACCAGGAAACAGAGTTAGAAATTGCACATAGTGAGAACAATAGCTACTTAATGCCACTGGCAACTATAATACCTTGTCATCGATCTTGTCATACATGAACCTGCACCTGTGTTCAGGCTGGGAACAGTGGTTCTGAAGAGAACACCTTTTAATAGGTTTTACCCTCTTTATAATGTCATCATCAGAATTCTCAATATCTTGTTCCATTTTCATGTTCTCAGCATTAGGTGGCTCATTGAGGGTGGACTGCACCACAAACTTATCCTTTCGTTGCCCAAATGGCGTCACCAATTCTTTAGGTTTCCTAGCAGAATAAGTGCTCCCATTTGTCTTATGTGCCGAATCAAATGGCTGAAGATAATCTGCGTCAGGTCTAGCTGACGGAGAAGCAAATATACCTTTTACATCTTCATGTTCAACATCCAACTCCCTGTGGTAAAACTTTTGAGTGATTGATTCAATGTAAAACACATTTGTATACAGAAGGTAGCTGCATCGAGCAATGAGAAAAGACACCATGCATGTTTGTCCTCGTTTAGTTGAACATGTACAATAGAATCAAATACTAATTGCATGGAGATGCAGAGTAACAAAGGTTTGAAAAATTTATGGCTATTCAAAGTTCTGAGGAATATGAATGTATATTTCATGACTTGGACCCTAAACTTCACTCCTTTTTGTGTGCCTTTTTTTGGTAATTTGTTATTCATGCATTTAGATATCAGAACTGGTTCAGCTCCATATGTAAATTCACGATTCAACTGAAATAAATTAGACCAGAAAAATAAATAAATGAAGAAAAGGAGACGGCAAGTACTGTATATGCTCACATTGTGTCGTTGATGTACGAATGCAATTTAGGCAACCCGACCTCGTTCCTGATAATTTCTTCTTTCTGTTCATTTTGCAGTTGCTGTCCAAATGCCTCCATATGAACATTGTGTACCATTAACTCAAGCCCTCTGTTACAATCCAAGATCAAAACATAAACCTTCATCAATTTTCTTGTTCCTTTTCCTTGTTTACTACTTGGTCAAAGTATCGGAAATTACACTTTCCATTTCCTTTCTCGATTTTCAAAGAAACCAAGTAGGTACTTCTTCCGCCTTACAAGAGTCGTATTTTGAATTTTTAAAAGACGATTCGACCATTTATCAAGTGATCAATTTGAGCATGTATTTACTAATTATACTGAAAATTGGAGTGACTGAGCAAAGTTAAAATTTACCGATTGAGGGAGTAGAGATCCCAGCTCGAAACGAGATCGGAAGCACTGAGCTTATAATTTATACATAAGGTAAGACCTATTAAGCAGATAGAAGCAGAAATTAAGGTGTGGATTCTCAGTTTTAGGTAAACTGGGGAAATTTCAGAAGCCGAAACGAGAAAGATAATCACTTACATTTCTTGAGTATTTCTTCTTCGTCGTCGAGGACAAAGTCATTCTTCTTGAATTCTGCTTTGATTTCTTCCTCCATGGCGATTCTAGGGTTTCGGTCACTTGCGGCCGGAGAGAAACTTGGAGGGAGAGGAAAGGAAAAATGGCGGGAAATAAACTTACCTTTAGGACATATATATATATATATATATACATACTAGGCTATACCCTCGATGCACGGTTTTAAGATTTTTTTTATTACAAAAATTGTTTATAACAATAAAATGTTCCAAATTCGTTATAATTAAAATCTTTTAAACTAAACTAAAATATAGTAAATACTGAAATTAATATATGACAATTTAATACAATATAAAAGAACCAGTTTAATTAAATGAATCTATTATCTTATGAAATTATTGCAAAGATGTGCGGTAATATGAATTTCAAATTTACTTAACCAACTACAACTGGATCAACGCAATTTACTTCAAGATAAAATAAAACAATGAAATTAATACTTTCTTAAATTTGTATCAAAGTAATTATTTTTTTATTTTTTTATTTTTCCTCCTAAGGGGGGCATGGGAAGGGATCGAACCTGAGACCTCACACTTTGTGAAGCCCCATGTCTACCACTGGGCGACTTATAAAAGTAATTAGTAATTTAAAAATAGTTAACAACTGAACACTTTCTATCGTAAATTTAAAATAAATAAAAATTGAAATAAAAGGAAATTGATTTTTTTATAATTCATAAAAATAATTAGCTTTCTCAATTATGATATTATGTTATTATTCAAATTTGTGACCAATGTTTAAAGATTCTTAATTTTAAAAAAACTTTATCTATCAAAAGTTTAAAATACAAAAGAATCAATAGATCTGATCGCTTGATCTTTACATGTAACATGATATTACATTAATCGTTGCTCTATTTTTAGTCATAAAACTTAATAAAAATGGACAAAGTGATATAATATTGTAAATGTCAATTAACATGATTAAAATATAAAATTCTTGAATATTTTTTTATATACATATATGAGTTTAATACATACAAAATGAAAATAAGATTAGGCTTAACAACATTGATAATAAACAAAATAACATCGATATAAGAAATAAATAAAAGCATCTTCTGTTTTTCTCTTTATAAGATCTTCTGAAAGATTTCATTATGATAAAAAAAATTATACAAAGTAAATAAACGAAATATGTCCTAGGTGATATATGCATGTCCAATTGTTCATAGATGACACATCACTCAATCTGTCCTAGCTCCGATGCATGTCATATTGAATGAAAACTTAGGCATAATCAGTTAAAAAAAAATCCACACACACATGCATTTGTCATATAACTATACATTAAAAAATTCTAAAGCATGTTATAATTGGTAATTTAATTTATTATACTGTAAAAAATCACACACACACACACACTATACATACATTAATTTTCTCATTCACTTTTAGCATGTATGTATATTATATTGTACAACCTGAGAAGAAAAAAACACAACCAAGTAATTTGAAAACTAAGAAATTTGATAGTGATAAGTTAAAATTTAAGAAGATTAGATTACAGTGGTTAACCTTTTGCAAATGATGGTAGAGTAGGCATTTTAATAATCTAATATTATTTATAGATACAAGAACATATGTTGTTTAGAATAGATAAACATAATTTGAATTTGAAAAGAGATTGTATAGAATGAAATAGATAAATCAGAATTTGAAAAATATTTGTTTGTTAAAATTTTATTATTAATAAAATAAATAAAAATCACATAAAAAGATTTTATCTTATTTGATTTGCACTGTTTATATGTATTTATTGATGAAATTATAAAAATATAATAGAAGAATCAAACACTTATGTAATTCTAGTCATTGTGTGAAAATGAAAAGGATGATGTACTGACCTAGATAAAAATAAATAAACGTCAAAAAATGGGGAGCAAAAAATGGTTAAAAAAAATACTTTTACCATGAAAATTGAGGAACCCTAATCAAGTGAAACACGTCTAAATTAAATGTGATAAAATATATCTTAACCGATTTTTATAGCAAAAAAATGGTAACAAAAAAAGCTCTTTACCATGAGAATTGAGAAGTTCTAGTCAATTGAAACACATCTAAATCAAATGTGATAAATCTATCTGCAAAAAAAAACATTTACCATGATAAATGAAGAGTTCTAATCAAGTGAAATACGTCTAAATAAAATGTGATAAAATTTATCACCTAAACCTCTATCATAAATCTGGAGGTAAAACTATATCCTAAATCTGTTTTAGGATTTTTATCTTATCAAATTAATTTTAGGATTTCATCTTATCAAATTAGTTTTAGAATTTCATCTTATCTAATTAGTTTTACAATTTTTATCTTAAACTAATCAATTTTAGAAAAAAGAAATTTTTTTTTTACCATTTTGTAGATAACACATGGCTGCATAGAATCCCTTTGGAGCTTTAAGCATTTTACAGAAAGTCGTCACGTGGCAACATCGACTTATATTTTAGTAATAGTTAATATATTGTTTGGTCCCTGGACATGTCGTAAAAGAATGTTTTGGTCACCGGACATTAAAACAATCTAATGTGGACCCTCGACCGGTTTTTTTTTTGATCAATTTCCCCGCTACCACCGTTAGCGTTAGTTTTGTTGTCTGTTTTTTAATTAACGAGAATGCCCATTCGAAGCACATGATCTATATACCAGCAGATGTATATAACTCAGTTATACATCGTCAATTAGATAGAAGCCCTAACTGTTTCTCTTGGACATATCTTCTTCGATTCTCCACGGGTTCGTCATCTACAGGGCAATCGCGTGCCAAAACTCACGAAGGTGTTCTATTGTGTGATTGCAAGGTTCCAACTCTATTGAAGACTTCACGAACTTATAGTAACCCTGACAAGCTATTATATGGATGTGGAAATTATAGTGAATGTATGTGTATGTTAAATTGACATTTTTTTTCATCTTGGCTCATTTTAAAAAAAATTCTCGGTGATTCTGTTCGTTTTATCTTGGAAGCTATTTTCTTGGTGATTCTATTTGTTTTAGCCTGAAAATTTTTCATGCAAGCTATTTTTGTGACTTTTGTTTTCATCTTGGAAATTATGTTTGTTATCATCGATTATGTTTCAAGGTTATGACTTTTGTTTTGTGTGTAAAGGTTATGTGCAAATGTTTTGATATATATGTTTATGTTTGTGTTAATGCAGAAAACAGTCAAAGGTTGTGATTTATTTGAATGGGCAAATGATGCAAGTATAATGAGCTAAGATGTTGAATTGAAAGAGAAGTTAAACCAATTGAAATGTTAGGCTATGGGTTGTTGTAATTGTTTTGTTGATTTGTGTATATGACATTTTGAATCCAATGGTAAAGTTATGTTAATGTTGCTTAGAAAATGATGAATATGATACTATGAATTAGAACACACGTAGGGGATATCAAGGGAGTTTTTATTTTAAGGTTCTATTAAGCTATGGGTTGTACATATTAATAGAGTTTTCATATTTTAGGAGTAAATGGAACGAGTTGTTGTGAAAGCTGTGATCTTTATTATGAGATTATGTTTGTTACAAAACTGTGATCTTTGATGTTGATTAGTAAAACTATGCAAAACTGTGTTTTCCAATTGGAATGTTTGTTGCAAAATTGTGATCTGTGTTCACTTTAGATATTATGTTCACCAATAAATACACATAGGTTTATGAACAACTCCAAAACCAAAACTTTGACTTCAAGTCATAATATATTACTAACATAACAAGATGTTTCACATCCAAAAGCCCCTATCACAAAAGTTTATAAACAAATACATAAGTACAAAAGTACTTGTCCATACAGCCTGAGATTTCTATATAATCATAATAACCATTTTTTGTCCAAAATAAATGTTATACCACCAGTAATGTACTCACCAAAAAAACATGTCCAAAAGTAAGCTATATCCCCAATAATTATCTCAATTACATAATCATGGAATTTCTATACAACCAATCATGATTAGCGTTCCTTCAAAAGTTAGACAGTTGAGTAGATGGAGGTGGGGCTGTTGTGTTTGATGTTGCTAGGCCAACTGCATGTCTTGGAAATTGATTTGGTCTTCAAAATTGATTTGTTGAGACGCACTATATTTTTGTATTACGGTTAAAAAATATCGGATTAAATTTATGAACCACGGTGCAAAAATTAATGCAATGAAATTTATGAACCGCGATTCAAAAATAGATTAGAAAATTATAAACTTTGAACCGCGGTGCAAAAATTAATGCAATGAAATTTATGAATCACGATTCAAAAATAGAGTGGGAAATTAAACTTTGAACCGCTGTGCAAAAATTAATGCAATGAAATTTATGAACCGCGGTTCAAATATAGAGTAGGAAATTAAACTTTGAATTGCGGTGAAAAAATATTATATAATTCATTTTTGCACCACGATACAAAAGTATAAATAACCAGTTTACGTCTTTCATTTTCTTCTTCCATCTCCTCCGTCGTAACCTTTCTTTTTCCTCCTCCTTCTCCGGCTTCGTCCTAACTAAAAAATCTTTCAACTCAGTACATGTCGATCCCCGTTTCGTTGCGCACAATCGTGATTTTTGAATCCAAATTGTATTTTCGGAGCTGTTGAAAAAGACAAGGTTCTAAAGATCGTTAGGCGGTACACTAGCGCCTAGCGCCTAGGGGACTAGTTGAGGTGTAATCGGGGCCTAGAATTAAGGCATAATTACCATTTTTTTGATAATTTACATCAAAGATCAAACACATTGAATACAAATTTAATTTTTTTTTAATATTTGTTATTTTATCAAACACTTGTCTATATTTGTAAAATAAACAAAAATATACAAACCTACCATTAATCTCAATTCTCAACAACCCCAAAGCAATAAACAAGCCAAATTTATAACTAAAAACAAAAAAAGATATTACTCTAGTTCGCTCCCCATTACCTCCCTCTCTGCCTCACCATTACCACTCCTCATTCCTTCTCCAGTTCGCCCCCTCTTCTTTCTCCGGTCACCGTATACCACAAAATCAAAGCTACAAAAATAAATTAAGGCTGGCGAGTGGTCGATTAGGGGGCGACTAAGAAAGTCACGGCGATAGAGAGGGGCCTAGCGCCTAGGCGGGGTCTAAGCGGAGCTAGGCGGGGAGTTTTAGAACACTGAAAAAAGACAATGATATTTTTTGAACAATATTTCAAAAAGTGACCTTTTACGGTTAAAAAAAAAAGAAATACAAACTTTTAAGATTAGAAACTTTAGAAAAAAGACTGGTTAGAATTATACCCTACTTTTTATAAATAACATTGCAAGAAAGTTGGTGTCCATTAAAAAAAATCTTGTGGTTGTGGATGACATTTTGTTGAGTAACGGTAATTATGGATTAGTTGTAGGAGCAACTTTAGAAATTCAAAAACAGTTCTCTAGCTTTTCTTGAATTGGAAAAAACTTTTAGTTGTATTCCTTTGGACTAACTAAAATGTCTACTGAATAAGTGAATATCAACGTAAATTAAGTACACAATCAAAAGGCAACGCTATTCTCACTTCACTTTTCAATCAAAAGACTTCGTTATTCGATATAAAGAATATTATTATGTATAAATGAATTAAAGCATCATGCGTGCGGAGTGTTTAGTTAAGAAGTGTATTGAAAATAACGTTGCTCAAAATTATATTACTCTCTCTTTTTCACTTAAAGAGTCTATATTTGAAAATTTTAATTATTAAAGAGATATATTAATGTCATTGAAATTAGTCATAATTACAAAATTATTCAATTACAAGCAATGTTTTTACAACATAAATAGAGGGTAAAAATAAAAGTTATATAAATTGTAAGTAAAATTTTTGAAAGGGAAATTTTCAAACTAGTATAGTGCATATACCACTTCAATTGGAACAATGAAAGTGATAGACTATATAAGTATATATTGCCTCGAGTTCCGGGCAAAAGTCTCTGTTTGAAAATTAATTTTTTTAAAAAAAATAATACTTTTAGTACCTTTCCTCCAATCTGGGTAAAGAATCATTATTTGAAAGTCAATTTTTTTTAATTAAGAAAATGACACTTTTAGTATTATATTAGTAATAAAATAATATTTTTATATCTTAATTTTTGAAAGTTGACTATTTATGTAAAACATTGCAAAATGAAATTATGGATTCTTTGCGTGGAACAAAGGGAATAATTAATAATAAAATGATATTTTTATACTTTAAGTTTTAAAAGTACTCTTTAAATAAAATGATATTTTTATACTTTAAGTTTTAAAAGTACTCTTTAAACAGTGAACTATTTGGTTGGAACGGTGGTGGGAGTATATAGTTGGGAGGACGATGCCTAGGACGGTAACCAATGCATTGAGACGACTGCCAATGCCATGGCCCATGATAACAAATTAACAATGTATCCAGTCTGGTCCTTACAATTAAAATGATTATTTATATAGCCAGCTTGAATATATCAAATATGTGACCTGGAACAATATGACTGGCACTGATTTCTCCAAAAACTGACAAATAAACGCAAGAACAGCAGGCTTGTGCTGATATTGTTATTAATAGTATGTAACAACATTCAACAGGCTCTTGTTAAGACTTAAGACTAGTGGTCTATCAACATGAAGATGAGTTGCACTACTCTTATTCCTGAACAATGGCTGGAAACAACAAAAACAACACACTCATTGAAACTCTCTGTCACATTCTTTGTTGCATCCATTTTGTTGTCATAACAAAACCTATTTACATTGTCCGGCCATCACCCGCTTAGCTCCTATCCCACCGGAACTTGAAACGACTGTGGTCGATTGGAATATGAATACCCACATCTTATATCCTATTGATCACAAAGACGAGCTTAAACATCTTTAATCGTCATTGTCATTATTTACTAACTGCTGAAGAAGTTGAGCAGAGGTTATTGATCTTTATCGTGAGGAGAGATCTAGAGAGAGAGAGAGAGAGAGAGAGAGAGAGAGAGGGAAAGAGGAGACATTCACGAGTAGAACTCGTAGTTCTTTGCTTGCAATATGATTGACCTTAGCCCACCAATGGGTGCCAAAATCATCAATAGGACACCGATTACTATGCATGTCTGAAAATTTAAGAATCAAAAGCACAAAAAATTAGTCGATTGCTAAAACTATGTGGAAGACAAACCTAGAGTTGGTTTTAGCTTACCCAATTGGCCAACCAAGATAAGCTGAATCTTGGCGGTTTATAAATTGCAAGCCACATGATGCAGGGGAGCTGCAAAAAGATACGGGTATAAAGAAATCAATTTTGATTATAGAAAATAAAAAAAAAGGATATAATTACAAATATGTGTGTGTTGTATAAATAGATTCAATTCCATTTTTCTCTTTCTGCAAGTGTAGCTTTGCACATATAACTTACATAATATGTTGTTGGGGCCAAAGCAAACCCTCCAAAGAATCCAAGAAGGCCACCAAAGAAAGGGAATGAGATGGCGACAAACATTGTAATTCCTGAGCAAATCACAAGGTTGGAAATGATTAATTTCTCAAGAACGTTTGTTTTCTCAATTAGGAGATTAATTCGTTGAGGATGGTAAATGCTTACCAACATATAATGTACGAGTAGTAAACCGGAGGATACCACTTGGCCGAAATTTCGCTTGCTTCACCAGGAAAGTCTCTAACATGTCAAATACTGGCATTGCGAAAATCTGCATGAATAGGTAACATTCCGCAACCACAATGATTAAAAAATAATAATATCTAAAGTTGCGTCCTGTGCTTGACAAATGCAGAATAGGAAGATGCGGATACCTGATAGCCTCCAACGACATGAATCACAACAAATAAGTTAGCAAGTGCAATAAGCCATTGGGGCTTCTCTAGAGTCATCAGAATGTTGTCGTCGACCGTGTTGCCAAACACATAGTACCCAGAAATTGCAACCGGGAAGTAGCATATGGCAACAATTATATACGCAACCACAACTCCTTTCCACATGGGCCCCTTGGAAGGTTTCTCGGGAGTTGAAGGAATTGTCGCTTGGATCTCCAGTACCACATTGTGGCCAGCGTAGGCAAATGCTATGTCACCCAAGGCAGTGAAGAAATTAAACACTCGTCCAGCTGTATCTTTGGCCCTTGGGGAATAGTCCACCTCTGCATGAATGCCCTTCTTGATTGCTGCCACCCAAGCAATGGTCGAGTAACTGCAAAAAGCTTAAGCTATAAGAGAATGTATTAATCAAGTGCCCACTCATGACTCATCAACATAGCAAATTCGAACATCAATATGTTTGAGTCTCCATTCAGTAGTAAACATCTCCTCGCACTTCAAAGTTGTTGAAGCAAGAACTTTGGGCGAGACTCGAAGCCCCAATATAGAATATTGGCTTCTTTGAAAAGATCTTTTGATAGTTTAAATATAAAAACTACTCCCTTTTGTCTTCTTAGAAGAGTCAAACTTTCTATTTGGGAACTTTCAAGTCTGAGAGACCTGAGTCAACTAATAATTTTGTGTGTTCCCAAATTCACTCTTATCACATCAAACATCAAACTCAAAATGCAGTAAATTGTTTCAACTCTTCGATAAAGGGTATTTACGGGAAACTATTTTATTCCTTAAAAACGTTTAATTTCAGATGCAGACTTTTAAAGCAGAAGGGAGATGGCGGTTTCCCATTTTACTGAGAGTTTTTAGATATGAATTTTCCATGCTCTTTAAATGAAAACCAAAATTTCAGAAGGAAAAATAGTAAGAGAATTACGTCAGTGACATGATAGCAGCGGCGAGAGATACCCCAGAGATGGAGTTGAAGTTGGGAAGATGAGAGAGAACAAAGTGAACGGAGGAGAAAATTATGATGAAGTAGGTGGTCTTTAGTGGTTTGCAGGTAGGGCAAACCGATTGTTGGACTTTCAACAGTGATTTGCCTCCAGTTACCATGTAGACAATGCATGTACCAACTTCGACGATGAGCTGTTGAGGTACAACAATATAGAGCCCAAGCTTTTGCCCAAAAGCATGCTGGCCTAGCTCGTGGTACCTATCAAACCTCTTTCCAGGTACCATTTCATGCATCTCAACCATTTGCCATAGCGTGTATAAGGTGATGATCCAGGACATAATCAGTATGGTAATTCCAGGACCCCTGAAAATATTTGATTTATTTTATGAGATATCATCTCATAAAGCGATGAGAAAAATAAAATCATATATGAGATCCACATTTCATAACAAAATCATAAACGACGCCATCATCCTAAAGAAAGAGTATTTTATGAACTTAGTGTTGGCTATTCCTGAAAGAAAAGAAAATTACTGATATAACTCGATGACAGGCACAAATATACTAATTATCACAGTTATATCATCGGCAAATCCATGCAACTTACTTAAGGAAGATGAAAAGTATTACAGTACATATTCGGGGAAATGCAACGAAATATTTGGAAAATGTCATAACTTAATTAAGTGTATTTTAAAATCGTGGGTATTTAAACTAAAAAAAAAAGGTCAGTTATTTGAAAATGATCATTTGAGCAAGCTCAAATCCCCATGGTTAATGAACCCATTGATACAGAAGAAAAAAAAAGAGACAAAAATATTAAAAATAAATAGAAATGGAAAGTACAATGCAGAAGCATAGGCAAAGAAAAAATTATAAGAATAATCGAGTTATTCACCCATGCAAATAATAATAGTAAGGAAACAATCTCGAAAAGGGGGTTAAAAATACCATCCAAGCTCTGATAAGGCATAAGGAAGGCTAAGAACACCAGCTCCCACCATTGCGGTGACATTGTGAAAGGCAGAGTACCACCACTTTGCATTCCTCGAGGAAGTGATAGGAAGCCAATCATCGATGGCCTTCTGTTCTTGGGTTCGTGTATCCTTTTGTTGATCAGGATCCATTTTATCTTTCCAAGGAGAGAAAGGAAAATGAGACTGAAAGTCAGAAACAAGAAAAATAGATTCTAAAAGGCAGGACTCAACCTAATAAGAGAGTTGAGTCCTCTTTTTAAGCAGAGAAGAATGTTGAGTACTTTCCCGGATGCATTGGAATTGGATACATTGGAATTAAATACATACACAGAGATTCTAAAAAAGTGATTCTACGTCAAATCTTGACACGTTGATGACTTGCAATGAACAAGGCAATTTGTCGGCTGAGCTGTTATTTCTCTGCATAACAGAGAACTGAATTATGGACAACCATAAACTTAGCAAAATTAGTTACATTGAATCTTCAGAACAGGGAATGTTCAAATTTGAGTCTAATTAAAAGAATCTAAAATACCATGTAATTTTGACTATCCATATCCATACTATATATATATATATATATATATATATATATATATATATATATAATAGGCTAAGATGTCTCTTATAAATTAATAGATAAATTAATAGATAGACAAGTTTACCCCTTGACTTAATACATCCTCCATTATTTAATCAAGGACAATCAACGTAAAAATTTATACTACTTATAAAAGGCTAAGATGTCTCTTTAAGGGCGATAAAAGTAAAAATAATTTTACTCAAATAATCTTCATCTAATACCTAACCATCTATACTACTTATAATAATATAATTAATTAATATTAATCAATTATTAATTAATATTATTAATTAATCTATATCTATATCTATACTACTTATAAAAGGCTAAGATGTCTCTTACAAATTATCTATATCTATACTACTTATAAAAGGCTAAGATGTCTCTTGCAAATTAATAGATGGACAAGTCTACCCGTCGACTTATTACATTATCCATTATTTAATTAAGAGCAATATCTATATCTATATCTATACTACTTATAAAAGGCTAAGATGTCTCTTACAAATTAATAGATGGACAAGTCTACCCCTCGACTTATTACATCATTCATTATTTAATTAAGAGGAATAAACGTAAAAATAAAGGCTAAGATGTCTCTTATAAATTAATAGATTGACAAGTCTACCCCTTGACTTAATACATCATTCATTATTTAATTAAGGGCAATAAACGTAAAAATAAAGGCTAATATGTCTCTTACAATCTAATAGATGAAAAAGTCTACCCCTTGACTTAATACATCATCTATTATTTAATTAAGGGTAATAAACGAAAAAATAATTTTACTCAAATATCCTTCATCTAATACCTAACCATCTATACTACTTATAATAATATAATTAATTACTATTAATTTATTATTAATTAATTATTATTAATACTACTTATAAAAGGCTAAAATATCTCTTACAAATTAATAAATTGACAAGTCTACCCCTTGACTTAATACATCATCCATTATTTAATTAAGGGCAATAAGCGTAAAAATAATTTTACTCAAATCTATATCTATTTATATCTATACTTCTATACTACTTATAAAAGCCTAAGATGTCTCTTACAAATTAATAGATAGACAAATCTACCCCTTGGCTTAATACATCATCCATTATTTAATTAAGAGCAATAAACGTAAAAATAATTTTACTCAAATGTATATTACTTATAAAAGGCTAAGATGTCTCTTACAAATTAATAGATGGAAAAGTCTACCCCTTGAATTAATATATTATCCATTATTTAATTAAGGGAAATATATGCAAAAATAATTTTACTCAAATCTATATCTATATCTATACTACTTATAATTTATAAAACGCTAAGATGTCTTTTACAAATTAATAGATGAACAAGTCTACTCCTTGACTTAATATATCATCATTATTTAATCTATATATATCTATATCTATACTACTTATAAAAGTCTACCCCTTGACTTAATACATCATTCATTATTTAATTAAGGGCAATAAACGTAAAAATAATTTTACTCAAATCTATACTACTTATAATCTATATGTATATCTATATTATCAATATTACTTATAAAAGGCTAAGATGTCTCTTACAAATTAATAGATGGACAAATCTACCCCTTGACTTAATACATCATCCATTATTTATTTAAGGGTAATAAACATAAAAATAAAGGCTAAGATGTCTCTTACAATTTAATAGATAGATAAGTCTACCCCTTGACTTAATACATCATCTCTTATTTAATTAAGGGCAATAAACGTAAAAATAATTTTACTCAAATATCCTTCATCTAATACCTAACAATCTATACTACTTATAATAATATAATTAATTACTATAAATTAATTATTAATTAATTAATATTAATACTACTTATAAAAGACTAAAATGTCTCTTACAAATTAATAAATGGACAAGTCTACCCCTTGACTTAATACATCATCCATTATTTAATTAAGGAAAATAAACGTAAAAATAATTTTACTCAAATCTATATCTATCTATATCTATATCTATACTACTTATAAAAGGCTAAGATGTCTCTTACAAATTAATAGATAGACAAATCTACCCCTTGACTTAATACATCATCCATTATTTAATTAAGGGTAATAAACGTAAAAATAATTTTACTCAAATCTATATATATTTATATCTATACTTCTATACTACTTATAAAAGCCTAAGATGTCTCTTACAAATTAATAGATAGACAAATCTACCCCTTGACTTAATACATCATCCATTATTTAATTAAGAGCAATAAACGTAAAAATAATTTTACTCAAATGTATACTACTTATAAAAGGCTAAGATGTCTCTTACAAATTAATAGATGGAAAAGTCTACCCCTTGAATTAATATATTATCCATTATTTAAGGAGCTACGATATTAAAGCTAAAGCTTATGATATTACTACAAGCTAGAAGTGTTAGTGTTAGATCAAATCTACTAAAAATTTACACCGCTAGATCAAATATGGTATTTTCTAAATAATGATGTAGATATTCCAAATCACCACCAACTTAATCATCCAACGGCTCTAACACTAAAGCTTGTATTAATATCACAAGCTCTAGCTCGTAATATCATTTGTCTTATTTAATTAAGGGAAATAAATGCAAAAATAATTTTACTCAAATCTATATCTATATCTATACTACTTATAAAACGCTAAGATGTCTTTTACAAATTAATAGATGAACAAGTCTACTCCTTGACTTAATACATCATCATTATTTAATTTATATCTATCTATATCTATACTACTTATAAAAGTCTACCCCTTGACTTAATACATCATTCATTATTTAATTAAGGGCAATAAACGTAAAAATAATTTTACTCAAATCTATACTACTTATAATCTATGGGCTTGTTTGGTAGTCAGACAATGATAAACAGTATTATTAATCTCAGTACTATTAGTGCCCTCGCTATTAATCCTCACTTGTATATCGGGGGTAGTTTTGAGATTATAAATGTTAATCCCAATATTTTTTAGTGAGGGCGCTAATAATAACACCCTCCCCATTGGTATTAATAGTGAGGGGATAATGACTTTATCCGGATAACTAGTGATATTAGTCCCGACCACTTATTGCGTACCAAACATCAGGTAACTTGGCTTATTAATCCTATCTGACATTAATCCTGGCTACCAAACGGCACCTATATGTATATCTATATTATCTATATTATATTACTTATAAAAAGGCTAAGATGTCTCTTACAAATTAATAGATGGACAAATCTACCCCTTGACTTAATACATCATCCATTATTTATTTAAGGGTAATAAACGTAAAAATAACTACTTATAAAAGGCTAAGATGTCTCTTATAAATTAATAGATGGACAAGTCTACCCCTTGACTTAATACATCATCCATTATTTAATTAAGGGCAATAAACTTAAAAATAATTTATTCAAATCTATATCTATATCTATACTACTTATATTTATATCTATATCTATATCTATACTACTTATAAAAGGCTAAGATGTCTCTTACAAATTAATAGATGGACAAGTCTACCCCTCGACTTATTATATCATCCATTATTTAATTAAGGGCAATAAACGTAAAAATAAAGGCCAAGATGTCTCTTACAAATTAATAGATGGACAAGTCTACCCCTTGACTTAATACATCATCCATTATTTAATTAAGGACAATAAACGTAAAAATAAAGGCTAATATGTCTCTTACAATTTAATAGATGAACAAGTCTACCCCTTGACTTAATATATCATCTATTATTTAATTAAAGGCAATAAACGTAAAAATAATTTTAAAACAGAAGAATTTCACAACATCAATCTGCTTCCCTTCTTCCCCATCGTTACTCAATCTGCTTCCCTTCTTCTTCATTTTCAAGATTTATCTCTTCAGAGACGGTGGAGCAGAGGCAATCGAGTAGAAGCAAAGAATTTATCTCTTCAGAGACGGTGGAGTAGATGCAACCGAGTAGAAGCAGGGAACGACATCCAAGTTGCGAGGTAAGCTTAGCTTGATTTTAATTGAAGCAGTCCTCTCCATACTTGTAACCTACTCGAGTCTTACTCTGTTTCTCCCCAGCCTATGTGAGCACAGATGTTTGATGAAATGCCTCAATGTCTCGAGTCTCCATACTTAGAACATGAATATGTGAATTGATTTAACTCTCGATTGTATAGCCTATGTTAGAACCTGACTATGTGAAGCCATGGTATTGAGAGTGGATGTGTTGTCAATTGATTATATTTATGTTACAAGCAACATAACATGTTCATGGCTGTGATTGATACTTCTTCATGATGTTGTTTATTAGGAAGTATTTGCAGCTACTTGTTAAACTCAAACTGTTTTGCAACTTAAGAAGTCAGGTTGTCAGTCTTGGCGTGAGTTAGAATAATCAGACACCTTTACGTTCAATAATCATCCTTGAATCGATGTTTGTAATGTGGAAATCAAATTTTCAAATCATGCCAGCCTTGATGTTTGTAATCTATGAATCCCCAATGTTGCCTTTTTCTTGGCCATAAGATTAAAAAAAACCAACATGAAAGATAATTAAATGAATTAATTGCTTGTTGACAGTTGTTGTTATTGTTGGTAACATGTTATCTCTAACATAGCCTTAACTTCTGATATGGAAACAAGTATTAGAAATAAAAATGAAAAGAAGCATAACAACGAGAAATTCATCAAAATTCACCTTTGGGAACAAGGGGATGCCATTGAGAAGGCACAACTGAGGGATAATGCGTATAGTACGCAGGCTGCAAGAAGGGGCATAAACATGAAGAATCCATAGCACATATTCTGAAGAAGAGACATCATGGACACCCCGTAGACAAGAGGGCTAAACCTTGAGAGACCTACTTGAAGCAAACCAGATGTCCATTTCATCATCTGCACCATGGCATCCTTCATGTCAATGGTGGTGCATCCCAAGAAACAAGGCCTCTCAGGATATAGATACACAGATCTCCACCTTTTACAGTGCAATAGATACCCTATGAATGAACTCTCAAGCAGTGAATCGTAGGAGTAACCAATCTGTCATTGAAGCAACATGAATTATAAGGTCACTATAAGAAATATTCGAACAATATGATGTACGAAAAATGTTTATGCCATTATGTACACAAATGAAAATTGATTTTAAAACGTGTCCTATGAAAAGATTTCACTAATGCTTTTTTTTTTTTTGAAGTTTTTGGTGCCTAATGCATGATGTTGTTTGAAATTTCATGTGCAAGACATGCACTGCTGTGTATATAGTTTATCTTTGGGAGCTTGAGTATGATATATATGTTACTTGCCTCTTTACCCCATTTCGTGTTTACTTCATAGTCAGAAGATGCTAAAGTAATGGCCTCTTCTCTAAGCTTGCATCAAGGAAATTTTCTTTCCATTAACGACTTCTTCATTGCTACCTTTAAGTGAAGCAATGAACTTGCTAGATAAGCCAAAACTTTTTCGGCTTGTGAAAGAGCATCTGTTAACAAAAACGGAAACAATATTATAAAAATGTAGAGAAAAAAAAAACTTGCAGTTTTTAGTTTGGTACTTGCTATTAAGCTTATATAAAACTAAACTAAGTTATACCATCAATGTTGCACTAGAGCGCAAGCGAAAAACAAAACTAGATTGTTTCTTCCATCAGATATAGATCAACATCTATCAATGGTGGTTAGAGTTTTAAGAGAAGTTTCCGACATCCTCATCAATGTAATCCGGTCTCTTCTGTGGACATCGATGTTTGTAATGTTTATCTCTTCACTTTCATCTAAAGCTCACACTCTACGGGTTGCCCAGTTATGTCCATTGCTTCATTATGATGGTAACTATTGTCCATTCCTTTTTTAATTAACATCTTTTAGTTTTGGAATTTTTCAGATATTTGATGAAGAAGCCATTGAAACAACAAAGCTTCTTACACTGAGAGAAGGTTTACTGGTATGTTCAGAGTTGTAAGTTAGCTGAGATACGTAATCACCAGCATAGCTCTCTCCTGTTATAAAAAAATTCTTGGGGTTTTGTATGAGGAAATCTTTCTAACCGGTTCGTGACGAAAGTATAGAAGTCTATAGCTGTACGCTGTTGACAGTTATGTAATCAGATGATGCATTTGAATATGAAAAGCCCACTTCACCAGGGGACTCCAAGAAGCGTACTTGGCCACCATCAATTTATGGGGGCTTTAGCTTAATGGGTAGTTTTGTGTTTAAGCGGAAGGAGTGGGTGATTGTGCTCACCATTGTTGTTCCATGCATAGTCATTTCGGTAGTCTCTCCTTCCTTTGTTGACTTGAAAAGGTCCAAGTTCTTCCATGGCTCCATATCCAAGGGATGAGCATCCTGGCCCCTGCAGAGCGTAGGCACATGCAGGAATTTTTTTACCTTTTCTTTCTTTCTTTATATTTTGCTATGCGAACAAAAGATAAGTAAAGGGCCATGCGAGGAGTTGGGAAATGATGGGAGGGATGGGTTGTAATAACGTCTGTCTTGGTAAGTGAAATCTTCTTGGCCATGAATATAACAAATGAAAATAATGTTGAGCAAGAGGATCAGAGGTTTGCTGGAAGATTTCTGAGGAGACTCGGGCAAAGTAATAAAATAGTGTGCCTTTCATGCCAGTTTTTGGATCAACCGTCACATAGTGGTCAAAATCGATTCATTAAGGTTTGCGCCCTCGGTTATATTATACTGTGTTTGGGTTTATTTATCTACAGATTTTGAGTATATATTATTGTAATGTAACGGGGTTGTATTCTATTTCTCTATGCGGACTTGTGAATAATCCAATTTGTGAGGAAGCTGGAACATCGGGAAGATTACCTTGTTGAGAGCCTAATTCTCCTTATGTAACCCCATCAAATAAATGTATTCCGTCCTGCCGTTCAAATCAAGTACTAAGCCTGAACTGTAGATGTGCACATCCATACATAGGAACCATACACTTCCATTCTTGTTCCTTCTCGAACTTGGGGAACTCCAAATACTTCAGTACTCTCCACAGGACTCTCATGTCGGCTTTTACGAGCAGCTAGCCTTCTAAATTGCATTTCCCTTAGTAATTCAACCTTCACAATAAACTCGACCTTCAATACGAGTGCAAGAACTCCCTTACGGTCAATATAGGTTCAATCAAACAGCAGTCGCTACAATTGGTACCTTGATCAACCGCCAAAGATTCATGCTCCAGAATTATTCTTTCTTGATGAAAACTACAGTTACTTTCCGTTACTAAATAGTGTAATTCAAGTTAAACTAATAGAATGGGTTATGATTTATGTCTATATATAGAATCGCATGCTAAGTTATGCACATGTACTTTTTCTGAACATCTATTTCCATGTTGAACTTTCAAATGTTCGTACTGACACTCGCGCACACATCTCAATCAATTTTGCCTCTCATATAGAAATTACATACATGAGAAAAGAAGTCATCAAATGTTGGGATAATTGTCGGAGCAACAGTTGGTAGTTGTGTGCTCGTGCTACTAATAGTTGGAGCTGGACTTTATTCTTTCTCTCATAAGAGAAAAGCAGAAAGCACGATTAGACAGAGCAATCCTTTTGGTAAGATGCACTAGAGTCTGAAGCAAAACATATTCATCTCAATTGTATGGAAGTTTTAAATGTGATTTTCATTCCTACATTTTTCTAATGTAGCTTCCTAGGGCCTCGAGAATAACAGTGGTAGCATTCTATAGTTAAAAGGAGCAAGATGGTTCACGTTTAAAGAGATAAATAAATACTCAAATAGTTTTTCAGGCGGCAACATCATCGGATCTGGAAACTATGGGCAGGTAAGGCATCTTTTTTTTTTTTTCTTTTCTTTAACTGGAATGTATATGCATGTGAATTCCTACCACCTAATTGTCAACTAAGCTTCAAAACATGTGATATAAACATATAACTCAGTTTTGATGTTTGTAGCATGTACTTGTATGAAGTTACTTTTGATTTTTGAACTCGACACTAGATCGAACAGATAAACCTCTTATGCTTTTGGAATAACACTTCCCTCCAGTCGTTTCACACTTACCTAAGTGATACTCCCTCCATTCCAGGTAAAGAGTCTCCATTTGAAAGTAAAACTTTTTAAGAAAATGACAATTTTAGTAGTCTATTAGTAATAAAATGACATTTTAATGTCTTATTTTTTTTAAAGTGGACTCTTTAAGTGAAATATCTCAAAATGGAATAGTGGACTCTTTGCCAGGAACAGGAGTAATACATTTGATCTTATTTTTGGCATACCATATTTCTATGTTGATCTCCATTAATAGATTGTTGAAATGGAAAGGATGAGGAGTTGGTGATATTTTGTTAAAGATAGATCTTTACCCGACCAAATTGTCGAAATTGTAATTACTTCTATTGATAATTTTGTTAGCATATATATTCACTATCATAATT
>CM028377.1:67674384-67714388 GCA_013146195.2 Codonopsis lanceolata | reverse complement strand
TTTTGACTTTATATCCGCTGTGCCCTAGCGGATGTTTTGGCCAGTTGCGAATTTTTTCCAAATTTCAGTGAAAATACATTAAAAAATCAATAATTACCTGAAAATAATCATCTTTGTTAGCATTTGCATCTTCATTAGGATTATAATCATAACCCATTATGAGTTGGGTGGAGGGTTTTAGAGAGGTTTTGTTTTTAAAAGATGAAAAATTGTGATGGATGAATAGATTGAGAGTAATGAAAGTATTTTAAAAGTTGGTAGTAGTATTAGGGTGGTGGTTGGTTGAAAGAGTAAATGAAGATGATTAAATTGTAACATTTCCTATTAATTATCCATAAGGGTATTTATGTCATTTTATTCTTTAAATGGTGTTGCGTTTAGTGATTTAGGTGTTGCGTTTAGGGTCACTCATACATATATACTAGGCCATACCCCCACGGTTTTAAGATTTTTTTTATTACAAAAATTGTTTATAACAATAAATGTTCCAAATTCGTTATAATTAAAATCTTTTAAACAAAACTAAAATATAGTAAATACTGAAATTAATATATGACAATTTAATACAATATAAAAGAACTAGTTTAATTAAATGAATATATTATCTTATGAAATTGTTGCAAAGATGTGCGGGTAATATGAATTTCAAATTTACTTAACCAACTACAACTGGATCAACGCAATTTACTTCAAGATAAAATAAAACAATGAAATTAATACTTTCTTAAATTTTTATCAAAGTAATTAGTAATTTAAAAATAGTTAACAACTGAACACTTTCTATCTTAAATTTAAAATAAATAAAAATTGAAATAAAAGGAAATTGATTTTTTTATAATCCATAAAAATAATTAGCTTTCTCAATTATGATATCATGTTATTATTTAAATTTGTGACCAATGTTTAAAGATTCTTAATTTAAAAAAATTTTATCTATCAAAAGTTTAAAATACAAAAGAATCAATAGACTTGATCACTTGATCTTTACATGTAACATGATATTACATTAATCGTTGCTCTATTTTTAGTCATAAAACTTAATAAAAATGGACAAAGTGATATAATATTGTAAATGTCAATTAACATGATTAAAATATAAAATTCTTGAATATTTTTTATATACATATATGAGTTTAATACATATAAAATGAAAATAAGATTAGGTTTAACAACATTGATAATAAACAAATAACATCGATATAAGAAATAAATAAAAACATCTTCTGTTTTTCTCTTTATAAGATCTTCTGAAAGATTTCATTATGATAAAAAATTATACAAAGTAAATATACTAAAAAGTAAATAAACGAAATCTGTCTTAGGTGATATATGCATGTCCAATTGTTCATAGATGACACATCACTCAATCTGTCCTAGCTTCGATGCATGTCATATTGAATGAAAACTTAGGCATAATCAGTTAAAAAAAACCCACACACACATGCATTAACCATATAACAACATTAAAAAATTCTAAAGCATGCTATAATTGGTAATTTAATTTATTATACCGTAAAAAATCACACACACACACACACACAATATACATACATTAATTTTCTCATTCACTTTTAGCATGTATGTATATTATATTGTACAACCTGAGAAGAAAAAAACACAACCAAGCAATTTGAAAACTAAGAAATTTGATAGTGATAAGTTAAAATTTAAGAGAATTAGATTACAGTGGTTAACCTCTTGCAAATGATGGTAGAGTAGGCATTTTAATCGTCTAATATTATTTATAGATACAAAAACATATGTTGTTTAGAGGAGATAAACATAATTTGAATTTGAAAGAGATTGTTTAGAATGAATAGATAAATCTGAATTTGAAAAATATTTGTTTGTTAAAATTTTATTATTAATAAAATAAATAAAAATCACATAAAAATATTTTATCTTATTTGATTTGCACTGTTTATATGTATTTATTGATGAAATTATAAAATATAATAGAAGAATCAAACACTTATGTAATTCTAGTCATCGGGTGAAAATGAAAAGGATGATGTACTGACCTAGATAAAAATAAATAAATGTAAAAAAATGGGGAACAAAAAATGGTTTTAAAAAAACACTTTTACCATGAGAATTGAGGAACCCTAATCAAGTGAAACACGTCTAAATTAAATGCGATAAAATCTATCTTAACCGATTTTTGTAGCAAAAAAATGGTAACAAAAAAAACTCTTTACCATGAGAATTGAGAAGTTCTAATCAATTGAAACACATCTAAATCAAATGTGATAAATCTATCTGCAAAAAAAACTTTTACCATGATAATTGAAGAGTCCTAATCAAGTGAAATATGTCTAAATAAAATGTGATAAAATTTAGGCCGATATATGAAAATCATCTCAAAGTAACCACCCAATCCCATAATGCCCCCCAATGTTAAAATTTTCCCAAGTTCATGCCTGATGTTTTCATTTGTCCCATAGTGCCCCCTTCCGTCACTTGTCATTTACAAAGGTACGTTAAGTGACACATGTTCATGCACGTGCTGGATAATATTGTCTTTTCCAACCTAATTGAACTGCGATAATACCGTAAACAGAGAAAAAATCGATTTAAAATACTCTGTAAAAAAACCCCTAAAATTCGAGCGACTGATTGAGCGATTGTTGAGAGCTAAATTTAGGGTTAAGGGTTGTAATCTAAATTCGAGTGAGTGTTGTGAGAGATTGAAGGAATATCGCGGATTGAAGGTAACAATGAGTGTAGAAGGAATATCAGGGATATAAGACAACGATACACAAGCTTTCCACTGTAAGTTTTATATTTTGTTTTCATTCTTGGTTCATTCCTTTTTTATTCTTTTTGATGTCTCTGTTTTTTATTTTTTTTCTTCGTACTGATCTATGTGAGTTATTGACTTAGAAAATATAATTTTTTGTTGACTTTATGCATGATTTTATACTGTTATTTAATGATGTTTTGGCTTCATCTGATTTTTAGTGTTATATGTGACTTTATAGGAATGATTCCCATGTGATTTATGCTGATGGTCCCCTTGTGGTTTATAGGAATGGTCCCTCTGTGTGTGACTTTATAGGAATGGTCCCCTTTTTTAATGCATTTTTGTTTATTTTGTTGTTCTGTAGAAAGTGTGAATGGTCCCTCTATGTGTGACTTATGTTTCTTTTGATTTATGCATGTCTTGGTAGGCTTTTTTAATGCATTTTTTTTGTTTCCTTTGTTGTTATGTTCTTTTCCAGATTTAGATGCAGATTATGTTGTTCCTAGAATTCATCATGGTGGTGAGTTTACTTACCACCCTAGAACTGTGTATTTGGGTGGTGAAATGGAAACAATGGGTAGAGTAGCCAAGAATACTATGTCAATGACCATTATGAATAGTTTTTATAAAGGATTTGGGTATAAAGATTATGCTAGCTACTACTATCTCTTACCCAACAGGCAAATGAGTACAGGGTTGGTGTTGATGTCCACTGATGAGGCAGTTAAAAAAATGTTAGAAGATATTGATCCTAACAATAGGATAGTTGATATCTATTGCAAGCACAATGAAGAATATCAGGGGGCTCAAAATCAAACTGAGAGAGTTGATATTGTAGGTAGTGAAACTGAGGTAGATAGTGGCGAGAAGCAAGATGGCATAGAGGATGATAAGAGTTCAGGATATAGTGGCAGTGCATATGGGGAGAGTGATGATGATGTTAATGATAAAGAGTGGTGTGTGTCTGATGGAGAAAAGGAGAAACAAAAGGCAAAAGAAAAAAGGAAAGGGAAGACAGTATGTGATAAAGGTAAAGGCAAGAAAAAAGGTGTATACATAAAAATGTCACAAGCTTTAGTAATTCATGACAATGGGGATGATTATAATGTGGAATCAGAATATGAAATTGAATCTGATGACTTTGAAAGCCTTGATGGGTCTGAGGATTTGGAGGAAGATGACCCAAGACAGTGTATGGGAAGGAAAAACACCCCAAAATTCAAGAGATTTCATCTGCTTGAAATGGGTGACCCTAAGTTTGAGTTGGGAATGGAGTTTATAGATAGTAAGGAATTCAGAGATGCTGTGAGAGCTTACTCAATAAAAATTGGGAAGGGGATAAGATTTGTCAAGAATTAGAGATTAAAGGTAAGTGCTAAGTGTAAGGAAGGTTGTCCTTGGTATATTTATGTTTCACAGCTTTCTAGTGAGGGTAATGCATTTAGAATCAGAACATTTGTTGATAATCACACTTGTGGTAAGGAGATAAAGAGTAAAATTGTAAACTCTAGGTGGATTGGGAATAAATACACTGAAAAATTTAAACTAAACCCTACATGGCCATCAGATTCTTTCTTTCACACTGTTGGGAAGGAACTTCAGATTCAGATATCAAGAAGTAGTGCTTATAGAGCCTTATTGGTTGCAAAAAATAAGGCTATAGAGTGTGTTGATGAACAATACAGAGCATTATGGGATTATAAGCAAGAACTGATTAGATCAAATCCAGGAATGTGATCATGACAATGGGAAACCTATGTTTAAGAGAATGTATATATGCCTTGGGGGTTTGAAAAGAGGTTTCTTAAAAGGATGTAGAAAGATTGTTGGGTTAGATGGTTGCTTTTTGAAGGGACCGGTGAAAGGGATGATTCTTTTCATGTTGGGGTTGATGCAAACAATGGGATGTGGCCTTTGGCTTATGCGGTTGTTGAGGAGAAAATAGAGAGTCATGGACATGGTTCTTGGAGTTGTTATTGTTAGATATAGAATGTGTCAATTCATACCACTTTGGACTTTTATGTCGACAAACAAAAGGGCCTTGTTCTAGCCTAGAGGCCCTTGTCCCTAATGCTTGTGACGAATCGATTTTGTGTTAAACATCTTCATGATAATTTCAAGTTGAAGTTTAGGGGTAATGTCTTGAAAAAACAACTATATGCATGTGCTAAAGCCTCTTATGTTGAAAAATTCAACCTTGAGATGGAGAAGATGAAGACATTGAGTGTAATGGCTTATGATTGGTTAGCTGCCAGAACACCTGCACATTGGAGTAGAGCTTTTTTTTAACTGATCATTGATGTGATATGTTATTGAATAATTTGTGTGAGACTTTTAATTCATGTATTCTAAAAGCAAGGTCTAAACCTATATTGGATTTGCTTGAGTGTATTAGAATGTACATGATGTCAAGGTTGCAAAAGTGTAGGGAAAAGATGAGGGGATATCAAGGGATAATCTGTCCAAGAATAAACATTAAGTTAGACAAGTATAAAGGAGAATCACATGGGTTTATTACAGTTTGGGCAGGGGTTAGAAAGTACCAAGTGAGGGGAATGTATGGTGACCAGTTTGATGTAGATTTGAATACTCAGTTGTGTTCTTGTAGAAAGTGGCAATTGTCAGGCATTCCATGTCCATATGCAATTTCTGCCCTAAATTCAAACCAACTTAATCCTGAAGAATATGTGGCTGATTGGTATAGAAAGGATACTTACATGAAATCCTATGAGCACATAATTTATCCTTTGAATGGAAGAGACTTATGGCCCAAGGCGGGTTAGAATTGTACCCCCATTTGTTAAAAAGATGCAGGGAGGCCTAAAAAGAGAAGAATCGAGGAAGCTTGATGAGAGTAAAGGCAAACCAAACAAATTGAGAAAGTACCAAAATACTGTGAGGTGTAAAATTTGTGGTGAAGAGTATCATAATGCTAGAACTTGTCCTAAAAAACCACCACCAACTGAAACTGAAGAAGGAACATAGAAGGCCCAACAAAATGCAAAAACAGAGACATTGGAAGCTAGAAGTACAAAGGTACTATATTGATTTTAGGGCATTCAAGTTAATACATAATGATTGAGATTGTTACTTTTGAAATTATTTAAGATATACATACACTTTGTATTTCCAAGGTGCCTATGAATTCAAGTCGGAGGATGATTTGAATGGTGATTCAATCGGACCAACAGGATCAAAGATCTTTGGAAGTACAATGCGGTACTATATTTACTTTCAAAATTCAAACAGATCACGAGACTATTATACTTGCATACTAACATCTATAATATTACTACGGTAGAAAATTGTCACAAGTCGGGAAGAACAAAAAAGTGCAATGAGAGGGCCGGTAGGGACTCCAAATGCTTTTTCCTATGGTCAACCAAGAACACTGTCTCAAGATTCTGCAATGAGAAACTTGGTAAGTGTTAATTTAAACAGCCCAATATGTTTGAATGCCATCTTATGTTATAATTGATATCCAATTATTTTTCCAGGTAAAAACTGCTCCTCTGGTAAAACCTACAGCTTCATCCCAAGATGCAACAATTCCAGTACCTGTAAGAGTAATAAAACTTTAACTCTATAAATTCATTATATTGTATTCTACCAATATTATACTTGCATACTAACATCTATAATATTACTCTGGTAGAAAATTGTCACAAGTCCAGGAAGAACAAAAAAAAGTGCAATGAGAGGGCCAGTAGGGACTCCAAATGCTTTTTCCTATGGTCAACCAAGAACACTATCTCAAGATTCTGCAATGAGAAACTTGGTAAGTGTTAATTTAAACAAATATGTTTGAATGCCATCCTATGTTATAATTGATATCCAATTTTTTTCAGTAAAAAGCTGCTCCACTAGTAAAACCTACTGACTTCATCCCAAGATGCAACAATTCCGATTACACTGTAAGAGTAATAAAACTTTAACACTATAAATTCATTATACTGTATTCTACCAATATTATACTTGCATACTAACATCTATAATATTACTCTGGTAGAAAATTGTCACAAGTCTAGGAAGAACAAAAAAAAGTGCAATGAGAGGGCCGGTAGGGACTCCAAATGCTTTCCTATGGTCAACCAAGAACACGTCTCAAGATTCGCAATGAGAAACTTGGTAAGGTGTTAATTTAAACATCCCAATATGTTTGAATGCCATCCTATGTTATAATTGATATCCAATTTTTTTCAGTAAAAGCGCTCCATTTGGTAAAACCTACGACTTCATCCCAAGATGCAACAACTATTGGTGCCACTTCAATTCCTGCAAACTTCACTTGGAGGGGGAATAGATGTGTAACTCTTGGAAGCTTGGAAGCTGCAAGGAATTTAAAGAATACCAAGGATGATAAAAGTGTGATGGATATGGGGATGAAGCTGGATTAATAGATGTTTGTATTTGTAAAGTTGGTATAGCTCTTTTGGTCATTGAAACATGTTGGTATAATTCTTTTGCACAGGTTGGTATTTGGTAATGTATAGACCTTTTGGTCATCTTCAAACTATAGATATGTGAATGTAAATGTCCTTTAAAAGGACCAACTCTTACATTGGTATAGCTCTTTTGGTCTAGTTCACACTGTTTATGTATTACCAACTATTTTCAAGTTGTGAATGCAATGAATGACAATTTACATAACTTTATGTTGTTATGTACTCTGTAGTTAGTGTCTTTGTTTTAAATGTTTATAAGTTTCAAGTTGGATGGAATGATGGGTGCATCGAGAATGGCCGATGGATGGTTCACAATCATCAAAACTCTTAGGTAAGCGGCTACATCGAAATGAAAACTAGAAGCATTAACAGAGCATTATCATTGACCAAATTTGTACATCAATTCACCAAGTTTGTCTTAACTGAGCATTATCATTGACATTCTCATAAACTTTCATAGCCATAAACAGATTACATAGATCCTTTAGTAGCCAGTTAATGTCTTTGTTATTCATGCAGACATGCAGTTGCAAAGTCTTAGTTCCCTTTAGTAGCCAGTTAGTGTCTTTGTTTTAAATGTTTATAAGTTTCAAGTTGGATGGAATGATGGGTGCAAACAATCTTAACTGATGAAGGTTCCTGTCTTCCCATATTCACATTTGCCATGCCAACTGATGGATGGTTCCTGTCATCAAAACTCTTAGGGCAATCACAACTTTTTCATAAACAAAGCATTAACAGAGCATTATCATTGACATTCTCATAAACTTTCATAGCCATAAACAAAGTACATAGATCCTATTACATAACCTTACTTCCCTAATGAACTTACATTTCACAAATCCCTCAATAATCATAAACAAAAACAGAGGGCAATCACAACTTTTTTTGCCCTCACTAATCATAAACAAAAACATAGGGCAATCACAACTTTTTTTTGCCCTCACTAATATTAACCAAAAACAAAGGACAACTGAATTCTTTCATTTAGACAATAAGAAGAAGAAACATCAACAACACAATGAGAACTAAACACCCAACCAGTAGACATATGAAAAATTTCCATTCTCTAGCACAATTGATTTTTAGTTGGGTAATCACTTCTTTATGTTCATTGATAGATTGTAGAAGACCTGGAATAACAACTATTGATCGAGGGCACATTGGGGGATCGTACCAAGCAAAGTAACGGCATCCGTCCTGTAACTCATTAAAATTAGAAAAGAGAAGAAATAAGGTGTATTCATTTAACCAGGGCTTTTTTTGCCCTCACCCAGAAAAGAAAAAAAACAAAACCAAAGATGAATCGCTCATCGGGTTGTCCATTTATAAACCCTAAAATAATGTTAAACACTTACATAGCCATAGTTTGGGCAGCCAAAAAATCTTCGACCAGGATTTGTAGCAGTCCATGCCGTCTTGAGCACACTACATTGACCACAATAGCAGCTCGCGTTTGACATGGCTTCTTGCTGGATTTTTCTTGTACAGAAAGAGAGAGAGAGAGAGAGAGAGAGAGACGAGGTAGAAGAAGAAGTGATATTGAAGGTTTCACAAGCTTCAGATTGTATATAATTAGGTTGGAAAAGACAATATTATCCAGCACGTGAATGAACATGTGCCACTTAACGTACCTTTGTAAACGGCAAGTGACGGAAGGGGGCACTATGAGACAAATGAAAACATTAGGCATGAACTTGAGAAAATTTTAACATTGGGGGGCATTATGGGATTGGGTGGTTACTTTGGGGTGATTTTCATATTTTGGCCTAAAATTTATCACCTAAACCTCTATCATAAATCTGGAGGTAAAACTATATCCTAAATCTGTTTTATGATTTTTATCTTATCAAATTAGTTTTAGGACTTCATCTTATCAAATTGGTTTTAGAATTTCATCTTATCTAATTAGTTTTACAATTTTTATCTTAAATTAATCGATTTTAGAAAAAAGATTTTTTTTTTACCATTTTGTAGATAACACATGGCTGCATAGACTCCCTTTGGAGCTTTAAGCATTTTACAGAAAGTCGCCACGTGGCAACATCGACTTATATTTTAGTAATAGTTAATATATTGTTTGGTCCCTGGACATGCTGTAAAAGAATGTTTTGGTCACCGGACATTAAAACAATCTAATGTGGTCCCTCAACTGGTTTTTTTTTTTTTGATCAATTTCCCCGCTACCACCGTTAGCGTTAGTTTTGTTGTCTGTTTTTTTAATTGACGAAAATGCCCTTGGTCCAAACAAGCACATTCGAAGCACATGATCTATATACCAGCAGATGTATATAACTCATACATCGTTAATTAGATAGAAGCCCTAACTGTTTCTCTCGGACATATCTTCTTCAATTCTCCACGGGTTTGTCATCTACAGGGCAATCGCGTGCCAAAACTCATGAAGGTGTTCCATTGTGTGATTGTAAGGTTCAAACTCTATTGAAGACTTCACGAACTTATAGTAACCCTGGCAAGCTATTATATGGATGTGGAAATTATAGTGAATGTATGTGTATGTTAAATTGACATTTTTTTCGTCTTGGCTCATTTTAAAAAAAGTTCTCGGTGATTCTGTTCGTTTTATCTTGGAAGCTATTTTCTTGGTGATTCTGTTTGTTTCAGCTTGGAAATTTTTCATGTAAGCTATTTTTGTGACTTTTGTTTTCATCTTGGAAATTATGTTTGTTATCACCGGTTCTGTTTCAAGGTTATGACTTCTGTTTTGTGTGTAAAGGTTATGTGCAAATGTTTTGACATATATGTTTATGTTTGTGTTAATGCAGAAAACAATCAAAGGTTGTGATTTATTTGAATAGGCAAATGATGCAAGTATAATGAGCTAAGATGTTGAATTGAAAGAGAAGTTAAACCAATTGAAATGTTAGGATATGTGTTGTTATAATTGTTTTGTTGATTTGTGTATATGACATTTGAATCCAAATGGTACAGTTATGTTGATGTTACCTAGAAAAGGGTGAATATGATATTATGAATTAGAACATACGTAGGGGATATCAATGGAGTTTTTATTTTAAGGTTCTATTAGGCTATGGGTTGCACATAGTAATAGAGTTTTCATATGTTAGGAGCAAATGGAATGAGTTGTTGTGAAAGCTGTGATCTTTGTTATGAGATTATGTTTGTTGCAAAATTGTGATCTTTGATGTTGATTAGTAAAACTGTGCAAAACTGTGTTTTCCAATTGGAATATTTGTTGCAAAATTGTGATCTGTGTTCACTTTAGATACCATGTTCACCAATAAATACACAGAGGTTTATGAACAACTCCAAAACCAAATTTTTGACTTCAAGTCATAATATATTACTAACATAACAATATGTTTCACATCCGAAAGCCCCTATCACAAAAGTTTATAAACAAGTACACAAGTACAAAAGTACTTGTCCATACAGCCTGAGATTTTTATATAACCATAATAACCATTTTTTTTTTGTCTAAAATAAATGTTATACCACTAGTAATGTACCCACCAAAAAAACATGTCCAAAAATAAGCTATACCCCAAGTAATTATCTCGATTACATAGTCATGGAATTTTTATACAACCTATCATGATTAGCGTTCCTTCAAAAGTTAGTCAGTTGAGTAGATGGAGGTGGGGTTGTGTGTTTGATGTTGCTAGGCCAACTGCATGTCTTGGAAATTGATTTGGTCTTTAAAATTGATTTGCTGAGACGCATTACATTTTTGTATTGCGGTTCAAAAATATCGGATTAAATTTATGAACCACAGTGCAAAAATTAATGCAATGAAATTTATGAACCGCGATTCAAAAATAGATTAGGAAATTAAACTTTGAACCGCGGTGCAAAAATTAATGCAATGAAATTTATGAATCACGATTCAAAAATAGAGTAGGAAATTAAACTTTGAACCGTTGTGCAAAAAATTAATGCAATGAAATTTATGAACCGCGGTTCAAATATAGAGTAGGAAATTAAACTTTGAATTGCGGTGGAAAAATATTATATAATTCATTTTTGCACCACGATACAAAAGTATAAATAACCAGTTTACGTCTTTCATTTTCTTCTTCCATCTCCTCCGTCATAACCTTTCTTTTTCCTCCTACTTCTCTGGCTTCGTCCTAACTGAAAAATCTTTCAACTCAGTACAGGTCGATCCCCATTTCGTTGTGCATAATCGTGATTTTCGAATCCAAAGTGTATTTTCGGAGCTGTTAAAGAAGACAATGATATTTTTTAAATAATATTTCAAAAAGTGATTTTTTACGGTTAAAAAAAAGGAATACGGACTTTTAAGGTTAGAAAATTTAGAAAAAAGTACCTGTTAGAATTATACCCAACTTTTTATAAATAACATTGCAAGAAAGTTGGTGTCCATTAAAAAAAATCTTGTGGTTGTGGATGACATTTTGTTGAGTAACGGTAACTATGGATTAGTTGTAGGTGCAAATTTAGAAATTCAAAAACAGTTCTCTAGCTTTTCTTGAATTGGAAAAAACTTTTAGTTGTATTCCTTTGGACTAACTAAAATGTCTACTGAATAAGTGAATATCAACGTAAATTAAGTACACAATCAAAAGGCAACACTATTCTCACTTCACTTTTCAATCAAAAGACTTCGTTATTCGATATAAAGAATATTATTATGTATAAATGAATTAAAGCAACATGTGGAGTGTTTAGTTAAGAAGTGTATTGAAAATAGTGTTGCTCAAAATTATATTACTCTTTTTTTCACCTAAAGAGTTCATATTTGAAAAATCTAATTATTAAAGGGATATTTTAATATTATTGAAATTAGTCATAATTACAAAATTACTTAATCACAAGTAATGTCTTTACAGTTTACAACATAAGTAGATGGTAAAAATGAAAGTTATATAAATTGTAAGTAAAAATTTTGAAAGGGAAATTTTCAAACTAGTATAGTGCATATACCACTTCAATTCATCAATTGGAACAATGAAAGTGATAGACTATATAAGTATATACTCCCTCCAGTTTCGGGTAAAAGTCTCTGTTTGAAAATTAAACTTTTTTAAAAAAAATAATACTTTTAGTAGCTTTCCTTCAATCTGGGTAAAGAATCCTTATTTGAAAGTCAAATTTTTTTTTTTTAAGAAAATGATACTTTTAGTAGTACATTAGTAATAAAATGATATTTTTATACCTTAATTTTTGAAAGTTGACTCTTTATGTAAAACATCGCAAAATAAAATTATGGACTCTATGCGTGGAACTGAGGGAATAATTAGTAATAAAATGATATTTTTATATTTTAAGTTTTAAAAATAGACCCTTTAAATAAAATATCTCAAAATGAAACAGTGAACTATTTGGTTGGAACGATGGTGGGAGTATATAGTTGGGAGGACAATGCCTAGGACGGTAACCAATGCATTGAGACGACTGCCAATGCCATGGCCCATGATAACAATGTATCCAGTCTGGTCCTTACAATTAAAATGATTATTTATATAGCCAGCTTGAATATATCAAATATGTGACCTGGAACAATATGACTGGCACTGATTTCTCCAAAAACTGACAAATAAACGCAAGAACAGCAGGCTTGTGCTGATATTGTTATTAATAGTATGTAACAACATTCAACAGGCTCTTGTTAAGACTTAAGACTAGTGGTCTATCAACATGAAGATGAGTTGCACTACTCTTATTCCTGAACGATGGCTGGAAACAACAAAAACAACACACTCATTGAAACTCTCCGTCACATTCTTTGTTGCATCCATTTTGTTGTCATAACAAAACCTATTTACATTGTCCGGCCATCACCCGCTTAGCTCCTATCCCACCGGAACTTGAAACGACTGTGGTCGATCGGAATATGAATACCCACATCTTATATCCTATTGATCACAAAGACGAGCTTAAACATCTTTAATCGTCATTGTCATTATTTACTAACTGCTGAAGAAGTTGAGCAGAGGTTATTGATCTTTATCGTGAGGAGAGATCTAGAGAGAGAGAGAGAGAGAGAGAGAGAGAGAGGGAAAGAGAGACATTCACGAGTAGAACTCGTAGTTCTTTGCTTGCAATATGATTGACCTTAGCCCACCAATGGGTGCCAAAATCATCAATAGGACACCGATTACTATGCATGTCTGAAAATTTAAGAATCAAAAGCACAAAAAATTAGTCGATTGCTAAAACTATGTGGAAGACAAACCTAGAGTTGGTTTTAGCTTACCCAATTGGCCAACCAAGATAAGCTGAATCTTGGCGGTTTATAAATTGCAAGCCACATGATGCAGGGGAGCTGCAAAAAGATACGGGTATAAAGAAATCAATTTTGATTATAGAAAATAAAAAAAAAGGATATAATTACAAATATGTGTGTGTTGTATAAATAGATTCAATTCCATTTTTCTCTTTCTGCAAGTGTAGCTTTGCACATATAACTTACATAATATGTTGTTGGGGCCAAAGCAAACCCTCCAAAGAATCCAAGAAGGCCACCAAAGAAAGGGAATGAGATGGCGACAAACATTGTAATTCCTGAGCAAATCACAAGGTTGGAAATGATTAATTTCTCAAGAACGTTTGTTTTCTCAATTAGGAGATTAATTCGTTGAGGATGGTAAATGCTTACCAACATATAATGTACGAGTAGTAAACCGGAGGATACCACTTGGCCGAAATTTCGCTTGCTTCACCAGGAAAGTCTCTAACATGTCAAATACTGGCATTGCGAAAATCTGCATGAATAGGTAACATTCCGCAACCACAATGATTAAAAAATAATAATATCTAAAGTTGCGTCCTGTGCTTGACAAATGCAGAATAGGAAGATGCGGATACCTGATAGCCTCCAACGACATGAATCACAACAAATAAGTTAGCAAGTGCAATAAGCCATTGGGGCTTCTCTAGAGTCATCAGAATGTTGTCGTCGACCGTGTTGCCAAACACATAGTACCCAGAAATTGCAACCGGGAAGTAGCATATGGCAACAATTATATACGCAACCACAACTCCTTTCCACATGGGCCCCTTGGAAGGTTTCTCGGGAGTTGAAGGAATTGTCGCTTGGATCTCCAGTACCACATTGTGGCCAGCGTAGGCAAATGCTATGTCACCCAAGGCAGTGAAGAAATTAAACACTCGTCCAGCTGTATCTTTGGCCCTTGGGGAATAGTCCACCTCTGCATGAATGCCCTTCTTGATTGCTGCCACCCAAGCAATGGTCGAGTAACTGCAAAAAGCTTAAGCTATAAGAGAATGTATTAATCAAGTGCCCACTCATGACTCATCAACATAGCAAATTCGAACATCAATATGTTTGAGTCTCCATTCAGTAGTAAACATCTCCTCACTTCAAAGTTGTTGAAGCAAGAACTTTGGGCGAGACTCAAGCCCCAATATAGAATATTGGCTTCTTTGAAAAGATCTTTTGATAGTTTAAAATAAAAACTACTCCCTTTTGTCTTCTTAGAAGAGTCAAACTTTCTATTTGGGAACTTTCAAGTCTGAGAGACCTGAGTCAACTAATAATTTTGTGTGTTCCCAAATTCACTCTTATCACATCAAACATCAAACTCAAAATGCAGTAAATTGTTTCAACTCTTCGATAAAGGGTATTTACGGGAAACTATTTTATTCCTTAAAAACGTTTAATTTCAGATGCAGACTTTTAAAGCAGAAGGGAGATGGCGGTTTCCCATTTTACTGAGAGTTTTTAGATATGAATTTTCCATGCTCTTTAAATGAAAACCAAAATTTCAGAAGGAAAAATAGTAAGAGAATTACGTCAGTGACATGATAGCAGCGGCGAGAGATACCCCAGAGATGGAGTTGAAGTTGGGAAGATGAGAGAGAACAAAGTGAACGGAGGAGAAAATTATGATGAAGTAGGTGGTCTTTAGTGGTTTGCAGGTAGGGCAAACCGATTGTTGGACTTTCAACAGTGATTTGCCTCCAGTTACCATGTAGACAATGCATGTACCAACTTCCACGATGAGCTGTTGAGGTACAACAATATAGAGCCCAAGCTTTTGCCCAAAAGCATGCTGGCCTAGCTCGTGGTACCTATCAAACCTCTTTCCAGGTACCATTTCATGCATCTCAACCATTTGCCATAGCGTGTATAAGGTGATGATCCAGGACATAATCAGTATGGTAATTCCAGGACCCCTGAAAATATTTGATTTATTTTATGAGATATCATGTCATAAAGCAATGAGAAAAATAAAATCATATATGAGATCCACATTTCATAACAAAATCATAAACGACGCCATCATCCTAAAGAAAGAGTATTTTATGAACTTAGTGTTGGCTATTCCTGAAAGATAAGAAAATTACTGATATAACTCGATGACAGGCACAAATATACTAATTATCACAGTTATATCATCGGCAAATCCATGCAACTTACTTAAGGAAGATGAAAAGTATTACAGTACATATTCGGGGAAATGCAATGAATATTTGGAAAATGTCATAACTTAATTAAGTGTATTTTAAAATCGTGGGTATTTAAACTAAAAAAAAGGTCAGTTATTTGAAAATGATCATTTGAGCAAGCTCAAATCCCCATGGTTAATGAACCCATTGATACAGAAGAAAAAAAAAAGAGACAAAAATATTAAAAATAAATAGAAATGGAAAGTACAATGGAGAAGCATAGGAAAAGAAACAATTATAAGAATCATCGAGTTATTCACCCATGCAAATAATAATAGTAAGGAAACAATCTCGAAAAGGGGGTTAAAAATACCATCCAAGCTCTGATAAGGCATAAGGAAGGCTAAGAACACCAGCTCCCACCATTGCGGTGACATTGTGAAAGGCAGAGTACCACCACTTTGCATTCCTCGAGGAAGTGATAGGAAGCCAATCATCGATGGCCTTCTGTTCTTGGGTTCGTGTATCCTTTTGTTGATCAGGATCCATTTTATCTTTCCAAGGAGAGAAAGGAAAATGAGACTGAAAGTCAGAAACAAGAAAAATAGATTCTAAAAGGCAGGACTCAACCTAATAAGAGAGTTGAGTCCTCTTTTTAAGCAGAGAAGAATGTTGAGTACTTTCCCGGATGCATTGGAATTGGATACATTGGAATTAAATACATACACAGAGATTCTAAAAAAGTGATTCTACGTCAAATCTTGACACGTTGATGACTTGCAATGAACAAGGCAATTTGTCGGCTGAGCTGTTATTTCTCTGCATAACAGAGAACTGAATTATGGACAACCATAAACTTAGCAAAATTAGTTACATTGAATCTTCAGAACAGGGAATGTTCAAATTTGAGTCTAATTAAAAGAATCTAAAATACCATGTAATTTTGACTATCCATATCCATACTATATATATATATATATATATATATATATATATATATATATATATATACGCTAAGATATGTCTCTTACAAATTAATAGATATACTATATATATATATATATATATATATATATATATATATATATATATATACTTATAAAAGGCTAAGATGTCTCTTACAAATTAATAGATAAACAAGTATATATATATATATATATTTTATGTATAAAAGGCTAAGATGTCTCTTATAAATTAATAGATAGACAAGTTTACCTCTTGACTTAATACATCCTCCATTATTTAATCAAGGACAATCAACGTAAAAATTTATACTACTTATAAAAGGCTAAGATGTCTCTTTAAGGGCGATAAAAGTAAAAATAATTTTACTCAAATAATCTTCATCTAATACCTAACCATCTATACTACTTATAATAATATAATTAATTAATATTAATCAATTATTAATTAATCTATATATATATTTATACTACTTATAAAAGGCTAAGATGTCGCTTACAAATTATCTATACTACTTATAAAAGGCTAAGATGTCTCTTACAAATTAATAGATGGACAAGTCTACCCCACGACTTATTACATCATCCATTATTTAATTAAGAGCAATATCTATATCTATACTACTTATAAAAGGCTAAGATGTCTCTTACAAATTAATAGATGGACAAGTCTACCCTTGACTTAATACATCATTCCATTATTTAATTAAGAGAATAAACGTAAAAATAAAAGGCTAAGATGTATCTTATAAATTAATAGATTGACAAGTCTACCCCTTGACTTAATACATCATTCATTATTTAATTAAGGGCAATAAACGTAAAAATAAAGGCTAATATGTCTCTTACAATCTAATAGATGAACAAGTCTACCCCTTGACTTAATACATCATCTATTATTTAATTAAGGGTAATAAACGAAAAAATAATTTTACTCAAATATCCTTCATCTAATACCTAACCATCTATACTACTTATAATAATATAATTAATTACTATTAATTTATTATTAATTATTATTATTAATACTACTTATAAAAGGCTAAGATGTCTCTTACAAATTAATAGATGGACAAGTCTACCCCTTGACTTAATACATCATCCATTATTTAATTAAGGGCAATAAACGTAAAAATAATTTTACTCAAATCTATATATATCTATATCTATACTATCTATACTACTTATAAAAGGCTAAGATGTCTCTTACAAATTAATAGATAGACAAGTCTACCCCTTGACTTAATACATCATCCATTATTTAATTAAGGGCAATAAACGTAAAAATAATTTTACTCAAATATATATACTACTTATAAAAGGCTAAGATGTCTCTTACAAATTAATAGATGGACAAGTCTACTCCTTGACTTAATACATCATCCATTATTTAATTAAGGGAAATATAAAAAAATAATTTTACTCAAATCTATATCTATATCTATACTACTTATAAAGGCTAAGATGTCTCTTACAAATTAATAGATGGACAAGTCTACCTTGACTTAATATATCATCCATTATTTAATCTATATATATCTATATCTATACTACTTATAAAAAGTCTACTTGACTTAATACATCATCCATTATTTAATTAAGGGCAATAAACGTAAAAATAATTTTACTCAAATCTATACTATTTATAATCTATATCTATATCTATATCTATATCTATATCTATACTACTTATAAAAGGCTAAGATGTCTCTTACAAATTAATAGATGGACAAGTCTACCCCTTGACTTAATACATCATCCATTATTTAATTAAGGGTAATAAACATAAAAATAAAGGCTAAGATGTCTCTTACATTAATAGATGGATAAGTCTACCCCTTGACTTAATACATCATCTCTTATTTAATTAAGGGCAATAAACGTAAAAATAATTTTACTCAAATATCCTTCATCTCATATCTATACTAAGATGTCTCTTACAAATTAATAGATGGACAAGTCTACCCTTGACTTAATACATCATCCATTATTTAATTAAGGGCAATAAACGTAAAAATAATTTTACTCAAATCTATATCTATACTATACTACTTATAAAAGGCTAAGATGTCTCTTACAAATTAATAGATGGACAAGTCTACCCCTTGACTTAATACATCATCCATTATTTAATTAAGGGCAATAAACGTAAAAATAATTTTACTCAAATCTATATCTATATACTAGAAAGGCTAAGATGTCTCTTACAAATTAATAGATGGACAAGTCTACCCTTGACTTAATACATCATCCATTATTTAATTAAGGGCAATAAACGTAAAAATAATTTTACTCAAATCTATATCTATATCTATCTATATCTATATAATAAAAGGCTAAGATGTCTCTTACAAATTAATAGATGGACAAGTCTACCCTTGACTTAATACATCATCCATTATTTAATTAAGGGCAATAAACGTAAAAATAATTTTATATACTTATAAAAGGCTAAGATGTCTCTTACAAATTAATAGATGGACAAGTCTACCCCTTGACTTAATACATCATCCATTATTTAATTATTAATAGATAAAAGTCTACCCTTGACTTAATACATCATCCATTATTTAATTAATGGCAATAAACATAAAAGTAATTTACTCAAATCTATTTCTATATACTACTTATAAAAGACTAAGATGTCTCTTACAAATTAATAGATGGACAAGTCTACCCCTTGACTTAATACATCATCCATTATTTAATTAAGGGCAATAAACGTAAAAATAATTTTACTCAAATCTATATCTATATCTATATCTATACTACTTATAAAAGGCTAAGATGTCTCTTACAAATTAATAGATGGACAAGTCTACCCCTTGACTTAATACATCATCCATTATTTAATTAAGGGCAATAAACGTAAAAATAATTTTACTCAAATCTATATCCTCTATATCTATATCTACTTATAAAAGGCTAAGATGTATCTTACAAATTAATAGATGGACAAGTCTACCCCTTGACTTAATACATCATCCATTATTTAATTAAGGGCAATAAACTTAAAAAATAATGGCTAAGATGTCTCTTACAAATTAATAGATGGACAAGTCTACCCCTTGACTTAATACATCATCCATTATTTAATTAAGGGCAATAAACGTAAAAATAAAGGCTAATATGTCTCTTACAATTTAATAGATGAACAAGTCTACCCTTGACTTAATACATCATCTATTATTTAATTAAAGCAATAAACGTAAAAATAATTTTAAAATAGAAGAATTTCACAACATCAATCGTTACTTCCCTTCTTCCCCATTTTCAAGATTTATCTCTTCAGAGACGGTGGAGCAGAGGCAATCGAGTAGAAGCAGGGAATTTATCTCTTCAGAGACGGTGGAGCAGATGCAACCGAGTAGAAGCAAGGAACGACATCCAAGTTGCGAGGTAAGCTTAGCTTGATTTTAATTGAAGCAGTCCTCTCCATACTTGTAACCTACTCGAGTCTTACATTGTTTCTCCCCAGCCTATGTGAGCACAGATGTTTGATGAAATGCCTCAATGTCTCGAGTCTCCATACTTAGAACATGAATATGTGAATTGATTTAACTCCCGATTGTATAGCCTATGTTAGAACCTGACTATGTGAATCCATGGTATTGAGAGTGGATGTGTTGTCAATTGATTATATTTATGTTACAAGCAACATAACCCGTTCATGGCTGTGATTGATACTTCTTCATGATGTTGTTTATTAGGCAGTATTTGCAGCTACTTGTTAAACTCAAACTGTTTTGCAACTTAAGAAGTCAGGTTGTCAGTCTTGGCGTGAGTTAGAATAATCAGACACCTTTACGTTCAATAATCATCCTTGAATCGATGTTTGTAATGTGGAAATCAAATTTTCAAATCATGCCAGCCTTGATGTTTGTAATCTATGAATCCCCAATGTTGCCTTTTTCTTGGCCATAAGATTAAAAAACCAACATGAAAGATAATTAAATGAATTAATTGCTTGTTGTTATTGTTGGTAACATGTTATCTCTAACATAGCCTTAACTTCTGATATGGAAACAAGTATTAGCCATAAAAATGAAAAGAAGCATAACAACGAGAAATTCATCAAAATTCACCTTTGGGAACAAGGGGATGCCATTGAGAAGGCACAACTGAGGGATAATGCAGTATAGTACGCAAGGGACTGCAAGAAGGGGCATAAACATGAAGAATCCATAGCACATATTCTGAAGAAGAGACATCATGGACACCCCGTAGACAAGAGGGCTAAACCTTGAGAGACCTACTTGAAGCAAACCAGATGTCCATTTCATCATCTGCACCATGGCATCCTTGATGTCAATGGTGGTGCATCCCAAGAAACAAGGCCTCTCAGGATATAGATACACAGATCTCCACCCTTTACAGTGTAAAAGATACCCTGTGAATGAACTCTCAAGCAGTGAATCGTAGGAGTAACCAATCTGTCATTGAAGCAACATGAATTATAAGGTCACTCTAAGAAATATTCGAACAATATGATGTACGAAAAGTGTTTATGCCATTCTGTACACAAATGAAAATTGATTTTAAAACGTGTCCTATGAAAAGATTTCACTAATGCTCTTTTTTTTTTTGAAGTTTTTGGTGCCTAATGCATGATGTTGTTTGAAATTTCATGTGCAAGACATGCACTGTATATAGTTTATCTTTGGGAGCTTGAGTATGATATATATGTTACTTGCCTCTTTACCCCATTTCGTGTTTACTTCATAGTCAAAAGATGCTAAAGTAATGGCCTCTTCTCTAACTACATCCAAGGAAATTTTCTTTCCATTAACAGCTTCTTCATTGCTACCTTTAAGTGAAGCAATGAACTTGCTAGATAAGCCAAAACTTTTTTCTGGCTTGTGAAAGAACGCATCTGTTAACAAAAACGGAAACAATATTATAAAAATGTAGAGAAAAAAAAAACTTGCAGTTTTTAGTTTGGTACTTGCTATTAAGCTTATATAAAACTAAACTAAGTTATACCATCAATGTTGCACTAGAGGCGCAAACGAAAAACAAAACTGGATTGTTTCTTCCATCAGATATAGATCAACATCTATCAATGGTGGTTAGAGTTTTAAGAGAAGTTTCCGACATCCTCATCAATGTAATCCGGTCTCTTCTGTGGACATCGATGTTTGTAATGTTTATCTCTTCACTTTCATCTAAAGCTCACACTCTACGGGTTGCCCAGTTATGTCCATTGCTTCATTATGATGGTAACTATTGTCCATTCCTTTTTTAATTAACATCTTTTAGTTTTGGAATTTTTCAGATATTTGACGAAGAAGCCATTGAAACAGCAAAGCTTCTTACACTGAGAGAAGGTTTACTAGTATGTTCAGAGTTGTAAGTTAGCTGAGATACGTAATCACCAGCATAGCTCTCTCCTGTTATAAAAAAATTCTTGGGGTTTTGTATGAGGAAATCTTTCTAACCGGTTTGTGACGAAAGTATAGAAGTCTATAGTTTGTGCGTTGACGCTTATGTAATCGATGATGCATTTGAATATGAAAAGCCCACTTCAACGAGGGGACTCCAAGAAGCGTTGGCCACCATCAATTTATGGGGGCTTTAGCTTTAGTTTTTGTGTTTAACTGGAAGGAGTGGGTGATTGTGCTCACCGTTGTTCCATGCATAGTCATTTCGGTAGTCTCTCCTTCACTGTTGACTTGAAAAGGTCCAAGTTCTTCCATGGCTCCATATCCAAGGGATGAGCATCCTGGCCCCTGCAGAGCGTAGGCACATGCATGAATTTTTTTACCTTTTCTTTCTTTCTTTATATTTTGCTATGCGAACAAAAGATAAGTAAAGGGCCATGCGAGGAGTTGGGAAATGATGGGAGGGATGGGTTGTAATAACGTCTGTCTTGGTAAGTGAAATCTTCTTGGCCATGAATATAACAAATGAAAATAATGTTGAGCAAGAGGATCAGAGGTTTACTGGAAGATTTCTGAGGAGACTCGGGCAAAGTAATAAAATAGTGTGCCTTTCATGCCAGTTTTTGGATCAACCGTCACATAGTGGTCAAAATCGATTCATTAAGGTTGTTACTGCCCTCAGTTATATTATTTTTCAGGTTTATTTATCTGCTACAGATTTTGAGTATATATTATTGTAATGTAACAGGTTGTATTCTATTTCTTTCTATGCAACTTGTGAATAATCCAATTTGTGAGGGAACTGGAACATCAGGAAGATTCTGCACTGTTGAGAGGCCTAATTCTCCTTATGTAACCCCATCAAATAAATGTATTCCGTCCTGCCGTTCAAATCAAGTACTAAGCCTGAACTGTAGCTGTGCACATCCATACATAGGAACCATACACTTCCATTCTTGTTCCTTCTCGAACTTGGGGAACTCCAAATACTTGATCTCCAAGCTTTTATTTCCACAGAATTCTCACAATCATGACCTCGAGCAAGAACTCCTTCGGTCAATATAGGTTCAATCAAACAAACAATCGAACACCTTGCTAGCCTTCCGTAAATCTTGAATAAAACTATAGTTACTTTCCGGTTACTAAATAGTGTAATCCTTCCGGTCAAGTTAAACTAATAGAAAGGGTTATGATTTATGTCTATATATACCTTGATCAACCAAAGCATGCTAAGTTATGCATGTACTTTTTCTCAACATCTATTTCCATGTTGAACTTTCAAATGTTATGCTTTCAAGTTTCAGCACTCGCGCACACATCTCAATCAATTTTACCTCTCATATAGAAATTACATACATGAAATTACATACATGAAAAGAAAAGAGTCATCAAATGTTGGGATAATTGTCTTTTTTTCGAACATCTATTTCCATGTTGAGCAAAGGATGCAAGTCTCAATCAATTTTGGTAGAAATTACATACATGTGTTGGGATAATTGTCTCGTGCTCGTGCTACTAATAGTTGAGTGGACTTTATTCTTTCTCTCATAAGAGAAAGCGAAACCACGATTAGACGAGCAATCCTTTTGGTAAGATGCACTAGAGTCTAAGCAAAACATATTCATCTCAATTGTATGGAAGTTTTAAATGTGATTTTCATTCCTACATTTTTCTAATGTAGCTTCCTAGGGCCTCGAGAATAACAGTGGTAGCATTCTATAGTTAAAAGGAGCAAGATGGTTCACGTTTAAAGAGATAAATAAATACTCACATAGTTTTTCAGGCGGCAACATCATCGGATCTGGAAACTATGGGCATGTAAGGCATCTTTTTTTTTTCTTTTCTTTAACTGGAATGTATATGCATGTGAATTCCTACCACCTAATTGTCAACTAAGCTTCAAAACATGTGATATAAACATATAACTTCGCTTTTGATGTTTGTAGCATGTACTTGTATGAAGTTACTTTTGATTTTTGAACTTCGACACTAGATCGAACAGATAAACCTCTTATGCTTTTGGAATAACACTTCCCTCGGTCGTTTCACACTTACCTAAGTGATACTCCCTCCATTCGGGTAAAGAGTCTCCATTTGAAAGTAAAACTTTTTAAGAAAATGACAATTTTAGTAGTCTATTAGTAATAAAATGACATTTTAATGTCTTATTTTTTTTAAAGTGGATTCTTTAAGTGAAATATCTCAAAATGGAATAGTGGACTCTTTGCCTGGAACGGAGGGAATACATTTGATCTTATTCTTTGCCCGACCATATGTTCTATGTTGATCTCCATTAATAGATTGTTGAAATGGAAAGGATGAGGAGTTGGTGATATTTTGTTAAGACAGATCTTTACCTGACCAAATTGTCGAAATTGTAATTACTTCTATTGATAAATTTGTTATATCAGGAACATATATATGCACTATCATAATTCTTGGGGAATTAACTGCTACACAAAATTGTCTTTGCCTAAACTAAGTCAATTTTTTTACTCACAGCCCCCTTAATCGAGAAGTCAGATCAATGAACAAGTCCTTTCTACGAGGAATGGTTAGACCACCCATTGGATGGTCAAACCCAAATTCTTTTCCGCTTGACCTAGATGTTCCGGAAACAAAGGTTTGCTCAAGATTGATCTGCAATATTCTTCGATTGCCTATTTTTCTTTAATTTGTCGTTCAATAAGATCTTTTTTTTTTTTTTGGATCTTGACAAGTGCAAGTTCGCATGTGCATTATGGAGCTGATTATAGTTTCTATCTGAACTTATGAAACTGTGGCGATCCTTCACCTTTTCCCCTATATTGTTTGAGAACCCAAACCACTGCAAGTGGTTCCCCATATAACTTCTATATTCATCATCCACTGGTGTAACGCCCCAAACTCGGGTCCCACTACATGGGCCCACATCTGGCCACATCACTACAAATTCAAACTTAAATTAAATACTAAATTAAAACGATATCTAACTAAAATTACAAAAGTCTCCAATTAAATACAGTCATCCAAAATAAAATTTGGAACAAAGTCTTCTAAAAATTCATCTGTCTTCATTAACTTCCAACACATATAATATTTATAACCTAAAAAGCTTGATTCTTCGCCGGTATCCTCTACCTCAAACTTAGTCTTTAATTTCGACCTGGAAGAAGAGGATTGTGAAGGGTGAGCGAACAAATCTCAGTAAGATCATACGTCGCCCCTCCGGTTTCTAAGGAGGGGTGACTCAAAGAATAATTAGGATATATGTAAAACAGAGTTTTAGATATTTGACAACTTGTGAAAATCAAAGATAAGTAACGAAAGGCTTAAAAATCTCTTTTTAAAAAGGAGAGTTTCAAACAGAACAAATATGGATCAAACAAGTTTGTCATTACTGACTGTCCCATACCAGCCAGTAATAACCGAATATCAAAATATTTATTTAGATCACATAAGGGTCTTTTGACCAAGAACCAAATCCCCCGAAGGGTACACAAATCCCCCGTAGGGTACACGAATCCCCCGAAGGGTACACAAATCCCCCGAAGGGTACACAAATTAAGGTATATCCGGATAACCGTACTCACAGGCCAAGTGGTGCAAATTTCAATTATTTCAAATGTTGTCACGAAAATCCTCGTGACGGGTTATTCATACTTAGTGATCATAAATAATTTCGAAAACATAAATAGTACTGTTAATGTACTATTATCAAACATAAATAATATCAAAGTTCGTCATTTTCAATATCAAGGAGCATACCGACAAAATTTACGAATACAAATAAAATTTCTCAATAACAAGATATTTCATAAAAATCAGAGTAGACATGAAAATTTGCGAAAACGAATGTGTAACGAAGATATTCAATAACACAAACGACGGAGTCAAAGCAACTACCGACGCGAAGTCGGGCATGGCAAAAGAAAGAACGAAATTCAAGAATAGCGGAAGCCTAACATAAAAAGTATTTTTATACTTTTTCAAAATACCTAAAAGAAACGTAATCCTTTACCTCGTTAAGGTGTGCTCACAACAAAAATCTCGAACCGCAAATTGAAGCCTTAATTCGTCTTGTCCAAATCTAATTAAAATATAACACAATCACTAAACTAAAAATATATATATACTAACCAAAACCTATTAATTTAAATAACAACAAATATAATAATACTTTATTAAATAATTTATTGTTATTATTATTATCTTATTTATTTAATATTGTGATTATTTAATTTTTAACTCAAACACATATTAATCACACACACCGAAACACGCACAGAATACACACACACACACCAAGCACACAATTGTAAAGTCAAACCTAAAATATATATATTGAAGTGCACCGAAATATCAGGCCCAAACAAGTAAAAGTGTACTCCGAAGTTTACTTGGAAGCTTGGGCGGAAGAAGGAGACAAGCCCAATTCATACTTGAAGCCTGGAGGCCCAACATGATTTCTATAAATAGCAGGCAACCTCCTATGAAGAAGAGGTAACTTTTCATTATAGACTTCATTACAATTTCTCTCTTCTGATTATATACAAAAATACTGATTATCACACCTGAGGGTTATGGGGGCCACCCCCACCCACTCACGGTGCTTTATTTTACAGGTAAAAACATGCCAGATATCCTACCGCGACTACTACCGTCGAACACGACGCCACCTTCGGCACCCCGGACACAACACGACAAGATCACCACACTTTTTGCGTGATCAGTTTGGTTCCGTTGCCGGGAAACGAAAAACACTCCGTTCAAAGGGTGCCGGAATACCACCGAAAACACGCCTCGAAGAAGCCGTGAACTAGCCGCTTCTTCATCGTCCAAACCGCCTCGCCCGGCACCAATCACCACGGCCTTCATCTCCGGCGACTACATCTTCTTCAACCGCGAATCCTTCCGCCTCTTAAACCAAGAGTCGATGACTAAGACGCTCTATTCGAACAAGCCCGCTGCCGCCGCCTCTCCCGTAAGAAAAGCACCACCCCAAAATCCCGTCTTCTTCCTTCACCCGATTCCGGCCCAAGCAATCCAGCCAACCCAGATCTTCTCCGGCGAACTAGCCGGCCCCGCCATCTTCAATACCACCAGCCCCCTCTCTCCCACAAACACTGCTGCCCTTCACTTCCAGCCTTATCCTCTCCACCGAAATGCCACACCCCTAAACCCGCCGACAGAGGCAACCTGACTCTCTAGCTGCCATCTCACACACCGACCTGCAACGATCAACAAATAAAATCGATCAATGAATTGGAAAGTGGCTGAAAGCTGCCCTGGCCCACTCGGCCTCCTTCCGATCACTGATTTGGCGTGTTTACGGCTTGGCGTGCACGGGCCAAAATCGCCATTATTTCTTACATTTGCAGGTCTTCCACGAACGAGTCAATGACTCTGTCAGGTGGCGTTGCTCCAAAACCTTCTTATTATATAATGTTTAATATTGTCCACTTTTTCATGCAAACATGTCACTATCATTCATTATCACACGCCACCATTACTTTCCAGTCCAAAGTTTTATCAACTTGTTGACTTTTTTGGCTAAAATGTGCACATGCCGTCTTCACCATTTAATCATCATACGTGGATATGCCAAACATCATAATGTAATAATAATAAATTAAATGGGGTTGAATGAGTTATATTAAACATATATTCTTAGGTAGATAGATGTTTTTCACCAATATATGTCATTTAAATACAAAAAACTAATGTATAGAATGATTGAAAATTATTTATCGAATTAAAATTAATTGCCGAGATGAAATTTATTTGCCGAATTGAATTAATTACCGAGCTGAAATTTATTTGCCGAATTTGAATTAATTGCCGAGATGAAATTTATTTGCCAAATTGAAATTAATTGCCGAGCTAAAATTTATTTGCCGAACTGAAATTATTTGACGAACTGAAAATCTTTAACGAGCTGAAATCATATGCGGAGCAATCACATCACTTAATCGATTAGATGAAATATATATTACCTCGTCAAGTATGATTTATTATACGCAACTATTTGACAACAGCACGTTCTAGCGCTCCCCGTAGCGAGTAAAAATATTTTCTTATAAATTTGACAACGTTACTCTGATCAAGTGTACACGGGCTCGTTAGCCTCATTAATTTAGTATTATATTATTTAACTTTTGTCGGCATAGCGTGACAATTAAGTGTGATTCGAGCTCCCCTACTGATGAGAAACATAAACATGCAAATTTAAATATATTTATGCCGAGCTAACTACTTGCTCACCATACCAAACAGTTATAAAAAATTCCTCGCTTAGAGCTCGCAAATCGCTAGTTTCAATGTTACTAGCTCGAAATAGCATGTTTAGTCTACTTATCATATGTTAATATGACGCATGCATTCTCTAAAGCTTCACACTCAAATACTTGCATCTTATAAATTCATCGTATCTTTTAATAGCGCGACGTGTCGCCGCAATGATTAATTTACTATTCTCGCACAATAGGTTCATATTCAAATAATTTTATCTTATATGATCAATATATCTGGATTATGACAAACATTGTATGCTGAAAATATGAATGACGAAAACGTGATTTCTGCCTATACAAAGATGCTCCTAAAAACTTTCAGGTACAAAATACAAAAGTACATAGCCTCGGCAACCACGACCAATAAACGCGAGTCGCTCCTCTACAAACTATTATGTGATTAGTTACTGGTTACGTGCCTATCGAACCTCGCCGAAGTTAATAACAATCATTAACTAGGGGCTGGGTAATCGAGGAACCCACAAGCTCGAAGTTCGGATATGCCGAAGGCCGCCGAGCCCATATTATTATTATTCACATGCTGCACGCCACGCCAGCCTGAAGCTCGGCCGACTATGCCTAAGGCCGCCGAAGCCCATATTATTATTATTATTCACGTGCCTGCTCGACGCCACGCCGCGCTGTAGCCGCGCTGCATTATGCTCGCGCCGAGCCCATATTATTATTATTCACGTGCTCAGCACGCCACGCCAAGGCTGCAGCTCGCACTCGATTATGCTTAAGGCTGGCCGCCGAAGCCACTACTACTATTATTATTCACGTGTTCTGCACGCCACGCCAAGCGCTAAAGCTCGCGCTGATATGTCATATGTTAGGCCGCCGAGCCCATAATATTATTATTCACGTGCACATGCACGCCACGCCGTGCCTCGATCATGCTCGTGCCTTTCAGCTCGAGCCTCGATTATTATTTCTTGCGCCGAGCACACTTCACTCGCGCCTATGCTCGAGCCGCGGATCATATTTCATACATGTGCACTCTCGAGCTCTACCTTGTCCTCCTCGCCGAGTCTACTCGCGGTTGAGTCATAACCGCCTACCTGCGCTTATGCTCCCCACTGAAGTTTACTCGGCCGAGCTCTACCTTGTCCTCCCGCCGAGTCTACTTGCAATGAAGTTGTACACCGCGCCTACTGCGCTTAGTTCTCCCTCGCTTCCAAAGCTACACTGGCATTATTACCTTCATATAGTGCTCCAAATTAGCATCGATTACTTTCTAAGACGAGCTTCTACGAGTGTTTGGCACGTTACGCTCCACTAGCCCATTTCAAGACCGCATTGTCTTGCCATTTCGAGATCGCATTGTCTCGCCAAAAAACAAGATCGCATTGTCTTGCCATTTTGAGATCGAATTGTCTCGCTAAAAACAAGATCGCATTGTCTTGTCATTTTGAGATCGAATTGTCTCGCCAAAAAACAAGATCGCATTGTCTTGCCATTTTGAGATCGAATTGTCTCGCCAAAAACAAGATCGCATTGTCTTGCCATTTTGAGATCGAATTGTCTCGCCAAAAACAAGATCGCATTGTCTTGTCATTTTGAGATCGAATTGTCTCGCCAAAAAACAAGATCGCATTGTCTTGTCATTTTGAGATCGAATTGTCTCGCCAAAAACAAGATCGCATTGTCTTGCCATTTTGAGATCGAATTGTCTCGCCAAAAACAAGATCGCATTGTCTCGCCATTTTGAGATCGCATTGTCTCGCCAAATACGAGATCGAATTGTCTCGCTAAAAAACGAGGTCGCATTGCCTCGCCAAAACGAGATCGCATTGTCTCGCCAAAACAGTCGCATTGCCTCGCCAAAACGAGATCGCATTGTCTCGCCAAAACGAGGTCGCATTGCCTCGCCAAAACGAGGTCGCATTGCTCGCCAAAACGAGGTCGCATTGCTCGCCAAACGAGATCGCATTATCTCGCCCAATACGAGATCGAATTGTCTCGCTCATACCTATCACCCTCCCTGACGCCGAGGAGAGGCCAGCTCCTAGCGCCATGCATATACTCCTTGAGGCCAAGATACCTAAATACCCGCTGCAATTGCAGATCCACATGAGCATGTCATACACATGCATCATCCATTCATCATTGCATAAACATAAAAACATGCTCCTATTTCTTCTCTCTCTCAAAGGTCCTCGCCACGCCGAGGATAAATCTTATTATGGCCTTACGGCCGATTCTTTCTCGAAGGTCCTCGCCACGAGGATAAATCTTATTATGGCCTTACGGCCGATTCTTCTGAAGGTCCTCGCCACGCCGAGGATAAATCTTATTATGGTCTTATGACTCGATTCGAAGGTCCTCGCCACGCCGAGGATAAATCTTATTATGGTTTCTTGTGGCTCACCTCTTCCGAAGGTCCTCGCCACCGATGATAAATTTTATTATGGCTTTATGTCAAGACTACATATCTTATTTTCATGCCTATACTTGCTTGCCGAAAGTTCACCCGCCAAGGCTCAAAAGTCGCCTACATAAACTCTTCTAGAATTCAAAGCAAAATCTCAAAACCTCATCACACAAGAAGCAACTACGAGCAGATTATACCCTTACCTCGATGTTAGCCTCGAGGGCTAAGGAGTAGGGGCTAACAAGTGCACCGAAATATCGTGCCCAAACAAGTAAAAGTGTACTCAAGTTTACTTGGAAGCTTGGGCCTAAGAAGGGCCCAAGCCCAATTCATACCGAAGCCCGTGAGGCCCAACATCGATTTCTATAAATAGCAGTGCAACCTCCTATGAAGAAGAGGTAACTTTTCATTATAGATTTCATTACAATTTCTCTCTTCTGATTATATACAAAGATACTGATTATCACACCTGAGGGTTATGGGGGCCACCCCCACCCACTCACTTGCTTTTATTTTTACAGTAAAAAACATGCCGATATCCTACCGCGACTACTACCGTCGAACACGACGCCACCTTCGGCACCCCGGACACAACACGACAAGATCACCACACTTTTTGCGTGATCATATATATATATATATAATAGTCTAATTGATACCAATCAATATATATCCTACCCACTTGGAGAGTATTACTTATGTTATTGTAATCAATTGGTTCGATTGGTTCGCACCATTAAATTTACATGAGTTTAGTTATCGGTCCGAGGACAAATTTCCATCATACTATCATCGAGACAAATGATCACAAAGTTTTGGGTAGGATTTGACTGTCAAGAAATTTTAGGCCAAACAACACTAAAGGTGCAGAACAATATATATATAATTTGGATTTATTAATCTAAGTCTCCCTTATGCTTGTTGGATTGGTTTGGCGGACATACCTCGGAAGTGGAAAATCCGCCGCCGCCTCTTGCTCGTTCTCTCTCTCCAAAACCGGCAGCCGATAGCTTTTCCTTTTTTTTTTTAATTGCTGGTAAGGGTTTTACCTCCCCTCTCACTCTATTTATACATAACCCTAATCGAAAACCTAAAGTTAACTGGGCCCAAAAAATTAATTTAGTGATATTAATAAATGATTATAATTAAAGTCTAGTCAAAAGTGGGCCAAGCCCGACTCAATTCAATTAATTACTAAATAGATCTAAAACGATTAATTAGCCCGATTTAAATATAATCTTAATTATCAAAATTTAATATTTTTCACGTAAATTATCAGGGTATTACACTCTCACCTCTTTAAAAGAAGTTTAGTCCCTAAACTTACGTACCAGGTCAAACGAAGAGTTTGGGGTGCTTCTCCTTCATTTCTTCCTCAAGTTCCCAAGTAGCTTCCCTCTCGGTGTGATTGCTCCATTGAACCTTGACATAAAGAATGATTCGCTTCCGAAGAACTTGATCCTTCCGATCTACAATTTTAATAGGCTGCTCAGCGTAACTAAGATCCTCTCTTAAACGGAGCCGCTTTTATACCGATCACATGGCTCGGATCCGGGGCATACCGCAAACATTGAAACATGGAACACGTTGTGCACCCCCCGACAAGATCGGTGGTAAGGCTAGTCGGTATGCAACTTCTCCGACTTGTTCGAGCACTTCAAATGATCCCACAAATCTCGGACTTAGCTTACCCTTAATTCCAAATCTCATAACTCCACGCGTAGGGGAAACCTTGAGGAAAACATGATCCCCTACTTCAAATTCAAGTTCACGTCGACGTTTATCGGCGTAGGACTTGTGACGACCCGACCCAGATCCCAAGACGAGATCCCAAGGTCGTGCCGTCAGGACAAGCTAAGAGACAGACAAGCACCTGCTAAGCATAATGGTGCGAGTCAAAAGATGAGCCATCAAGCTCGAAACAGAAAGGTAAAGCCATAGCGGCGAAATGAACCAACAAAAACTAAAGCCTGCGGAAGCAAAAAAAAACGAAATGGGACCCGAGCTAACAAGCTCCGAAATAAAAACAACCAAAGAGATAGTAAATCTCTCGGCCCAAAAATTCGACGCACGTGACGCAACATTAGACACGCGCAACAAACCATCGGCAACCAAGGGCCGGCAACTAACAAAATCCCAACCTGATAAACACCACTCAACGGCTACAACATGCCGGAGGAACAATTCAACTACAACAATATAATATCAAATACCACCAACCAAGATCTCACGACTAAAGCTGTCGGAGGTAAGAACAACAATAACACAGTACTAGAATTAACGAGCCACACATGCTCGAAATGACAACGGGAGTAATTTCTAAAGATATAATAGCTCGGCTATACTAGCCGGCTCCCAAATACACCACAATAATATACTACTATAATCTACCCAAGTAAAGTCTACATAACTTTACATCCGTGTCTCACAAATAAATAACATCATTAATATTAAATAACTCCAAGCTTATAGTCCGGAAGACCACCTGCTAGAAATCGCTATCCAAGTCGCCGCTTACTAACGGGATCACCGCACACACTAGGGAAAACAACCACACGGGTGAGTCATAATGACCCAAGAAGTTACTACATGCAAGCGTATGGCATATTATGTCATGGCATGGCATAATGCATAAGCATATAAAAATCATGGTATCATACTAGTATACCAACAATAAACATGCACTTAATTACCCAAGCACATCATCTCACATAAACCACGTAGCATAATGTTTTTCATTTAAATACTCATAATTAAACATGTGTAACACGACACGTAAATCGAACCGTTACAACCAAATTCGGGTCCAACACCCAACCAAACTTACCATGGGATTCATCCTTAATCCAAAATCCGGGTTCAATACCCAACTAATCATACCCTGGGGTTTCGTCCCCAAATAATCACAACTCATCAGTTTTCCTTTTGAGTACTCGTTACATTCATCCAACTTAGGATGAGAAATGAGAAGCTCGATGTCAAGCTAGATGGCATAACTCGAGATCACATCCCACTATTGGCCAAATAGTGAGGAGAAAGGGAACCAATGCAACGATTCATAGCGATTGTTTCCAAAGACTATGAATCGTCCCATTGCCGACACAACAACCAAACCTGCCAGCTGGACTTAAACCAAAATGCTCAAGTAGGTATTTACTTGCATAAACCAATGAGACCAAGTTCATTAATATCGGGCTCATTAAATCATGTAGGACATAATGCTCTACAACATCTCATAAACCATGCACATATTTGCATATAAACAAGTAGGACATAATGTTCTACAACATCTCATTAACAATGCATATATTTGCATATGAACAACATATTCAACTAACTTACAAGTTTAGTTCAAGAACCACATATTGAGGTACTCATTATTCCTCAAGTCATCACTCAAATCAAAGGTAGCATATAAGCTTAATAAATCATAATGTGAGGTCTACAATAATCCTCTACTCAAAATCAAACCAAAGACTACTACGTTAGTCTAAGAATATCCACAACTCAAGACTTAATATTTTAGTCTTTATTTTAAGTTCACCGGACTCAATCATAGTCCTAATCGTCATACATGATCGACATCACTAATTCCATACTCAAGAACATCATGACTACTCCGTAGTCACTTTCTCACAAGTGCTTTTATATGCACGAAACCAAAATCCTTAAGGAGAGAATTCTTTCTTAATCTTCTCTTAATTATACTCGTGACTACGTGGGTCTCTATTGTCCCATGCTCTAACAAGCATGCTCAAAAATATATTTCTAGTAAGTCTCCATAACAGGAACGTCTCAATTGGACACAAACCCAAAAACCAGGTGTGCACGAACATAACCCAAACAAACCCAAACATTGTAGGGTTTCAACCCAAGGCTCATTATCATTTTATTGGCCTTATAACGACTCCGTTGAGTCTTACTACTACATTTCATTCTTCATGTGTTTCATAAATCCACACTTTAATATCTCATTAAAGTTTATAACAAAATCCCAATATTCATTCGGGCTTGATTCCCAAGCCTAAAAATCCATAAAGTTCATCATAATTATAATTCCATTTAAAGTTTGGAGACTATGCATTTCACAACATTAATCAAACGAAATCCAATCGTCGTAGGATTTCAACCCAAGTTCGTTTAGCACATTATCGAACTTATAATGACTCCGTTGAGTCCAATCTAGACTTTCCAAAAATTAGGGCATAGAAGCATGGGCTTCAATATCCCCCCTATGTTCATAACTATCACCAACAACCATATTCCCAAGTTCATTGAACTCACATAAACCCAACAAATCACTTATCAATGCATCATAGAACAAATTGGCAAATTTGTGCATAAACTCATTTAACCCACTTTACCAATCATACTCACCAAAACATGAATAAATCATATAACATGGATTAATACACTATACAATACATATATATAACATATTAATCAAGATTAAAATCATGCTCATAAGCCAATTCATCATTTGGGCAAAATCCACTTCCAAGTATCTTCACCAATCATGCTCATAAACATGAATTAAATCATATAGCAAGGATTAATACACTATACAATACATATATAACATATTAATCAAGATTAAAATTATGCTCATAAGCCAATTCATCATTTGGGCAAAATCCACTTCCAAGTATCTTCACCAATCATGCTTATAAACATGAATTAAATCATATAGAAAGGATTAATAGACTACTTTACATATGAATTTCATACTAATCTAGGTCTCACATAGGTTCATCCAAGATTCTTCATCAACTAGAAACCTAGGGTTCATGGCATCTCTACAAGCCCTAGAAATTGCACCCATTGACCTCACTTAGCAAGATGATTGTTTTCCCTAGGGTCAATGGGGCCAAAAGAAAGAGGAAGAGAGGTAGAAACTTACCTTGGTTCAGCACCTACAAGTCAAAATCCCGAAATTCTTGGTGGGGGTGTTGTTCTCCTTGACCTCCTCTTCAAAACTATGGTGTAGATTGGGGGAAGAAGGTCCCAAGCTATGGCCTCCAAGATTGAACCCTCAAGAACCCTAGAAATCTCCTCTCTCAAGCTCTCTAAGGTGTCTCCCACGTTTTTGTGGAGTGGTGGCTGAATACGGGAGGCTTAATGAAGTGTTGGTGGTTTATATATGATAGAAAGTAAGTGGGATTAGTTTAGGTGGGTGGGGTTGTTTCTCTCTAATTAGCCAACTTAATCCACCTATAAAACACCAATAGATGGTTAGGACATGTCTTAGGTTAGTTAGGAGGGTTTAGGATTAGTTTAGGATGGGTTTGGGTGGGGATAGTTTGGACAACTTGGAAAAATCATCAAAAATTCCCGTAACAGGGCACAGCTATGATGTGATCGCATGGTTCCTCTTCCATGCGAGCGCTTTGATAATTCCGATTATTTCAATTTTACGCTTCGCCCGCTCGTTTGTGGTCCTTCCCGCACACAACCGCAAGCCGTAAAGCTTCGAAACGGCCTATAATTGAACCCTTAAAGTCATCATACTCTTAGCTAAACAAAACAAGTCTCAAACCATCCTCAAAGTAGGTCTAGAACCCTCACAACAACTCCCAAAACAACCCGGTGCGAAACCGACGCAAGGCGCGACATCTCGCTAACGAAACGTCGAATGAAACCACAAACCGATGGGAAACAACCCATGGTTATTAACACTTCAAAGGGCTATAGAATAGGCTTGAATGCCTCTCAGAAGATGAACAAAAAATAGGAGAAAAGGACTCCCGAAGGGCGAGATGATCTCCCGGCTCAATCTCAAACTACGCGATAAGGAGAATTGCTATCCCCGGAGCGTCGAAACTTCACGAGACTTAAGGAATGCATCCAACTAGATGTCTAATGCATCTAAACATGTTATTTAATCATCATGTAAAGATCTAGGACTAAATCGAGGTCAGGAACACAAAACCCGAGTAAACTCTCAATCGCGTCGCATTTCGACTATCGTCGAGTTACGACTTGTGACTTTAGCAAGTCCACAACTATATGGCATGTCTTAAAAGTATTTTGGTCTTAATGTGATCTCTCATACACATCTAGACTCTCTCACAAACCCAACGAGCAATCAACCAAAGAAGAAATGCGAGCATTGCACGCAATTCAAGCTAACCGGGAATCGGGGTCTTACAGACTTCTGTCTACTCTGAGCCGTTAACATTCTCTTCTTAATCAGTTGTACCTTCTCCGAGGTAATCTGTACCAATCAGTCCCAACAATTTTCGTCTCTACTTCATCCCAACATGTAGGTGTACGACACCTTCTTCCATATAATGCTTCGTACGGCGCCATACCAATGCTTGCATGGTAGCTGTTGTTGTAGGTGAACTCCACTAGGGGTAAATGATCATCCCAATTACCCTGAAAGTCTAAAGCGCAAGAACGAAGCATATCTTCCAACGTCCTGAATGGTCCGCTCGATTGGCCGTCTTGGCTGCATGCGGATGAAAGGCCGTACTCATACTCAAAGTGGTGCCCAAAGCCTTCTGCAAACTACCCCAAAACTTTGATGTAAACCTGGTGTCACGATCGGACACAATCGAGACTGGCACTCCGTGTAACCTGACAATCTCATCTACATACATCTTGGCCAATTTCTCCAACGGGTCATTTATCCTGAAGGCTAAAAAGTGTGCCGACTTCGTCAAACGGTCCACGATAACCCAAATGGAGTTCTTTCCTTTTAATGTCTTCGGCAACCCCACAACGAAGTCCATAGTTATATGTTCCCACTTCCACTCGGTATAGGCATTGATCAGCGTAACAATCCTCCTGCCTCTCGATGTTCACACTTCACTTGTTGACACACAAGACATTTGACACGAACTCGCAATTTCTCGCTTCATATTGCTCCACCAGAAAGTGTCTCGCATGTCCCGATACATCTCTGTGCTCCCAGGATGTATCGCGAATCTTGAATTGTGGGCTTCTTCTAACACTTCCCTCTTTAACTCTGGATCCGATGGAATGCAGACTCTCTTACCAAAACGTAAACTACCATCCCCTCCAAGTCGAAAGTCAACCTGAGCTCCAATCTTTACCCCTTCACAAATTTTTACTAACTCTGGGTCAATTTTCTGGGCAGTTTTGATCCTCTCTAGCAAGGATGGCTGAAGACTCAATCGTGCCAGATAACCTTTGCCTCCCCTTACTCGAACTTCCAAACCCAAATTCTCGATATCCTCTAAAATGCTCTTCTCCTTTGTTAACATCATTGCCAAGGTTCCCTTGCTCTTACGACTCAAAGCATTCGCCACTACATTGGCTTTACCTGGATGATAGAGAATGGTGCAGTCGTAATCCTTCAATAACTCCAACCATCTCCTCTGCCTCATGTTCAATTCCTTCTGAGTGAAAATGTACTTAAGACTTTTGTGGTCTGTATATATTTTGCAAGTCACCCCATACAAATAATGTCGCCAAATCTTAAAAGCAAACACTACCGCGACTAACTCCAAGTCATGGGTTGGGTAGTTTCTTTCAAAGTTCTTTAATTGCCTCGAGGCATAGGCAATCACCTTCCCGTCTTGCATCAATACACAACCCAGACCTTTCAACGACGCATCACTGTAGATCACAAAATTCTCCGAGTCCTGAGGGTAAAGCAAGAATTGGGGCTGACACCAATCTTTTCTTTAACTCCTCGAAACTTACCTCACACTCCTCTGTCCAAACAAACTTCTTGTTTTTCTCGAAATCAACTGGGTTAGAGGTCCGTGATTTTTGAAAACCCTTCTACAAAAACGAATATCCCCTGCTAGCCCCAAGAAACTTCAGAACTTCCGTAGCAGCCCGGTTTCTCCTCCCATTTCATCGCTCTATCTTGGCCGGGTCCACCGAGACTCCATCCTTGGACACCACATGACCCAAGAAACTCACCGCTTCCAACCAAAACTCGTATTTCTTGAACTGCAGATATAATTCTCCTCCTTTAAAATCCTCCGTGTTACTGTGCTCCTCTCGAGTTCTTGTAGATCAAGATATCATCAATGAAGACAATTACATAACCGATCTAGAAACTCCAAACACTCGGTTCATTAAGTCCATAAATGCCGAGTCAACCCAAACGGCATCACCAAAACTCATAGTGTCCGCACTGTTCTAAATGCGCTTAGCAATATCCTCCTTTCGACTCTAAGTGTGGTACCTCGAACGAAGATCGATCTTAGAGAAGTAGCATGCACCTTGTAGGCGGGTCAAAAGATCATCGATCCTTGGTAATGGGTATTTGTTTCTCACCGTAACCCGATTCAACTCCGCATAATCTACGATAATCTCATCGTCCCGTCTCTTCTTTTCACAAACAAAACCTGAGCACCCCATGGCGATACGCTAGGCCTAATGAGCCTTTCTCCAACAACTCCTGTAATTGCTCCTTCAATTCCTTAAGTCTGCAGGGCCATTCTATAAGGTGCTTTAGAGATTGGGCTGTCCCCGGTGCTGTCAATTAAGAATTTCACCTCCTCTGGTGGAAGTCCCGTAATTCTTCAGAAACACCTTCGCAAACTCCCTAACCACGTGAAGTGACTCAAGACTAACTCCTTCCTTATGTGTATCAAGAATGTGCGCCAAATAACCTTGGCAACCCTTCCTTAATAGTCTACTGCTTGCATTGACGAGATAAAACCTGTTAGGTCGCGTCGGCTTAGAACCCTTAAATCGAAACTCCTGGTTCTCCTGAATGCAAAATGTTACCTCCTTCCCAAAACAGTCCACCTTAGGAAATGCGAACACCGCCCATTCCCAAATGATGTCAAAATCTCGAATATCTAAGGAAATCGATCTATAGGCATTTCCTACTTTCCAAATTTAACTGACAAGACTTATATACTAAGTCGGAATAGACTCCCGTAGGTGTATCTATAACTAAGTCGATATCTAGGTTTTGTGACGGCACATGCGTTGTGCAAGAGATGTAATATCACGGAATGGGTTGCACCCGGATCAATCAAAGCATACAAACTACGAGAAAGTTGGACGACTGCACTGCCACACCACGTCATTAGTAAGCGAACATCTGCTCATTGCATACACTCTACCTTGCTCCCTTTGGTTTAGGTTTGTCCCCTCCCCACCATTGTTCTCGAACAACTCGACTCCTCGGTGGCTCGTGGCAATCTCGACCTTATTCCCATTTTGCCACATTGAAACATGCTCCGCTTTCCTGCGTGGCAAGCAACGTCAGTGCTTTCCCCACAAGTCTTACAAGTCTCAATCGGTCCCGATTCGCATTCCATCTATCCGACCTTGGTCCCTCCGATCCGTCCTTGATTCTCGATTCCGACTCCACGATTCGACCCCTTGTATCTATTATCATCTGTGTTTTTCCTCAGGCCCACCGCCTCTCCTCGATGACCGACCGATCTCGTGAATTATTTCCTCGATGTCTGATCCCGAGAACTATTTCCTCGATGTCCCGTGACCCCGAGAACCACCTCCAATACTCTCAAAA